>JAEOAE010003577.1:30000-204231 GCA_036365155.1 Meriones psammophilus | reverse complement strand
CAATGAAAGAACAGTAATGTAAAGCACAACTTTGTAATCTAAGTAAGATGTGTATAGCCCTTTCAATTAGGAATACAGGAAAAAATGAAAAGTGATATCTCCATTTTAGAGCACAGAAAGAAGTTTCAATAAAAGAACAGAAAGGAAAAGCACAACTTTGAAACTAAATCACATGTGTGTCACCCGTTGATTTAGGAATACAGGAAAATTGAAAAGTGATATCTTGCATTGTACCTCAGAGAAACAAGTTTCCAATGAAAGAAAAGAAATATAAAGCACAACTTTACACAAACTAAGTAACATGTGTGTCGTCGGTTCAATTAGGAATACAGTAAAACTGATAAGTGATATCTCCCACTGTAGTGTACAGAAAAAACAAGTTTCAAACAAAAGAATAGAAAGGAAAGTCACAACTTTGTAAACTAAATCACATTTGGGTGCGCCAGCTAAATTAGGAATACAGGAAAACTGAAAAGTGATATCTCCCATTTTAGAGCACAGAAAGAAGTTTCCAATGAAAGAACATAAACACAAAGAGAGATTTGGAAAGTAAATCACATCTGTGTCATCCGTTCAATTAGGAATACAGGAAAACTGAAAAGTGATATCTCACACTGTACATCACAGAAACAAGTTTCAATGAAAGAACAGAAATGTAAAACACAACTTTGTAATCTAAGTAAGATGTGTATAGCCCTTTCAATTAGGAATACAGGAAAACTGAAAAGTGATATCTCCCACTTTAGAACACAGAAAGAAGTTTCCAATGAAAGAACATAAACACAAAGAGAGATTTGGAAAGTAAATCACATCTGTATCATCAGTTCAATTAGGATTACAGGAAAACTGAAAAGTGATATCTCAAGACTGTACCTCACAGAAACAAGTTTCCAATGAAAGAACAGAAATGTAAAGCACAACCTTGTAATCTAAGTAAGATGTTTATAGCCCTCTTAATTAGGAATACAGGAAAAATGAAAAGTGATATCTCCTCTTTAGAGCACAGAAAGAATTTTCAATAAAAGAACAGAAACGAAAAGCACAACTTTGGAAAATAAATCATGTGTGTCACCCGTTGAATTAGGGAATACAGGAAAACTGAAAGGGATATCTCCACTGTAGTGCCAGAAACAAGTTTCCCCCAATAGAATAGAAAGGAATGTCACAACTTTGTAAACTAAATCACAATTGGGTTGCCTGCTAAATTAGGAATGCAGGAAAACTGAAAAGTGATATCTCCCATTTTAGAGCACAGAAAGAAGTTTCCAATGAAAGGACAGAAACACAAACCACAACTTTGGAAAATAAATCACATGTGTGTGGCCAGTTCCATTAGGAATACAGGAAAACTGAAAAGTGATATCTCCCACTTTAGAGCACAGAAAGAAGTTTCAATGAAAGAACATAAACACAAAACAGAGCTTTGAAAGTAAATCACATCTGTGTCATCCGTTCAATTAGGAATACAGGAAAACTGAAAAAGTGATATCTCACACTGTACATCACAGAAACAAGTTTCCAATGAAAGAACAGAAATGTAAAGCACAACTTTGTAATCTAAGTAAGATGTGTATAGCCCTTTCAAGTAGGAATACAGGAAAACTGAAAAGTGATATCTCCCACTTTAGAACACAGAAAGAAGTTTCCAATAAAAGAACAGAAACGAAAAAGCACAAGTTTGGAAACTAAATCACATGTGTGTCACCGTTGAATTAGGAAAACAGGAAAACTGAAAAAGTGATATCTCCCACTTTAGAACACAGAAAGAAGTTTCCAATAAAAGAAAAGAAACGCAGCACAACTTTGAAAACAAAATCACATGTGTGTCACCCGTTGAATTAGGAATACAGGAAAACTGAAAAGTGATATCTGCACTGTAGTGCACAGAAACAAGTTTCCAACAAAAGAATAGAAAGGAAAAGCAAAACTTTTTAAACTAAGTCAAATTAGTGTCGCCACTAAATTAGGAATACAGGAAAACTGAAAAGTGATATCTCCCATTTTAGAGCACAGAAAGAAGTTACCAATGAAAGTACAGAAACACAAACCAAACTTTGGAAAAGAAATCACATGTGTGTCGCCTGTTCCATTAGGAATACAGGAAAACTGAAAAGTGATACCTCCCACTTGAGAGCACAGAAAGAAGTTTCCATAGAAAATACAGAAATGTAAAAGCACAAATTTGTAAACTAAGTAACATGTGTGTCGACCATTCAATTAGGAATACAGGAAAACTGAAGAGTGATATCTTGCAGTGTAGCACACAGAAACAAGTTTCAACGAAGAAGAGAAATGTAAAGTACAAATTTGTAAACTAAGTAACATGAGTGTTGCCCGCTCAATTAGGGAATAGAGGAAAACTGAAAAGTGACATCTCAAGACGCTACCACACAGAAACAAGTTTCCAACGAAAAAAAGAGAAATGTAAAGTACAAATTTTTAAACTAAGTAACATGTGTGTGTTGCCCGTTCAATTAGGAATACAGGAAAACTGAAAAGTGATATCTTCCCACTTTAGAGCACAGAAAGAAGTTCCCAATGAAAGAACATAAACACAAAGCAGAGCTTTGGAAAATAAATCACATTTGTGTCGCCTGCTCAATTAGAAATACAGGAAAACTGAAAAGTGATATCTCGACTTTATGGCACAGAAACAAGTTTCCAATGAAAGAACAGAAATGTAAAGCACAAATTTGTAATCTAAGTAAGAAGTGTACAGCCCTCTCAATTAGGAATACAGAAAAACTGAAAAGTGATATCTTGCACTGTAGTGTAAAGAAACAAGTTTCCACCAAAAGAATAGAAAGGAAAGTCACAACTTTGTAAACTAAATCACATTTGTGTCGCCCTGTTCAACTAGGAATATAGGAAAACTGAAAAGTGATATCTGCACTGTAGTGCACAGAAAGAAGTTTCAACGAAAGAAGGAAATGTAAATTACAACTTTGGAAACTAAATCACATATGTGTCACCTGTTCAAATAGGAATACAGAAAAACTGAAAAAGTGATATCTTGCACTGTAGTGCAGAAACAAGTTTCCACCAAAATAATAGAAAGGAAAGTCACAACTTTGTAAACTAAATCACATTTGTGTTGCTCGTTCAATTAGGAATACAGGAAAAAATCTGAAAAGTGATATCTACCACGTTAGAGCACAGAAAGAAGTTCCCAATGAAAGAACATAAACACAAAGCAGAGCTTTGGAAAATAAATCACATCTGTGTCATCCCTTCAATTAGGAATAAAGGAAAACTGAAAAGTAATATCTTGCACTGTACTTCACAAAACAATTTTCCAACGAAAGAAGAGAAATGTAAAGTACAAATTTGTAAACTAAGTAACATGTGTGTCGCCCGCTCAATTAGGATAACAGGAAAACTGAAAAGTGATATCTGGCACTGTACCTCACAGAATCAAGTTTCCAATGAAAGAACAGAAATGTAAAAAACAACTTTGTAATCTAAGTAAGATGTTTATAGCCCTCTTAATTAGGAATACAGGAAAAATGAAAAGTGATATCTCCCTCTTTAGAGCACAGAAAGAAGTTTCCAATAAAGAACAGAAATGAAAAGCACAACTTTGGAAACTAAATCACATGTGTGTCACCGTTGAATTAGGAATACAGGAAAACTGAAAAGGGATATCTCCCACTGTAGTGCACAGAAACAAGTTTCCCCAATAGAATAGAAAGGAATGTCACAACTTTGTAAACTAAATCACAATTGCTGTTGCCCTAAATTAGGAATGCAGGAAAACTGAAAAGTGATATCTCCCATTTTAGAGCACAGAAAGAAGTTTCCAATGAAAGGACAGAAACACAAACCACCACTTTGGAAATTAAATCACATGTGTGTGGCCTGTTCCATTAGGAATACAGGAAAACTGAAAAGTGATATCTCCCACTTTAGAGCACAGAAAGAAGTTTCAATGAAAGAACATAAACACAAAACAGAGCTTTGGAAAGTAAATCACATCTGTGTCATCCGTTCAATTAGGAATACAGGAAAACTGAAAAGTGATATCTCACACTGTACATCACAGAAACAAGTTTCCAATGAAAGAACAGAAATGTAAAGCACAACTTTGTAATCTAAGTAAGATGTGTATAGCCCTTTCAATTAGGAATACAGGAAAACTGAAAAGTGATATCTCCACTTTAGAACACAGAAAGAAGTTTCAATAAAAGAACAGAAACGAAAAGCACAACTTTGGAAACTAAATCACATGTGTGTCACCCGTTGAATTAGGAATACAGGAAAACTGAAAAGTGATATCTTGCACTGTACCTCACAGAAACAAGTTTCCAATGAAAGAACAGAAATGTAAAGCACAACTTTTGTAATCTAAGTAAGATGTTTATAGCCCTCTTAATTAGGAATACAGGAAAATGAAAAGTGATATCTCCTCTAGAGAGCACGGAAAGAAGTTTCCAATAAAGAAGAGAAACAAAAGCACAACTTTGGAAACTAAATCACATGTGTGTCACCCGTTGAATTAGGAATACAGGAAAACTGAAAAGTGATATCTCCCACTGTAGTGCACAGAAACAAGTTTCCCCCAATAGAATAGAAGGAAAGTCACAACTTTATAAACTAAATCACATTTGGGTTTGCCCGCTAAATTAGGAATGCAGGAAAACTGAAAAGTGATATCTCCCATTTTAGAGCACAAAAAGAAGTTTCCAATGAAAGGACAGAAACACAAACCACAACTTTGGAAAATAAATCACATGTGTGTGGCCTGTTCCATTAGGAATACAGGAAAACTGAAAAGTGATATCTCCCACTTTAGAGCACAGAAAGAAGTTCCCAATGAAAATACATAAACACAAAGCAGAGCTTTGGAAAATAAATCACATCTGTGTCGACCATTCAAATAGGAATACAAAAAAACTGAAAAGTGATATCTTGCAGTGTAGTGCATAGAAAAAACTTTCCACCAAAAAATAGAAAAGAAAGTCACAAATTTGTAAAATAAATCACATGTGTGTTGCCCTTTCAATTAAGAATATAGGAAAAGTGAAAAGTGATATCTCACACTGTACCTCACAAAAAAAAGATTCCAACGAAAGAACAGAAATGTAAAGTACAAATTTTTAAAACTAAGTAACATGTGTGTTTGCCTGCACAATTAGGAATACAGGAAAACTGAAAAGTGATATCTCCCACTTTAGAGCACAGAAAGAAGTTTCAAATGAAAGAACATAAACACAGAGCAGAGCTTTGGAAAATAAATCACATCTGTGTCACCATTCAATTAGGTATACAGGAAAACTGAAAAGTGATATCTCGCACTTGAGAGCACAGAAACAAGTTTCCAACAAAAGAATAGAAAGGCAAATCACAACTTTGGAAACTAAATCACATGTGTGTCACCCTTTCAATTAAGAATATAGGAAAACTGAAAAGTGATATCTCACACTGTACCTCACAAAAACCAGATTCCAAATGAAAGAACAGAAATGTAAAGCACAACTTTGTAAACTAAGTAACATGTGTGTCTCCTGCAAATTAGGAATACAGGAAAACTGAAGAGTGATATCTTCCATTTTAGAGCTCAGAAAGAAGTTTCCAATGAAAGAGAAGAAACACAAATCACAACTTTGTAAACTAAATCATATGTGTGTCACCTTTCAATTAAGAATACAGGAAAACTGAAAAGTGATATCTCCCATTTTACCACACAGAAACAAGTTTCCAAGGAAAGAACAGAAATATAAAGCACAACTTTGTAAACTAAAAACAAGTGTGTTGCCCACTCAATTAGGAATACAGGAAAACTGAAAAGTGATTTCTTGCACTGTACCTCACAGAAACAAGTTTACAATGAAAGAAAAGAAATATAAAGCACAACTATGGAAACTAAATCACATGTGTGTGCCTCGTCGGTTCAATTAGGAATTACATGAAAACTGATAAGTGATATCTCCCACTGAACCTCACAGAAACAAGTTTCAAACAAACAATAGAAATGTAAAGTCACAACTTTGTAAACTAAATAAAATGTGTTTTGCCAGTTCAATTAGGAATACAAACAAACTTAAAAGTGAAATCTCATTTTTAGAGCACAGAAAAAAGTTTCCAATGAAAGAACATAAACACAAAAGACAACTTTGTAAAGTAAATATCATTTGTGTTCCCGTTCAATTAGGAATACAGGAAAACTGAAAAGTGATATTTCACACTGTACATCACAGAAACAAGTTTCCAATGAAATAACAGAAATGTAAAGCACAACTTTGTAATCTAAATAAGATGTGTATAGCCCTTTCAATTAGGAATACAGGAAAACTGAAAAGTGATATCTTGCTTTAGAACACAGAAACAAGTTTCCAATGAAAGAACATAAACACAAAAGACAGATTTTAAAATAAATCACATCTGTATCATCAGTTCAATTAGGAATACAGAAAAACTGAAAAGTATATATCTCACTGTAGTGCCACAGAAACAAGTTTCCAATGAAAGAACACAAAAATGCAAAGCACAACCTTTTAAATCTAATCAAGATGTTTATAGCCCTCTTAATTAGGAATACAGGAAAAATGAAAAGTGATATCTCCTCTTTAGAGCACAGAAACAAGTTTCCATCAAAAGAACAGAAACACAAACACAACGTTGGAAAATAAATCACATGTGTGATGCCTGTTGAATTAGGAATACAGGAAAACTGAAAGGTGATATCTCCCTAACTGTAGTGCCAGAAACAAGTTTCCCCCAATAGAATAGAAAGGAATGTCACAACCATAACCATAAACTAAATAAC
The DNA here is from genome assembly GCA_036365155.1 of Meriones psammophilus. Taxonomy (NCBI): domain Eukaryota; kingdom Metazoa; phylum Chordata; class Mammalia; order Rodentia; family Muridae; genus Meriones; species Meriones psammophilus. Next base: position 197,465 of record JAEOAE010003577.1, on the reverse strand, counting down.
CTAACCCTGCCTGCCCTAAATTAGGAATGCAGGAAAACTGAAAATGATATCTCCCATTTTAGAGCACAGAAACAAGTTTCCAATGAAAGGACATAAACACAAACCACAACTTTGGAAAATAAATCACATGTGTGTGGCCAGTTCCATTAGGAATACAGGAAAACTGAAAAAGTGATATCTCCCACTTTAGAGCACAGAAAGAAGTTTCAATGAAAGAACATAAACACAAAACAGAGCTTTGGAAAGTAAATCACATCTGTCATTTTTCCTGTTCAATTAGGAATACAGGAAAACTGAAAAGTGATATCTCACACTGTACATCACAGAAACAAGTTTCCAATGAAAGAACAGAAATGTAAAAGCACAACTTTTCAGTAAACTAAATAAGATGTGTATCACCGCTCAAGTAGGAATACAGGAAAACTGAAAAGTGATATCTCCCACTTTACAACACAGAAAAATGTTTCCAATAAAAGAACAGAGAAGCAAAGCACTAGTTTGAAACTAAATCACATGTGTGTCACCGTTGAATTAGGAAAACAGGAAAACTGAAAAGTGATATCTCCCACTTTAGAACACAGAAAGAAGTTTCCAATAAAAGAAAAGAAACGAAAGCACAACTTTGAAAACAAAATCACATGTGTGTCACCCGTTGAATTAGGAATATAGGAAAACTGAAAAGTGATATCTCACACTGTACAGCACAGAAACAAGTTTCCAACAAAGAATAGAAAGGAAAAGCAAAACTTTTTAAACTAAGTCAAATTAGTGTTGCCCTTTCAAATTAGGAATACAGGAAAACTGAAAAGTGATATATAACATTTTAGAGCACAGAAACAAGTTACCAATGAAAGAACAGAAACACAAACCACAACTTTGGAAAAGAATCACATGTGTGTTGTTCGTTCCATTAGGAATACAGGAAAAACTGAAAAGTGATACCTCCCACTTGAGAGCACAGAAAGAAGTTTTCATCAAAAATACAGAAATGTAAAGCACAAATTTGTAAACTAAGTAACATGTGTGTCACTTGTTCAATTAGGAATACAGAAAACTGAAGAGTGATATCTTGCAGTGTAGCACACAGAAACAAGTTTCAACCTAACCCCAAATGTAAAGTACAAATTTGTAAACTAAGTAACATGAGTGTTGCCCGTTCAATTAGGAATAGAGGAAAACTGAAAAGTGACATCTAACCCTAACTTGGTACCACACAGAAACAAGTTTCCAAAAAAAAGAGAAATGTAAAGTACAAATTTTTAAACTAAATCACATGTGTGTTGCCCTGCTCAATTAGGAATACAGGAAAACTGAAAAGTGATATCTTCCACTTTAGAGCACAGAAAGAAGTTCCCAATGAAAGAACATAAACACAAAGCAGAGCTTTGGAAAATAAATCACATTTGTGTCACTTTCGCTCAATTAGAAATACAGGAAAACTGAAAAGTGATATCTCCAACTTTATATCACAGAAACAAGTTTCCAATGAAAGAACAGAAATGTAAAGCACAAATTTGTAAACTAAGTAAGAAGTGTACAGCCCTCTCAATTAGGAATACAGAAAAACTGAAAAGTGATATCTTGCAATGTAGTGTAAAGAAACAAGTTTCCACCAAAAGAATAGAAAGGAAAGTCACAACTTTGTAAACTAAATCACATTTGTGTCACCCTCAACTAGGAATATAGGAAAACTGAAAAGTGATATCTGCACTGTAGTGCACAGAAAGAAGTTTCCAACGAAAGAAGGGAAATGTAAATTACAACTTTGGAAACTAAATCACATATGTGTCACCTGTTCAAATAGGAATACAGAAAAACTGAAAAGTGATATCTTGCACTGTAGTGCACAGAAACAAGTTTCCACCAAAATAATAGAAAGGAAAGTCACATCTTTGTAAACTAAATCACATTTGTGTTGCCAGTTCAATTAGGAATACAGGAAAACTGAAAAGTGATATCTACCACGTTAGACCACAGAAAGAAGTTCCCAATGAAAGAACATAAACACAAAGCAGAGCTTTGGAAAATAAATCACATCTGTGTCATCCCTTCAATTAGGAATAAAGGAAAACTGAAAAGTAATATCTTGCACTGTACTTCACAAAAACAATTTTCCAACAAAAGAAGAGAAATGTAAAGTACAAATTTGTAAACTAAATAACATGTGTCGCTCTCTCAATTAGGATAACAGGAAAACTGAAAAGTGATATCTGGCACTGTACCTCACAGAATCAAGTTTCAATGAAAGAACAGAAATGTAAAGCACAACTTTGTAATCTAAGTAAGATGTTTATAGCCCTCTTAAATTAGGAATACAGGAAAATGAAAAGTGATATCTCCTCTTTAGAGCACAGAAAGAAGTTTCCAATAAAGAACAGAAATGAAAAGCACAACTTTGGAAACTAAATCACATGTGTGTCACCCGTTGAATTAGGAATACAGGAAAACTGAAAAGGGATATCTCCCACTGTAGTGGACAGAAACAAGTTTCCCCCAATAGAATAGAAAGGAATGTCACAACTTTGTAAACTAAATCACAATTAATTGCCGCTAAATTAGGAATGCAGGAAAACTGAAAAGTGATATCTCCCATTTTAGAGCACAGAAAGAAGTTTCCAATGAAAGGACAGAAACACAAACCACCACTTTGGAAATTAAATCACATGTGTGTGGCCTGTTCCATTAGGAATACAGGAAAACTGAAAAAGTGATATCTCCTCACTTTAGAGCACAGAAAGAAGTTTTCAATGAAAGAACATAAACACAAAACAGAGCTTTGGAAAGTAAATCACATCTGTGTCATCCGTTCAATTAGAATACAGGAAAACTGAAAAGTGATATCTCACACTGTACATCACAGAAACAAGTTTCCAATGAAAGAACAGAAATGTAAAGCACAACTTTGTAATCTAAGTAAGATGTGTATAGCCCTTTCAAGTAGGAATACAGGAAAACTGAAAAGTGATATCTCCCACTTTAGAACACAGAAAGAAGTTTCCAATAAAAGAACAGAAACGAAAAGCACAACTTTGGAAACTAAATCACATGTGTGTCACCCGTTGAATTAGGAATACAGGAAAACTGAAAAGTGATATCTCGCACTGTACCTCACAGAAACAAGTTTCCAATGAAAGAACAGAAATGTAAAGCACAACTTTGTAATCTAAGTAAGATGTTTATAGCCCTTTAATTAGGAATACAGGAAAAATGAAAAGTGATATCTCCTCTAAGAGCACTGAAAGAAGTTTCAATAAAAAAGAGAAACAAAAGCACAACTTTGGAAACTAAATCACATGTGTGTCACCCGTTGAATTAGGAATACAAAAAAAAGTGATATAACACTGTAGTGCACAAAAACAAGTTTCCCCCAATAGAATAGAAGGAAAGTCACAACTTTATAAACTAAATCACATTTGGGTTGCCCGCTAAATTAGGAATGCAGGAAAACTGAAAAGTGATATCTCCCATTTTAGAGCACAAAAAGAAGTTTCCAATGAAAGGACAGAAACACAAACCACAACTTTGGAAAATAAATCACATGTGTGTGGCCTGTTCCATTAGGAATACAGGAAAACTGAAAAGTGATATCTCCCACTTTAGAGCACAGAAAGAAGTTCCCAATGAAAGAACATAAACACAAAGCAGAGCTTTGGAAAATAAATCACATCTGTGTCGCACTTTCAAATAGGAATACAAAAAAACTGAAAAGTGATATCTTGCACTGTAGTGCACAGAAAAAAGTTTCCACCAAAAAAATAGAAAAGAAAGTCACAACTTTGTAAACTAAATCACATGTGTGTCACCCTTTCAATTAAGAATATAGGAAAAGTGAAAAGTGATATCTCACACTGTACCTCACAAAAACCAGATTCCAACGAAAGAACAGAAATGTAAAGCACAACTTTGTAAACTAAGTAACATGTGTGTCTCCTGCACAATTAGGAATACAGGAAAACTGAAAAGTGATATCTCCCACTTTAGAGTACAGAAAGAAGTTTCCAATGAAAGAACATAAACACAGAGCAGAGCTTTGGAAAATAAATCACATCTGTGTCACCCGTTCAATTAGGTATACAGGAAAACTGAAAAGTGATATCTCGCACTTGAGAGCACAGAAACAAGTTTCCAACAAAAGAATAGAAAGGCAAATCACAACTTTGTAAACTAAATCACATGTGTGTCACCCTTTCAATTAAGAATATAGGAAAAGTGAAAAGTGATATCTCACACTGTACCTCACAAAAACCAGATTCCAACGAAAGAACAGAAATGTAAAGCACAACTTTGTAAACTAAGTAACATGTGTGTCTCCTGCACAATTAGGAATACAGGAAAACTGAAGAGTGATATCTTCCATTTTAGAGCTCAGAAAGAAGTTTCCAATGAAAGAGAAGAAACACAAATCACAACTTTGGAAACTAAATCATATGTGTGTCACCCGTTCAATTAAGAATACAGGAAAACTGAAAAGTGATATCTCCCACTGTACCACACAGAAACAAGTTTCCAAGGATAGAATAGAAATATAAAGCACAACTTTGTAAACTAAGTAACAAGTGTATTGCCCACTCAATTAGGAATACAGGAAAACTGAAAAGTGATTTCTTGCACTGTACCTCACAGAAACAAGTTTACAATGAAAGAACAGAAAGGCAAAGCACATCTATGGAAACTAAATCACATGTGTGTCGCCCGTGTCGCCCGTTCAATTAGAATTACATGAAAACTGATAAGTGATATCTACGACTGAACCTCACAGAAACAAGTTTCCAAATAAACAACAGAAATGTATAAAGCACAACTTTGTAAACTAAGTAAAATGTGTTTTGCCAGTTCAATTAGGAATACAAACAAACTTAAAAGTGAAATCTCGCACAGTACCACACAGTAAAAATTTTCCAACAAAAGAACAGAAAAGCAAAGCACAACTTTGTAAACTAAATATCATTTGTGTTCCCCACTCATTTAGGAATACAGGAAAACTGAAAAGTGATATTTCCCACTTTAGAGCACAGAAAGAATTTTCCAATGAAATAACAGAAATGCAAAGCACAACTTTGGAAACTAAATCACATGTGTGTCGCCCGTTCAATTAGGAATACAGGAAAACTAAAAAGTGATATCTTGCCCTGTACCTCACAGAAACAAGTTTCCAATGAAAGAAGAGTAATGTAAAGCACAACTTTTAAAATAAGTGACATGTGTGTTGCCCACTCAATTAGGAATACAGAAAAACTGAAAAATTATATCTCCCACTGTAGTGCACAGAAACAAGTTTCCAACGAAAGAAGACAAAAGCAAAGCACTACTTTTAAACGGAATCATATGTGTGTCGCTTGCTCAATTAGGAATACAGGAAAACTGAAAAGTGTTATCTGGCACTGTAGGGCACAGAAACAAGTTTCCATCAAAAGAACAGAAACACAAACACAACGTTGAAAACTAATTCACGTACGTGATGCCTGTTCAATTATTATAAGAGGAAAACTGAAAGGTGATATAAACCTAACCCTAAACCCGTAACACTAACCCTAACACTAACACTAACCCTAACCCTAACGACTAACCCTAACACTAACCATAACCATAACCCTAACCCTAACCCTAACCCTACCCTAACACTAACCTTAACCCTAAACCTAACCCTAATCCTAACCCTAACCCTAACTTTATCCTAACAGGAACAAGTTTCCAACGAAAGAACATAAACGCAAAGCACGACTTTGTAAACTAAATCACATGGAACAAGTTAGGATTAGGTTTCGGGTTAGGTTTAGGGTTAGGGTTAGGGTAGGGTTAGAGTTAGGGTTAGGGTTAGTGTTAGGGGTTAAGGTTAGCGTTAGGGTTAGGGTTACGGAGTTTGGGTTAGGGTTATATCACTTTTCATTTTTCCTGTTATAATAATTGAACCGGAGGACACATATGTGCATTAGTTTACAAAGTTGTGCTTTGCTTTTTTGTTCTTTTGTTCGAAACTTATTCCTGTGCTATACAGTGCGTTATATCACTTTTCAGTAAACTAAATCATATATGTGTCACTCGCTCAATTAGGAATACAGGAAAACTGAAAAGTGATATATCGCATTGAACAGCACAGGAAAATGTTTCGAATGAAAGAACAGAGAAGCAAAGCACTACTTTGTAGACTAAATCACATGTGTGTCACTCGCACAATTATTAATACAGGAAAACTGAAAAGTGATATATCGCACCATACAGCAGAGGAACAAGTTTCCAACAAAAAAACAGAAAAGCAAGGCACTACTTTTAAACGGAATCACATGTGTGTTGCTCGCTCAGTTAGGAATACAGGAAAACTGAAAAGTGTTATCTCACACTGTACAGCACTGAAACAAGTTTCCATCGAACGAAAAAAAGGCAAAGCACAACTTTGTAAACTAATTCACATACGTGTTGCCCTTTCAATTATTATAACAGAAAAACTAAAAAGTGATATATAACACTGTATAGCAGAGAAACAAGTTTCCAACAGAAGAACAGGAAAGCAAAGCACGACTTTTAAACGGAATCACATGTGTGTTGTTCGCTCAATTAGGAATACAGGAAATCTGAAAAGTGTTATCTCGCACTGTATGGCACAGAAACAAGTTTTCATCGAAGTAACAGAAACACAAAGCACAACTTTGTAAACTAATTCACATAAGTGTCACTTGTTCAATTAGTATAACAGAAAAACTGAAAAGTGATATAACCATAACCCTAACCTTAATCCTAACCCCGTAACCCTAACCCTAACTGTAACACTAACCATAACCCTTAACCCTAAACGTAACCATAACCCTAACCCTAAACCTACCCTAACCCTAACCCTAAATCTAACCCACACCCTAACCCTAACTTGGTCCTAACAGTAACAAGTTTCCAACGAAAGAACATAAACACAAAGCACTACTTTGTAAACTAAATCACATGTGTGTCACTCGCTCATTTAGGAATACAGGAAAACTGTAAAGTGATATAACGCACTGTACAGCACAGGATCAAGTTTCGAACGAAAGAACAGAAAAGCAAAGCACTACTTTTAAACGGAATCACATGTGTGTCACTCGCTCAATTAGGAATAACGGAAAACTGAAAAGTGTTATCTCCAACTTTATATCACAGAAACAAGTTTCCATCGAAAGAAGAGAAACGCAAAGCACAACTTTTTAAACTAATTCATATACATTTTGCTTGTTCAATTATTATAACAGGAAAACTGAAAAGTGATATAACCCTAATCCTAACCCTAAACCCCTAACTCTAACCCTAACCCTAACCCTAACCCCTAACCCCTAACCCTCACCCTCACCTCACTAACCCTAACCCTAACCCTAACCTAACCCTAACCCCAGGAACAAGTTTCCAAGGAAAGAACAGAAATGCAAAGCACTACATTGAAAACTAAATCACATGTGTGCCACTCGCTCAATTAGGAACACAGGAAAACTGAAAAGTGTTATCTCGCACTTTATGGCACAGAAACAAGTTTCCATGGAAAGAACAGAAACACAAAGCACATCTTTGTAAACTAATTCACATACGTGTCGCCAGTTCAATTATTATAACAGGAAAACTGAAAAGTGATATAACCTAACCTAACCTAACCCTAACCCCTAACCCTAACCCTAACCCTAGCCCTAACCCTAACCCTAATCCCCTAACCCTAACCCTAACCCTAAGCCCCTAACTCTAACCCTAACCCTAATTCTAACCCTAACAAGTTTCCAACAAAAGAACATCAATGAAAAGCACTACTTTGTAAACAAAATCACATGTGTGCCACTCTCTCAATTAGGAATACAGGAAAACTTAAAAGTGATATATCTAAAAGGAACCTTGATGGTGTTCAATCAGAGGATTGACCTCATGCAGGAGCAAATTGATACCCTATGGTAAAACACTCTTCTCGGGTGTCAATGAAAATATGATTGACTGGAGTCATTAGCATATAACATGAGAATTTTTCCTGTGCTGCAAATCTGTCTAAACAATTGTCGAGCTATATTTTAGGTAATTGGACTGGAGAATTCGATACTACGATGGAGCAGCTGAGAGTGGCCATTGTCACAGTAAATTCTACCAGAGTGGACACAGGACTAGCCACAGGATTATCATCATGGATTGCTGCAGCCATGAATCATCTGAAGGAATGGGCGGGCATGGGAGCATTAGCAGGCCTTCTGGTGTTGGTCTCCTTGGTTTGCCTGTGGTATATATGCAAGATTAGAGTCTCACAACAGTGTGATGCAGCCATGATCATTCAGGCCTTTACAACCATTGAAGCAGGACATTCTCCCCAAGCATGGTTGGCTACCATAAAAAGCTAAAATGTTACACTCAGGATGCGAGGCGAAGCACTGCACTCAGGGTCAACCGCTTTGGACCCACAGAAGAGCATGTCTGATTGCATGCGGGTTGATGCCCCAGGTCCCGTCTCTGAGAAAAAGTTATCGGACGGGTCTGATGCTCTTTGGGTGGATGACACCTAAATGAACATCGGTACAAAGTCCCAATTTATTTCTAACATCAGAGAGCAGACCTCTACTCTTGCCTGATGCGTCGAAAACAAAAAGGGGGAACTGTAGAGAGCTGCGGAATGCTATGCCTTAAAGATGGAGCTGGATTCCGCCTTCCACCTTCCCGCTGTTGAGTGCTCTCTGTCACAAACAGTTCCAAATTTGGCTAAGGCTGAGGATCTGGCTTGCTTCCATGTATGTGGATCTATCAGCTTTGCCCACGCGGCATTCCTGGGCTGCCTACCCAGAGGCTATTTAAGCTGAGGGCTGGCTTTCCCCAGGGTCAGATGATTTTTCAAGGTTCCTGATTAAACTGCATTAAAAAAAAAAAGAAACAATACGTATTAAACGTAAAAAAAATAAATAAATAAAAAGAAAATTTTAAAAATACAAAAAAAAATTGATATAACACACTGTACAGCAAAGGAACAAGTTTCGAACGAAAGAACAGAAAAGCAAAGCACTACTTTAAAACGGAATCACATGTGTGTCACTCGCTCAATTAGGAATACAGGAAAACTGAAAAGTGTTATCTCCAACTTTATATCACAGAAACAAGTTTCCATCGAAAGAAGAGAAACAAAAGCACAACTTTTTAAACTTATTCACATACGTGTCGCCCGTTCAATTATTATAACAGGAAAACTGAAAAGTGATATATCACACTGTACAGCACATAAACATTTTTCCAACAGAAGAACAGAAACGCAAAGCACTATCTTGTAAACTAATTCACATTCGTGTCGCCTGTTCAATTTTTATAACAGGAAACCTGAAAAGTGATATAACCCTCACCCTAACCCTAAGCCAATAACCTAACTCTAACCCAAACCCTAACCCTGACCCTAACAGTAAGCCCCTAACCCTAACCCTAACCCTAAGCCTAACCCTAACCCTAACCCTAACTTGTTCCTAACGGGAACAAATTTCCAACGAAAGAACATAAACGCAAAGCACTACTTTGTAAACTAAATCACATGTGTGCCACTCGCTCAATTAGGAATACAGGAAAGCTGAAAAGTGATATAACGCACTGTAAAGCTCAGGAACAAGTTTCTAACAAAAAAACAGAAAAGCAAAGCACTACTTTTAAACGTAATCACATGTGTGTCGCTTGCTCAATTAGGAATACAGGAAAAGTGAAAAGTGTTATCTCGCACTTTATGGCACAGAGAGAAGTTTCCAAAGAAATAACAGAAACGCAAAGCACAACTTTGTAAACTAATTCACATACGTGTAGACTGTTCAATTATTATAACAGGAAAACTGAAAAGTGATATATCACACTATACAGCACAGAAAAACAAGTTTCCAACAGAAGAACAGAAACGCCAAACACTACTTTGTAAACTAAATCACATGTGTGTCGCTCACTCAATTAGGAATAGAGGAAACTGAAAAGATATAAATCGAAATGTATGGCAAAGAAACAATTTTTCATTGAAAGAACAGAAACGCACAGCACAACTTTATAAACTAATTCACATACGTAATGCCGGTACAATTAATATAACAGGAAAACCGAAAAGTGATATATCGAACTGTAGGGCACAGGAACAACTTTCCTTGAAAGAACAGAAACATAAAGCACAACTTTGTAAACTAATTCACATACATATCGCCCATTCAATTATTATAACAGGAAAAGTTTAAAGTGATATAACGCTAACTCTAACCCTAAGCACCTAACCTAACCCTAACCCTAACCCTAACCCTAACCCTAACCCTAAGCCCCTAACCCTAACCCTAACCCTAACCTAACCTAACTTGTTCCTAACAGGAACAAGTTTCCAACGAAAGAACATAAACGCAAAGCACTACTTTATAAACTAAATCTCATGTGGGCCACTCTCTCAATTAGGAATACAGTAAAACTGAAAAGAGATATAACGCACTGTACAGCAAAGGAACAAGTTTCAAACGAAACAACAGAAAAGCAAAGCACTACTTTTAAATGGAATCACATGTGTCACTCTTGCTCAATTAGGAATACAGGAAAAGTGAAAAGTGTTGTCTCGCACTTTAAGGCACAGAAAGAAGTTTCCATCGAAAGAAGAGAAACGCAAAGCACAACTTTGTTAACTAATTCACATATGTGTCGCCCGTACAATTATTATAACAGGAAAACTGAAAAGTGATATAACACTAATCCTAACCCTAAACCCCTAACTGTAACCCTAACCCTCACCCCAACCCTAATCCTAACCCTAACGTTTTCCTAACAGGAACAAGTTTCCAAGGAAAGAACAGAAACACAAAGCACTACATTGAAAACTAAATCACATGTGTGGCAATCGCTCAGTTAGGAATACATGAAAACTGAAAAGAGATATAACGCACTGTACAGCACAGGAACGAGTTTTGAACGAAAGAACAGAAAATCAAAGCACTATTTTAAACTGAATCACATATGTGTCACTCACCCAATTAGGAATACAGGAAACTAAAAAGTGTTATCTCGCACTGTAAGGCACAGAAACAAGTTTCAATCGAAATAAGAGAAACGCAAAGCAAAACTTTGTTAACAAATTCACATATGTGTCGCCTGTTCAATTATTATAACAGGAAAACTGAAAAGTGATATATCGCACTGTACAGCACAGAAACAAGTTTCCAAAAGAAGAACAGAAACACAAAGCACTACTTTGTAAACTAATTCACATGTGTGTAGCTCACTCAATTAGGAATACAGGGAAACTGAAAAGCGATAAATCGAAATGTATGGCAAAGAAAGAAGTTTTCATCGAAAGAACGGAAATGCACAGCACAACATGTAAACAAATTCACACTCGTGTCGCCCGTTCAATTATTATAACAGGAAAACTGAAAAGTGATATAACCCTAACCCTATCTCTAAGCCCCTAACCCTAACCCTAACCCTAACCCTAAGCCCCTAACCCTAACCCTACCTAAACCTAACCATAACCCTAACCCTAACCCTAACTTGTTCCTAAGAGGAACAAGTTTCCAATGAAAGAACATAAAGGCAAAGCACCACTTTGTAAACTAAATCACATGTGTGCCACTCGCTCAATTAGGAATACAGGAAATCTGAAAAGTGTTATCTCGCACTTTACGGCACAGAAACAAGTTTCCATCGAAAGAAGAGAAACGCAAAGCACAACTTGGTAAACTAATTTACATCGTATGGCCCATTCATTTATTATAACAGAAAAACTGAAAAGTGATATATCACACTGTACAGCACAGAAACACTTTTCCAACAGAAGAATAGAAAAGCAAAGCACTACTTTGTAAACTAAATCACATGTGTGTCGCTCACTCAATTAGGAATACAGGGAAACTGAAAAGCGATAAATCGAAATGTACAGCAAAGAAACAAGTTTTCATCAAAAGAACAGAAACCAAAAGCACAACTTTGTAAACTAATTCACATTCGTGTCTCCTGTTCAATTACTATAACAGGAAAACTGAAAAGTGATATAACCCTCACCCTAACCCTAAGCCCCTAACCATAACTCTAACCATAACCCTAAACCTAACCATAACCCTAACCGTAAGCGCCTAACCCTAACCCTAACCCTAAGCCTAACCCTAACCTAACCTAACCCTAACTTGTTCCGAACATGAACAAGTTTCCAACGAAAGAACAGAAACCCAAAGCACTACTTTGTAAACTAAATCACATGTGTGCCACTCGCTCAATAAGGAATACAGGAAAACTTAAAAGTGATATAACACACTGTACAGCACAGGAACAAGTTATGAACGAAAGAACAGAAAAGCAAAGCACTACTTTGTAAACTAAATCACATGCGTGTCACTCACTCAATTAGGAATACAGGGAAACTGAAAAGTGATAAATTGAAATGTATGGCAAAGAAACAAGTTTCATCAAAAGCACAGAAACGCAAAGCACAACTTTGTAAACTAATTCACATTTGTGTCGCCTGTTCAATTATTATAACAGGAAAACTGAAAAGTGCTATAACCCTAACCCTAACCCTAACCTAACCCTAACCCTTAACCCTAACCCCTAACCCTAACCCCTAACCCTAACACTAACACTAACCCTAACCCTAACCGTATCCTAACCCTAAGCGTAACCCTAACCCTACCCTAACTTGTTCCTGACAGGAACCAGTTTCCACCGAAAGAACATAAACACAAAGCACTACTTTGTAAACTAAATCACATGTGTGCCACTCGCTCAAGTAGGAATACAGGAAAACTGAAAAGTGATATAACGCACTGTACAGCACAGGAACAAGTTCAAACGAAAAAACAAAAGCACTACTTTTAAATGGAATCACATATGTGTCGCTCGCTCAATTAGGAATAGAGGAAAACTGAAAAGTGTTATCTCGCACTGTATGTTACAGAAACAAGTTTCCATCGAAAGAAGAGAAAAGCAAAGCACAACTTTGTAAACTAATTCACATATGTGTTACCCGTTCAATTATTATAACAGGAAAACTGAAAAGTGATATATCACACTGTACAGCAAAGGAAGAAGTTTCCATCAGAAGAACAGAAACGGAAAGCACTACTTTGTAAACTAAATCACTTGTATGTCACTCGCTCAATTAGGAATACAGGAAAACTGAAAAGTGATATAACCCTAACCCTATCTCTAAGCCCCTAACACTAACCCTAACCCTAACCCCTAACCCTAACACTATCCCTAACCCTACCCTAACCCTACCCTAACCCTAAGACTAACCCTAACCCTAACTTGTTCCTAACATGAAAAATTGTCGAACAAAAGAAAATAAACGCAAAGTACTACATTGTAAACTAAATCAAATGTGTGCCACTCGCTCAATTAGGAATACAGGAAAACTGAAAAGCGATATATCGAAATGTACAGCAAAAAAACAAGTTTTCATCAAAAGAACAGAAACGCAAAGCACAATTTTGTAAACTAATTCACATTCGTGTTGCCTGTTCAATTATTATAAGAGGAAAACTGAAAAGTGATATAACCCTAAACCTAATCCTAAGCCCCTAACCCTATCACTAACCCTAACCTTAACCCCTAACCCTAACACTAACACTATCCTAACCCTAAAATCAACCCTAATCCTAACACTAACCCTATCTTGTTCCTAACAGGAACAAGTTTCCAACGAAAGAAAATAAACGCAAAGAACTACTTTGTAAAGTACATCACATGTGTGCCACTCGCTCAATTAGGAATACAGGAAAACTGAAAAGCGATAAATCGAAATGTATGGCAAAGAAACAAGTTTTCATCGAAATAACAGAAACGCATAAAGCACAACTTTGTAAACTTATTCAAATTAGTGTGTAAATTCAATTATTAAACCAGGAAAACTGAAAAGTGATATAACCCTAACCCTAACCATAACCCCCTAACACTAACCCTAATCCTAACCCCTAACCCTAACACTATCCCTAACCCTAACCCTACCCTAACCCTAACCTAACCCTAAGCCTAACCCTAACCCTAACTTGTTCCTAAATTGAAAAATGTTCCAACAAAAGAAAATAAACGCAAAGTACTACTTTGTAAACTAAATCACATGGGTGCCACTCGCTCAATTAGGAATACAGGGAAACTGAAAAGCGATATATCGAAATGTACAGCAAAGAAACAAGTTTTCTTCGAAAGAACAGAAACGCAAAGCACAACTTTGTAAACTTATACAAATCCGTGTCGCCTGTTCAATTATTAAACCAGGAAAACTGAAAAGTGATATAACCCTAACCCTAACCATAACCCCCTAACACTAACCCTAATCCTAACCCCTAACCCTAACACTATCCCTAACCCTAACCCTACCCTAACCCTAACCTAACCCTAAGCCTAACCCTAACCCTAACTTGTTCCTAAATTGAAAAATGTTCCAACAAAAGAAAATAAACGCAAAGTACTACTTTGTAAACTAAATCACATGTGTGTCGCTCGCTCAATTAGGAATACAGGAAAACTGAAAAGCGATATATCAAAATGTACAGCAAAGAAACAAGTTTTCTTCGAAAGAACAGAAACGTAAATCACAACTTTGTAAACTACTTCACTTTCGTGTCGCCTATTCAATTATTATAACAGGAAAACTAAAAAGTGATATAACCCTAACCCTAACCCCTAACCCTAACACTAACCCTAACCCTAACCCTAACAGTACCCTAACCCTAAGCCTAACCCTAACCCTACCCTAACTTGTTCCTAACAGGAACCAGTTTCCACCGAAAGAACATAAACGCAAAGCACTACTTTGTAAACTAAATCACATGTGTGCCACTCGCTCAAGTAGGAATACAGGAAAACTGAAAAGTGATATAACGCACTGTACAGCACAGGAACAAGTTCAAACGAAAAAACAAATGCACTAGTTTTAAACGGAATCACATGTGTGTCGCTTGCTCAATTAGGAATAGAGGAAAACTGAAAAGTGTTATCTTGCACTGTATGGCACAGAAACAAGTTTCCATCGAAAGAACAGAAAAGCAAAGCACAAATTTGTAAACTAATTCACATACGTGTTACCCGTTCAATTATTAAAACAAGAAAACTGAAAAGTGATATATCACACTGTACAGCAAAGCAAGAAGTTTCCATCAGAAGAACATAAACGGAAAGCACTACTTTGTAAACTAAATCACTTGTATGTCATTCGCTCAATTAGGAATACAGGAAAACTGAAAAGCGATATATCGAAATGTACAGCAAAGAAACAAATTTTCATCGAAAGAACAGAAACGCAAAGCACAACTTTGTAAACTTAATCACATACGTGTCGCCAGTTCAATTATTATAACAGGAAAACTGAAAAGGGATATAACCCTAACCCTAACCCTAAGCCCCTAACACTAACCCTAACCCTAACCCTTAACCAGAACACTATCCCTAACCCTAACCCTACCCTAACCCTACCCTAACCCTAAGCCTAACCCTAACCCTAACTTGTTCCTAACATGAAAAATTTTCCAAAAAAAGAAAATAAACTCAAAGTACTACTTTGTAAACTAAATCACATGTGTGCAACTCACTCAATTAGGAATACAGGAAAACTGAAAAGTGATATAACGCACTGTACAGCACAGGAACAAGGTTCGAACGAAAGTACAGAAAAACAAAGCACTACCTTTAAACGAAATCACATGTGTGTTGCTCGCTCAATTAGGAATACAGGAAAACTGAAAAGTGTTACCTCGCACTGTAAGGCACAGAAAGAAGTTTCCATCGAAAGAACAGAAACGCAAAGCACAACATTGTAAACTAATTCACATACGTGTCATCAATTCAATTATTATAACAGTCTAACTGAAAAGTGATACATCACACTGTACAGCACAGAAACAAGTTTCCAACAGAAGAACAGAAACGCAAAGCACTACTTTGTAAACTAAATCACATGTGTGTCACTCGCTCAATTAGGAATACAGGAAAACTGAAGAGCGATATATCAAAATGTACAGCAAAGAAACAAGTTTTCATCGAAAGAACAGAAATGCAAAGCACAACTTTGTAAACTAATTCACATTTGTGTCACCTGTTCAATTATTATAACAGGAAAATTGAAAAGTGATATAACCACAACCCTAACCCTAATACCCTAACCCTAACCCCAACCTTAACCCTACCCCTAACAATAACCCTACCCCTAACCCCTAACCCTAACCCTAACCCTAACCCTAACCCTAACCTAATCCTAACCCTAACCTAATCAGAACCCTAACTTGTTCCTAACATTAACAAGTTTCCACCGAAAGAACTTAAACGCAAAGCACTACTTTGTAAACTAAATAAATGTGTGCCACTTGATCAATTAGGAATACAGGAAAACTGAAAATTGATATAATGCACTATACTGCACAGGAACAAGTTTCGAATGAAAGAACAGAAAAGCAAAGTACTACTTTTAAATGGAATCACATGTGTTTAGCTCGCTCAATTAGGAATAGAGCAAAACTGAAAAGCAATATATCTAAATGTAGGGCAAATAAACAAATTTTCATCGAAAGAACAGAAACGCAAAGCACAACTTTATAAACTAATTCACATACGTGTCGCCTGTTCGATTATTATAACAGGAAAACTGAAAAGTGATATATCGAACTGTACAGCATAGGAACAATTTTCCATCGAAAGAAAAGAAACATAAAGCAGAACTTTGTAAACTAATTCACAAACGTGTCGCCAGTTTTTTAATATAACAGGAAAAGTGAAAAGTGATATATCTCACTGTACAGCACAGAAACAAGTTTCCAACAGAAGAACAGAAATGCAAAGCACTGAAAGACTCCCGATGGGTGTCTTCCATCAGGGAGACCCTCTCCCAAGGATCAACGAGACCAGATGTTCGGCTGCAAACAGCAAGAGGCTTTATTTTGATACACGGGTACCCGGGGCGACAAAGTCTCTTGGAAGACTTGCGTGCCCCCTGAGTGGAAAGCTGGGCTTTTTATAGGGTCTCAGAGCAAAAGCGCAGGTACAGAAGCGAGAAGCATAGTTACAGGGAGCTGATTGGTACATTTAAATGAGACCACAACTTGAGTCAGAGTTTAGCAGGGACACAATGATATCAGGAACTGGGTGGTCGGAAAGGACATGATGGCTCTCAATCTTGGGACTGCCACCTGTTGTTTGTCTTAGGGCTCCTATCTCAGCTGGAACAGTCTCACTGTTTGTGTTAGGGCCCCTATCTCAGCTGGAACAGTCTCACATACTTCTCATATGCGTGGTCAGCACAAATTGATTTTTGGCTCAACTGGGGAAGCCTGACCGCAGATATCCCCAGCAGCTGGGTCTCTTCAGCTAGTTCCCTCCATAACCCACAAGAGTTTCTCAAAACAGTGGTATCGTTCAGAGTTTCTCAAAACAGTGCTGTACAAAATGACATTAACAGTGAGCTGCTTCTAACTTTTGGTGAGGCGGGGGTCTTTCAGCACTACTTTGTAAACTAAATCACATGTGTGTCGCTCGCTCAATTAGGAATACAGGAAAACTGAAAAGCGATATATCGAAATGTATGGCAAAGAAACAAGTTTTCATCAAAAGAACATAAACGCAAAGCACAACTTTGTAAACTAATTCACATTCGTTTCGCCTCTTCAATTATTATAACAGGAAAACTGAAAAGTGATATAACCCTAACCCTAACCCTAAGCACCTAAACCTAACCTAACCCTAATCCTAACAGCTAACCCTAACCCTAACCCTAACCCTACCCTAACTCTAAGCCTAACCCTAACCCTTACCCTAACTTGTTCCTAACAGGAACAAGTTTCCAGCGAAAGAACATAAACACAAAGCACTACTTTGTACACTAAATCACATGTGTGCCACTCACTCAATTAGGAATACAGGAAAACTGAAAAGTGATATAATGCACTGTACAGCACAGGAACAAGTTTCAAATGAAAGAACACAAAAACAAAGCGCTACTTTTTTTTTTAACTTGATGTTTTGTTTTATTTATTTATTTTTTAAATGCAGTTTATTCAGGAACCTTGAACAATCATCTGACTCTGGGGAAAGCCAGCCCACTTTAAATAGCCTCTGGGTAACCAACCTCAGCATGCCACGTGGGCAATGCAGATAGGTCCACATACATGGAAGCAAGCCAGATCCTCAGCCTTAGCCAAATGTGGAGTTGTTTGTGACAGAGAGCACTCACCATCGGGACGGTAGAAGGCGGAAAACAGTTCCATCTTTCAGGCGCAGCATTACGCAGCTCTTTACAGTTCCCCTTTTTTGTTTTGGACGCATCAGGCAAGAGTAGAGGTCTGATCTCTGATATTAGAAATAAATTGGGACTTTGTACTGATGTTCATTTAGGTGTCATCAACCCAAAGAGCATCAGACCTGTCTGAAACCTTTTTCTCAGAGGCGGGACCTGGGGCATCAACTCGCATGCAATCAGACATGTTCTTCTCTGGGTCCAAGGCTGCTGACCCTGAGTGCACTGCTTAGCCTTGCATCCTGAGCGTAACATTTTGGCTTTTTATGGTAGCCAACCATGCTTGGGGAGAATGTCCTGCTTCAATGGCTGTAAAGGCCTAAATGGTCATGGCTGCATTACGCTGTTGTGAGACTCTAATCTTGCATATATACCACAGGCAAACAAAGGTGACCAACACCAGAAGGCCTGCTAACGCTTCCATGCCCGCCCATTCCTTCAGATGATTCATGGCTGCAGCAATCCATGATGATAATCCTGTGGCTAGTCCTGCGTCCACTCTGGTACAATTTACCATGACAATGGCCACTCTCAGCTGGTCCATCGTAGTATCGAATTCTCCAGTCCAATTACCTAAAATATAGCTTGACAATTGTTTAGACAGATTTGCAGCACAGGGAAAATTCTCATGTTGTATGCTAGTGACACAAAGTCCAGCATACTTTCATTGACAGCCAAGTTGAGCGATTTGCCATAGGGTATCAATTTGCTCCTGCATGAGGTCAAACCTCTGATTGAACACCATCAAACCTCCTTTTAGTTGAGCATTAATTCCTTTTTGTACATCTAAGGCATGAGCTACCTTGACTAAAAGGTTATTCAGGGTCTGAGCAGTCTGCCCAGTATGAATCATGGCTAATGCTGTGGTGGTAGCTCCCAACAGCAGCCAATGAGATGGCAGTAACAATGGCAGCTGTAATTCCAAGATCCCTTTTCTGTCTGAAGAGAGTCACAGCGTGAGGGCATCAACGGGCACAGGCACCCAGCGAGGCATGTGAGTAACCAGCTAGTAAATTTACTAGCATTACAGCATTGGGCAAAAAAGCAAGTATCATTACTACAATTACTTGGCTCTATCTGGCTAATAATGAATAAAAATGGGGGATGTAAACAAACAGGTGTGGGCTTATAGGAAATATTATGAGAAGCCTTAACCCCCTCGTTGGAACATCCTGCATTGGTTCTAGAACTAGCAGTGGTGGTGTCCGAGGTCTGAGTAGGTTCAGGAGACCATTGCCCCCAGGGGCGAGACGTGCTCCATGCAAATTTACTAACTCCATGTTTTCCTCCACTTTTGAAAGTCATTTAAGGTTCTTAAATTATTATTTTTTCCTTTTTTTTTTAAATTTTTCATCAATTACACTTTATGCACTCTGCATCCCCCCATAAGCCCCTCCCTCCCCTCCCAATCCCACCCTCCCTCCTCCCTCTGCATGCATGCCACTCCCCCAGTCCACTGATAGGGGAGGTTCTCCTCTCCTTTCTGATCTTACTCCATCAGTTCACATCAAAAGTGGCTGCATTGTCCTCTACTATGGCCTGGTAAGGTTGCTCCCCCTCAGGAGGAGGTGACTAAAGAGCAGGCCAGTCAGTTCATGTCAGAGGCAGCCCCTCTTCTCATTACTATGTAACCCAATTGGACTCTGAACTGCCCTGGGCTACATCTGTGCAGGGGTTCTGGGTTATCTCTATGAATAGTCCTTGGTTGGAGTATGAGTCTCTGGGAAGTTCCCTGTGTTCAAATTTTCTTGTTCTGTTGCTCTCCTTGTGGTGACCCTGTCCTCTCAGCTCTTGCTCTTTCCCAGTTCTTACATAAAATTCCATTCACTCTGCCCAACAGTTGCCCATCAGGCTTAGCTTCTTCTTTGATAGTCTGAAGGGCAGAGGCTTTCAGAGACCCTCTGTGGTAGGTTCCTAGGTTGTTTCCTGTTTTCTTCTTCTTCTGATTGTCATCCTCTTTGCCTTTCCGGATGGGGATTAGACATTTTAGTTGTGGTCCTCTCTCTTGCTTAGTTTCTTTAGATGCACAGGTTTTAGTGGGTTTGTCCTATGTTGTATGTCTATATGAGTGAGTATATACCATGTGTGTCTTTTTGCTTCTGGGACAACTCACTCAGGATGATCCTTTCCAGATCCCACCATTTACCTGCAAATTTCATGATTTCCTTATTTTTCATTGCTGAGTAATATTCCATTGTGTAAATGTACCACATTTTCTGCATCCATTCTTCAGTTGAGGGGCATCTGGGTTGTTTCCAGCTTCTGGCTATTACAAATAAAGCTGCTATGAACATGATTGAGCAAATTTCCTTTTTGTGTGCTTGAACCTCTTTTGGATATATGCCTAGGAGTGTTATGGCTGGATCTTGGGGAAGCACTATTCCTAGTTTTCTGAGAAAACGCCAGATTGATTTCCAGAGTGGTTGTACCAGTTTACATTCCCACCAGCAGTGGAGAAGGGTTCCTCTTTCTCCACAACCTCTCCAGCATGTGTTGTCACTTCAGTTTTTGATCTTGGCCATTCTCATGGGTGTAAGGTGAAATCTCAGGGTTGTTTTGATTTGCATTTCCCTAATGGCTAGTGAGGTTGAGCATTTCTTTAAGTGCTTCTCTGCCATTCGGTATTCCTCTACATAGAATTCTCTGTTTAGCTCTGTTCCCCATTTTTTAAGTGGATTACTTGGTTTGCTGCTTTTCAGCTTCTTTTGTTCTTTATATATACTTGATATGAGTCCTCTGTCAGATAAAGTGTTGGTGAAGATTCTTTCCCAACCTGTATGAGGTCGCTTTGTTTTGATGACAGTGTCCTTTGCTTTGCAGAAGCTTTTCAGTTTCATGAGGTCCCGTTTATTGATTGTTGCTCTTAGAGCCTGTGCTGTTGGAGTTCTGTTCAGGACGTTTTCCCCTGTATCAATGATTCTAGGGTATTCCCCACTTTTTTTTCAAGCCGATTTAATGTGTCTGGTTTTATGTTGAGGTCTTTGATCCACTTGGACTTCAGTTTTGTGCAGGGTGATAAGTATGGATCTATTTTCATTTTTCTACATATAGACATCCAGTTGGACCAGCACCATTTGTTGAAGATGCTATCTTTTTTCCATTGTATGATTTTGGCGTCTTTGTCAAATATCAGGTGTCCATAAGTGTGTGGGTTTATTTCTGGGTCCTCTGTTCGGTTCCATTGATCCACCATTCTGTTTCTATGCCAGTACCATGCAGTTTTTAAAACTGTTGCTCTATAGTACAACTTAAGATCAGGGATGGAGTTACCTCCCAGAAGATCTTTTATTGTAGAGGATTGTTTTAGCAATTCTGGTTTTCTTGTTATTCCATATGAAGTTGAGAATTTTTCTTTCCAAGTCTGTAAAGAATTGTGTTGGTAATTTGATGGGCATTGCATTGAATCTATAGATTGCTTTTGTTAAGATGGCCATTTTTACTATGTTAATTCTACCAAGCCATGAGCATGGGAGATCTTTGCATCTTCTCATATCTTCTTCTAGTTCTTTCTTCAGAGATTTGAAATTTTTTTCATACATATTTTTTACTTCCTCGGTTAGGGTTACTCCGAGGTACCGTATGTCATTTGTTATTTTGAAGGGTGTTGTTTCCCTAATTTCTTTCTCAGCCCTTTTGTCTTTTGTATACAGGAGGGCTACTGATTTTTTTGAGTTAATTTTGTATCCGGCCACTTTGCTGAAGGTGTTAATCAGCTGTAGGAGTTCCCTGGTAGAGTTTTTGGGGTCACTCATGTATACTATCATATCATCTGCAAATAGTGATAATTTGACTTCTTCCTTTCCAATTTGTATCCCCTTGATCTCCTTCAACTGTCTTATTGCTCTAGCAAGGACTTCCAGAACTATGTTGAAGAGATATGGAGAGAGTGGGCAGCCTTGTCTTGTCCCTGATTTCAGTGGGATTGCTTTAAGTTTCTCTCCGTTCAGTTTGATGTTGGCTATAGGCTTGCTGTATATCGCCTTTACTATGTTTAGATATGTGCCTTGTATCCCTGATCTCTCCAATACTTTGAACATGAATGGATGTTGGATTTTGTCAAAGGCCTTTTCAGCATCTAGTGAGATTATCATGTGTTTTTTTTTTTCTTTCAATTTGTTAATATGGTGGATCACATTGATGGATTTCCATATACTGAACCATCCCTGCATACCTGGGATGAAGCCTACTTGGTCATGGTGGATGATATCTTTGATGTGTTCTTGTATTTGGTTTGCTAGTATTTTGTTGAGTATTTTTGCATCAATGTTCATAAGGGAGATTGGCCTGAAATTCTCTTTCTTTGTTGAGTCTTTGTGAGATTTAGGTACCAAGGTGACTGTGGCTTCATAGAATGAGTTTGGTAATGCTCCTTCTGTTTCTATTTTGTGGAATAGTTTGAAGAGAGTTGGTGTTAGCTCTTCTTTGAATGTTTGGTAGAATTCTGCGCTGAAACCATCAAGGTCCTGGGCTTTTTTTGGATGGGAGACTTTTGATGACTGCTTCTATTTCCTTGGGGGATATAGGACTATTTAATTGATTTACCTGGTCCTGATTTAGCTTTGGTAAGTGGAATCGATCAAGAAAATTGTCCATTTCATTTAAATTTTCAAATTTTGTTCCGTATAGACTTTTGAAGTAAGTCCTAATGATTGCTTAGATTTCCTCAGTGTCTGTAGTTATGTCCCCCTTTTCATTTCTGATTTTGTTGATTTGGATGGTGTCTCACTGCCTTTTAGTTAGCTTGGCTAAGGGTTTGTCTATCTTGTTGATTTTCTCAAAGAACCAGCTCTTGGTTTCATTGATTCTTTGAATTGTTTTATTTGTTTCTAATTGATTGATTTCAGCCCTGAGTTTGATTATTTCCAGCCGTCTGCTTCTTCTTGGTGTGTCTGCTTCTTCTTTTTCTAGGGTTTTTAAGTGAGCCATTAAGTTGCTTGAATGCGTTTTCTCAAATTTCTTCTTGAAGGCACTTAGTGCTATGAACTTTCCTCTTAGCACTGCTTTCATTGTGTCCCACAGGTTTGGGTATGTTGTGTCTTCATTTTCATTGAGTTCTAGGAAGATTTTAATTTCTTTCTTTATTTCTTCCCTGACCCAGCTGTCTTTTAGTAGCAAGATGTTCAGTTTTCAATGTATGTGTAGGCTTTTTGCTATTTCTGTTGTTACTGAGGTCCAGCTTTATTCCATGGTGATTCAACAGGATACAAGGGATTATTTCAATATTCCTGTATTTGTTGAGGCTTGCTTTGTGACCAACTATGTGGTCTATTTTGGAGAATGTTCCATGAGGTGCTGAGAAGAAGGTAAATTCTTTTGTGTTTGGGTGTAGGGTTCTGTAAATATCTGTTAGGTCCATTTGGTTCATTACCTCTGTTAGAGATATTGTTTCTTTGTTTAATTTCTGTTTTTTTGACCTGTCCTTTGTTGAGAGTGGGGTGTTGATATTTCCTACTATTAGTGTGTGGGGAGCTATATGTGGTTTAAGTTTTATCAATGTTTCTTTCACAAATGTGTGTGCCCTTGTATTTGGGGCATAGATGTTCAGGATTGTGATGTTTTCTTGGTGGAATTTTCCCTTGATGAGTATGAAGTGTCCTTCCCCATCTCTTTTGATTAATTTTGGTTGAAAGACTATTTTATCAGATATTAGAATGGCTACTCCTGCTTGCTTCTTGGGTCCATTTGCTTGAAAAGCCGTCTTCCATCCCTTTACCCTCAGGTAATGTCTATCTTTGTGTCTTAGGTGTGTTTCTTGTATACAACAGATTGCTGGGTTTTGTTTATACATCCATTCTGTTAGTCTGTGTCTTTTTATTGGAGAATTCAGTCCTTTGATATTGAGAGAGAGTAATGATCAGTGGCTGTTAAATCCTTTGACTTTGATGTTGGCTGTGGTCATACGGTTGTGTGCTTGGTTGCTTTTTGTTTTACTGAAGTGAGGTTATTTATTTCCTGTGTTTTCTTGAATGTAGCTAGCTTTCTTCGGTTGTGAGTACTGCTGTGGTGTCTCAGAGCACTCAGTTCTGTCTGTTTGCAATCTGCAGTCTGCTAGACTTTCCCTAGGTGACCCCAGCAGCACTGTTTCTTCCTTCTCTGTGGGGTCCTCTCTGGACAGGGGTTCCCAGTCCCTGTTGTACTGGGACGCACAGCTTGTCTGTACCGCTGAGCTGAGTGCAAAGCTCTCTGTGTGCGGCAGGAGCTCTGCTGTGATGGCAGCAGAGAATTTCCGGGGAGAGACTGGGTGACCTGCAATCAGACCCAGAACCCTGCTTCCCTTTGGGGTCCCCCCACGACTGGGACTCCCAGTCTCAGTTAACCTTGTGCCCACGGATCAGCCTGGGAAATTTCTCTGTGGGGTCTTCTCCGGACAGGGGTTCCCAGTCCCTGTTGTACTGGGGCACACAGGTTGTCTGTACCGCTGAGCTGAGCGCAAAGCTCTCTGCGTCCGGCAGGAGCTCGGCTGTGATGGTGGCAGAGAATTTCCAGGGAGAGACTGGGTGAACTGCGATCAGACCGGCAACCCTCTTTCCCCGTGGGGTCCCCCCGAGACTGGGACTCCCAGTCTCAGGTACCCTTGTGCCCACGGATCAGCCTGGGGATGTTGCAGGGACCCGCCCGCTTACGGCTCCAGCCCGGAGACCCAAAGCCCGCATTACCAGGGATTTCTTCCGGGTTCTGGCTGTGCAGCCTAGAGTGGACCCGTCCGATTCACACACCATGGGAGCCTCCCCTCAACTGGGAAACACGATCGACGTAGTTTCAGGGCCCTGAGTTCAGTCTCCTGGTCGATGCCCGGATAGTGCTGTCTTGCTACTCAGAAGTGCTGTTTTCCCGGCGACACATATCTTGGCTCCAAAGCACTACTTTTAAACAGAATCACATGTGTGTCGCTCGCTCAATTAGGAATACAGGAAAACTGAAAAGTGTTACCTCGTATGGCACAGAAACAAGTTTCCATCGAAAAAACAGAAATGCAAAGCACAACTTTGTAAACTAATTCACATACGTGTCGCCCGTACAATTATTATAACAGGAAAACTGAAAAGTGATATATCGAACTGTACAGCACAGGAACAAGTTTCCATTGAAAGAACAGAAACGCAAAGCACAACTTTGTAAACTAATTCAAATACCTGTCGCCCGTTCAATTGTTATTACAGGAAAACGGAAAAGTGATACATAACACTGTACAGCACAGAAACAAGTTTCCAAAAGAAGAACAAAAACGAAAGCACTAGTTTGTAAACTAAATAACATGTGTGTCAATCGCTTAATTAGGAATACAGGAAAACTGAAAAGCGATATATCGAAATTTACAGAAAAGAAACAAGTTTCCATCGAAAGAACAGAAAAGCAAAGCACAACTTTGTAAACTAATTCACATTCGTGTGGCCTGTTCAATAATTATAACAGTAAAACTGAAAAGGGATTTAACCTAACCCCTAACCCTAACCCTAACCCTAACCTAACCTAACCCCTAACCTAACCCTAACCCTAACCCTAACCTAACCTAACCCTAACCCTAACCTAACCCAACCTAACCCCTAACTTGTTCCTAACAGGAACAAGTTTCCAATGAAAGAACATAAATGCAAAGCACCACTTTGTAAACTAAATCACATGTGTGCCACTCGATTAATTAGGATTAGAGGAAAACTCAAAAGAGATATAATGCACTGTACTGCACAGGAACAAGTTTCGAACCAAAGAACAGAAAACAAAGCAATATTTTTAAACGGAATCACATGTGTGTCGCTCCCTCAATTAGGTATCCAGGAAAACTGAAAAGTGTTACCTTGCACTGTACGGCACAGGAATAAGTTTCCATCGAAAGAACAGAAACACAAAGCACAACTTTGTAAACTAATTAACATACGTGTCGCCCATTCAATTATTATAACAGGAAAACTGAAAAGTGATATATCGAACTGTACAGCACAGGAACAAGTTTCGAAGGAAAGAACAGAAACGCAAAGCAAAATTTGTAAACTAATTCACATATGTGTCGCCCGTTCAATTAATATAACAGGAAAACTGAATAGTGATATATCACACTGTACAGCACAGAAACAAGTTTCCAACAGAATAAAAGAAATGCAAAGCACTACTTTGTAAACTAAATCCCATGTGTTTTGTTCGCTCAATTAGGAATACAGGAAAACTGAAAAGCGATATATCAAAATATAAGGCAAAGAAACAAGTTTTCATCGAAAAACAGATACGCAAAGCACAAATTTGTAAACTAATTCACATTTGTGTCGCCTGTTCAATTATTATAACAGGAAAACTGAAAAGTGATATAACCCCAACCCTAACCATAAGCCCCCTAACCCTAAGCCTAAGCCTAACCCTAACCCTAACCCTAACCCCTAACTGTAACCTAACCCTAACTCTAACCCTAACCTAACCCTAACCCTAAACCTAACCTAACCTAACCCTAACCTAACTCTAAGCCAAAGCCTAAGCCTAAGCCTAAGCCTAACCCTAACCTAACAGGAACATGTTTCCAGCGAAAGAACATAAACGCAAAGCACTACTTTGTAAACTAAATCACATGTGTGTCACTCGCTCAATTAGGAAAACAGGAAAACTGAAAAGTGATATAACGCACTGTACAGTACCGGAACATGTTTCGAAGGAAAGAACAGAAAAACAAAGCAATACTTTTGAACGGAATCACATGTGTGTCGCTCTCTCAATTAGGTATCCAGGAAAACTGAAAAGTGTTACCTTGCACTGTACGACACAGGAACAAGTTTCCATTGAATGAACAGAAACGCAAAGTACAACTTTGTAAACTAATTCACCTATGTGTCGCCCCTTCAATTATTATAACAGGAAAACTGAAAAGTTTTATCTCGCACTATATGGCACAGAAACAAGTTTCCAACAGAAGAACAGAAACGCAAAGCACTACTTTGTAAACTAAATCACATGTGTGTCGCTCGCTCAATTAGGAATACAGGAAAACTGAAAAGCGATATATATCGAAATGTATGGCAAAGAAACAAGTTTTCATTGAAAGAACAGAAACACAAAGCACAACTTTGTAAACTAATTGGCATTCATGCCGCCTGTTCAATTATTATAACAGGAAAACTGAAAAGTGATATAACCTAACCCTAACCCTAACCCCTAACCCTAACACTAACCCTAACCCTAATCCTAACGCTACCCTAACCCTAACCCTAACCCTAACCCTAACTTGTTCCTAACAGGGAAAAGTTTCCAAAGAAAGAACATAAACGAAAGCACTACTTTGTAAACGAAATCACATGTGTGCCACTCGCTCAATTAGGAATACAGGAAAACTGAAAAGTGATATCTCCCACTGTAGTGCACAGAAACAAGTTTCCAAGAAAAGAAAAGAAAGTCAACGCACAACTTTGGAAACTAAATCACATGTGTGTCGCCCTTTAATTACAAATACAGGAAAACTGAAAAGTGATATCTTGCACTGTACCTCAAAAAAAAAAAAATTTCCAAGGAAAGAACAGAAATGTAAAGCACAACTTTGTAAACTAATAACCATGTGTGTTGCCTGCACAATTAGGAATACAGGAAAACTGAAAAGTGATATCTCCCACTGTAGTTCACAGAAACAAGTTTCCAACAAAAGAACATAAACGCAAAGCACTACTTTGTAAACTAAATCATATGTGTGCCACTCGCTCAATTAGGAATACAGGAAAACTGAAAAGTGATATAATGCACTGTACAGCACGGGAACAAGTTTCGAACGAAAGAACAGAAAAGCAAAGCCCTACATTTACACGTAATCACATGTGTGTCACTCGCTCACTTAGGAATACAGGAAAACTGAAAAGTGTTATCTCACACTGTACGGCACAGAAACAAGTTTCCATCAAACGAACAGAAACTCAAAGCACAACTTTGTAAACTAATTCACATACGTGTTGCCCGATCAATTCTTATAACAGGAAAACTGAAAAGTGATATATCGCATTGTACAGCACAGAAACAAGTTTCCAACAGAACAACAGGAAAGCAAAGCACTACTTTGTAAAGGGAATCACATGTGTGTCGCTCTCTCAATTTGGAATACAGGAAAACTGAAAAGTGTTATCTCGCACTGTACAGCACAGAAACAAGTTTCCATCGAAAGAAGAGAAACGCAAAGCACAACTTTGTAAACTAAGTCCCATATGTGTTGCCTGTTCAATTTTTATAACAGGAAAACTGAAAAGTGATATATCGAATTGTACAGCACAGGAACAAGATTTCATCAAAAGAAAAGAAACGCAAAGCACAACTTTGTATAGTAATTCACATATGTGTTGCCTGTTGAATTATTATAACAGGAAAAGTGAAAATTAATATAAACCTAACCCTAAAGCTAACCCTAACCCTAACCCCTAACTCTATCCCTTACCCTACCCTAACCCTAACCCTAACCCTAACCCTAACCCTAACGCTAACTTGTTCCTAATAGGAACAAGTTTCCAACAAAAGATCATAAACCCAAAGCAATACTTTGTAAACTAATTCACATGTGTGTCACTCCCTCAATTAGGAATACAGGAAAACTGGAAAGTGATATATCACACTGTACAACATAGGAATAAGTTTCAAACGAAAGAACAGAAAAGCAAAGCATTACTTTTAAACAGAATCACATGTGTGTCGCTCGCTCAATTAGGAATACAGGAAAATTGAAAAGTATTATCTCGCACTGTAAGGCACAGAAACAAGTTTCCATCGAAAGAACAGAAATGGAAAGTACAACTTTGTAAACTAATTCACATACGTGCGGCCCATTTAATTATTATAAGAGGAAAACTGAAAAGTGATATATCGCATTGTACAGTACAGGAACAAGTATTGAGCAAAAGATCAGAAACGCAAAGCACTACTTTGTAAATTAAATCACATTTGTGTCGCTCGCTCAATTAGGAATACAGGAAAACTGAAAAGTGATATATCGCACTGTACAGAATAGGAACAAGTTTCCAACAGAAGAACAGAAACGCAAAACACAACTTTGTAAACTAATTCACATACGTGTCGCCTGTTCAATTATTTTAACAGGAAAACTGAAAAGTGATATATCGAACTGTACAGCACAGGAACATGTTTCCATCGAAAGAAAAGAAACGCAAAGAACTACTTTGTAAACTAATTCACATACGTGTTGCCCGTTCAATTATTATAACAGGAAAACTGAACAGTGATACATCACACTGTACAGCACAGAAACAAGTTTCCAGCAGAAGAATAGAAATGCAAAGCAAAACTTTGTATACTAATTCAAATATCTGTCAAACATTCAATTATTATAACAGGAAAAACTGAAAAGTGATATATCACACTGTACAACACACAAACAAGTTTCCATCGAAAGAACAGAAACCCAAATCACAACTTTGTATACTAATTCACATTCGTGTCACCTGTTCAATTATTATAACAGGAAAAATGAAAAGTGATATAACACTAACCCTAACCCTAAGCCCCTAAACATAACGGTAACCCTCACCCTTATCCTAAAACCTAACCCTAACCTTATCCCTAACACTAACCCTAACCCTAACCCTAACATGTTCCTAAGAGGAAGAAGTTTCCAATGAAAGAACATAAACGCAAAGCACTACTTTGTAAACTAAATCACATGTGTGCCACTAGCTCAGTTAGGAATACAGGAAAACTGAAAATGTGATATAATGCACTTTACAGCACAGGAACAAGTTTCGAAAGAAAGAACAGAAAAGCAAAGCACTACTTTTACACGGAATCACATGTGTGTCACTCGCTCAATTAGGAATACAGGAAACCTGAAAAGTGTTATCTCACACTGTACTGCACAGAAACAAGTTTCCATTGAAAGAACAGAAAAGCAAAGCACAACTTTGTAAACTAATTCACATACGTGTCGCCCGTACAATTTTTATAACAGGAAAACTGAAAAGTGATATATCACACTGTACAGCACAGGAACAAGTTTGCATCGAAAGAACAGAAATGAAAAGCACAGCTTTGTAAACTAATTCACATACTTGTTGCCCAATCAATTATTATAACAGGAAAACTGAAAAGTGATATATCACACTGTACAGGACAGAAACAAGTTTCAACAGAAGAACAGAAACGCAAAGCACTACTTTTAAAAGGAATAACATGTGTGTCGCTCGCTCAATTAAGAATACAGGAAACCTGAAAAGTGTTATCCCACACTGTACGGCACAGAAACAAGTTTCCATCGAAAGAACAGAAACGCAAAGCACAACTTTGTAAACTAATTCACATACATGCCGCGCGTTCTATTATTATAACAGGAAAACTGAAATGTGATACATCACACTGTACAGCACAGAAACAAGTTTCCAGGAGAAGAACAGAAATGCAAATACCTGTCACCGGTTCAATTATTATAACAGGAAAACTGAAAAGTGATATATCACACTGTACAGCACAGAAACTACTTTCCATCGAAAGAACAGAAACGCAAAGCACAACTTTGTATACTAATTCACATTCGTGTTGCCTGTTCAATTAATATAACAGGAAAACTGAAAAGTGATATAACACTAACCCTAACCCTAAGCCCTAACCCTAACCCTAACCCTAACCCTATTCCCCTAAACTAACCCTAACCCTAACCCTAACCCTAACCCTAACCCTAACCCTAACCCTAACCCTAACTTGTTCCTAACAGGAACAAGTTTCCAACGAAAGAACATAAATGCAAAGCTCTACTTTGTAAACTAATTCACATTTGTGCCACTCGCTCAATTAGGAATACAGGAAAACTGAAAAGTGATATAATGCACTGTACAGCACAGTAACAAGTTTCGAAAGAAAGCACAGAAAAGCAAAGCCCTACTTTTACACGGAATCACATGTGTGTCACTCGCTCAATTAGGAATACAGGAAAACTGAAAAGTGTTATCTCGAACTGTACCGCACAGAAACAAGTTTCCATCGAAAGAACAGAAACAAAAACACATTTTTGTAAACTAATTCACATACATGTCGCCCATTTAATTTTTATAACTCGAAAACTGAAAAGTGATATATTAAACTGTAGAGCACAGGAACAAGTTTAGATCGAAAGAACAGAAACACAAAGCAAAACTTTGTAAACTAATTCAAATACGTGTTGCCTGATCAATAATTATAACAGGAATACTGAAAAGTGATATCTCGCACTCTACGGCACAGAAACAAGTTTCCATCGAAAGAACAAAAAAGCAAAGCACAACTTTGTAAACTAATTCACATACGTGTCGCCTGTTCAATTGTTATAACAGGAAAAGTGAAAAGTGATATAACCCTAACCCTAACCCTAAACCTAACCTAACCCCTAACACGAACCCTAACCCTAACCCTAACCCCTAACCCTATCCCTTACCCTAACCTAACCCTAAACCTAACCCTAACCCTAACGCTAACTTGTTCCTAATAGGAACAAGTTTCCAACGAAAGAACATAAACGCAAAGCAATACTTTGTAAAGTAAATCACATGTGTGTCACTCGATCAATTAGGAATACAGGAAAACTAAAAAGTGTTATCTTGCCCTGTACAGCAAGCACAGAAACAAGTTTCCATCTAAATAACATAAACACAAAGCACTCCTTTGTAAACTAAATCACCTGTGTGTCGCTCGCTCAGGTAGGAATACAAGAAAACTAAAAAGTGATATATCTAACTGTATGGCAAAGAAACAAGTTTTCATCGAAAGAACAGAAATGCAAAGCACAACTATGTAAACTAATTCACATACGTGTCCCCCGTTCAATTATTATAACAGGAAAACTGAAAAGTGATATATCGAACTGTATAGCACAGGAACCTGCTTTCATCGAAAGAACAGAAATGAAAAGCACAACTTTGTAAACTAATTCACATACGTGTCGCCAGTTCAATTATGATAACAGGAAAACTGAAAAGTGATATATCGAACTGTACAGCACACGAACAAGTTTCCATCGAAAGAAAAGAAACGCAAAGCAAAAGTTTGTGAACAAATTCACATACCTGTAGCCCGTTCAATTATTACTAACAGGAAAACTCAAAAGTGATATATCACATTGTACAGAACAGAAAAAAGTTTCGATCATTAGAACAGAAAAACAACACACTACTTTGTAAACTAAATCATATGTGTGTTGCTCGCTCAATTAGGAATACCGGAAAACTGAAAATCGATATATATCGAAATGTATGGCAAAGAAACAAGGTTCTTCAAAAGAAGAGAAACGCAAAGCACAACTTTGAAAACTAATTCACATTCGTGTCGCCTGTTCAATTATTATAACAGGAAAACTGAAAAGTGATATAAGCCTAACATTAACCCTAACACCCTAACAATAACCCTAACACCTAACCCTAACCCTAAACCTAACCGTAACCCTAACCCTAAACCTACCCTAACCCTAACACTAACCCTAACCTTGAACCTAACCCTAATTTGTTCCTAACAGGTTTCCAAGGAAGAACATAAATGCAAAACACTACTCTATAAAGTAAATCACATGTGTATCACTCGCTCAGTTACGAATACAGGAAAACTTAAAAGTGATATATCACACTGTACAGCACAGGAACAAGTTTAGAACGATAGAACAGAAAAGCAAAGAACTACTTTTAAACGGAATCACATATGTGTCGCTAGCTCAATTTGGAATACAGGAAAACTGAAAAGTGATCTACCACACTGTAAGGTACAGAAACAAGTTTCCATCAAAAGAACAGAAACGCAAAGCACTACTTTGTATACTAATTCACATATGTGTCGCTCGTTCAATTATTATAACAGGAAAACTGAAAAGTGATATATCGCACTGTACAGCACAGGAACAAGTTCCCAAGAAAAGAACAAAAAAGCAAAGCACTACTTTTAAACAGAATCACATGTGTGTCGCTCGCTCAATTAGGAATACAGGAAAACTGAAAAGTGATATATCCCAGTATATGGCACAGAAACATTTTTCCATCGAAAGACCATAAACGCAAAGCACAACTTTGTAAACTAAATCACATGTGTGTCACTTGCTAAATTAGAAATACAGGATAACTGAAAAGTGATATATCGCACTGTACAGCACAGGAACAAGTTTAGAATGAAAGAACAGAAGAACAATTCACTACTTTTAAATGGAATCACATGTGTGTCGCTCGCTCAAATAGGAATACAGGAAAACTGAAAAGTGATATATCAGAGTGTATGGCACAGAAACAAGTTTCCATGGAAAGAATAGAAACGGAAAGCACAACTTTGTAAACTAATTCACATTCGTGTCGCCTCTTCAATTATTATAACAGGAAAACTGAAAAGTGATATAACACTAACACTAACCCTAACCCCCTAACGCTAACCCTAACCCAAACCTAATCCTAACCCCTAACGCTAACCCTAACCCTAAACCTAGCCCTACCCTAACCCTAACCCTAACCCTGACACTAACCCTAACCCGAACCCTAACCCTAACCCTAACACGCTAACCCTAACCCTAACCCTAACCCTAACCCTAACCCTAACCCTAACTCTAACCCTAACCCTAACCCTGACTTGTTCCTAACAGGAACAATTTTCCAACGAAAGAACATTAACGAAAAGCACTGCTTTGTAAACTAAATCACATGTGTGTGTCGGTCGCTCAATTAGAACTACAGGAAAACTGAAAAGTGATATATCACACTGTACAGCACAGAAACAAGTTTCCAAAAGAAGAACAGAAATGCAAAGCACTACTTTCTAAACTAAATCACATGTGTATTGCTCTCTCAATTAGTAATACAGGAAAACTGTAAACTTTGTAAACTAATTAACATACGTGTCACCTGTTCAATTATTATAACAGGAAAACTGAAAAGTGATATAACCCTAAACCCTAACCCTAACCCTAACCCTAACCCTAACAGTAACCCTATCTTGTTCCTAACAGGAATAAGTTTCAAGGAAAGACCATAAATGCAAAGAACTACTTTGTAAACTAAATCACATGTGTGTCGCTTGCTCAATTAGGAATACAGGAAAACTGAAAAGTGATATATCACAATGTATGGCACAGAAACAAGTTTCCATGGAAAGAACAGAAACGCAAAGCACAACTTTGTAAACAAATTCACATTCGTGTTGCCCGTTAAATTATTATAACAGGAAAACTGAAAAGTGATATAACCGTAACACAACCCTAACCCCTAACCCTAACCCTAACCCTAACCCTAACCCTAACCCTAATCCTAACCCCTAATGCTAACCCTAACCCTAAACCTAGCCCTACCCTAACCCTAACCTTAACCCTTACCCTAACACCCTAACCCTAACCCTAACGCTAACCCTAACCCTACCCTGACCCTAACCCTAACCCTAACGTTAACCCTAACCCTAACCCTAAACCTGACTTGTTCCTAACAGGAACAAGTTTCCAACGAAAGAACATAAACGAAAAGCACTACTTTGTAAACTAAATCACATGTGTGTTGCTTGCTCAATTAGGACTACAGGAAAACTGAAAAGTTTTATCTCGCACTGTATGGCACAGAAACAAGTTTCCATCGAAGGAACAGAAACGCAAACCATAACTTTGTAAACTAATTCACATACGTGTCACCTGTTCAATTATCATAACAAGAAAACTGAAAAGTGATATAAGACTAACCCTAACACTCACAACCTAACCCTATACCTAACACTAACCCTAACCCCTAACCCTGATCCTAACCCTAACCCTAACCCTAACAGGAACAAGTTTCCAAGGAAAGACCATAAACGCAAAGCACTACTTTGTAAACTAATTCACATGTGTGTCACTCTCTAAATTAGAAATACAGGAAAACTGAAAAGTGATATATTGCACTGTACAGCACAGCAACAAGTTTAGAACGAAAGAACAGAAGAACAAATCACTACTTTTAAACGGAATCACATGTGTGTTGCTCGCTCAAATAGGGATACAGGAAAACTGAAAAGTGATATATCACACTGTAAGGCACAGAACTAAGTTTCCAAAAGAAGAACAGAAATGCAAAGCACTACTTTGTAAACTAAATCACATGTGTGTCGCTCTCTCAATTAGTAATACAGGAAAACTGAAAAGTGATAAACTGTAAGGCCAAGAAACATTTTTTCATCGATAGAACAGAAACGCAAAGCACAACTTTGTAAACTAATTCACATACGTTTTGCTTGTTCAATTATTATAACAGGAAAACTGAAAAGTGATATAACCCTAACCCTAACCCTACCCTAACCCTAACCCTAACCCTAACCCTAACCCTAACCCTAACCCTAACCCTAACACTAACACTAACCCTAACCCTAACCCTAACCCTACCTTGTTCCTAACAGGAACAAGTTTCCAAGGAAAGACCATAAACGCAAAGGACTACTTTGTAAACTAAATCACATGTGTGTCACTTGCTAAATTAGAAATACAGGATAACTGAAAAGTGATGTATCCCACTGTAAAGCACAGGAACAAGTTTAGACCTAAAGAGCAGAAGAACAAATCACTACTTTTTTTTTTATTCATCAGTTACATTTTATTAACTCTGTATCCCAATCATGTCCCGATCCCTCATTCCCTCCCAGTCCCTCCCTCCTTCCCTCATCTCTACCGTGCCCATTTCCAAGTCCACTGATAGGGGGGACCTCCTCCCCATTCATCTGATCCTATTTTATCAGGTATCTTCAGGACTGGCTGCAAAGCCCTCCTCTGTGGCCTAACAGGACTTCTCCTCTCTTCGGGGGTGGGGAGACCAAAGAGCCAGTCATTGGGTTCCTGATAGAAATAGTCCTTGTTCCCCTCACTTTGGGAAACCAATTGGTTACTGAGCTACCACAGGCTACATCTGAGCGGAGGTTCTAGGTTATATCCATACATGGTCCTTGGTTGAATGTCAGTCTCAGAAAAGACCCTGTGCCCAGATATATTTGGTCCTTGTGGAGCTCCTATCGTTTCCCCATCAGACTAACTCCCCTTCTTTCTTATGATTCCCTGTACTCTGCCAAAGGTCTGGTCATGAGTCTTTGCTTTGAAAACACTGCTAGTTGCAGTCTTTCAGATGCACTCAGTAGACTCCTGTCATACATTCAATGCACATCCCATCTGTCTTTCTAAACGAGGATTGATCATCTTACCCCATGTCCACTCAATTGATTATCTTTTATAGGTGTATAGATTTCATTATGTTTATCATATCTTATAGGTCTATATAAGTGAGTATATCCCATGTTTGTCTTTCTCCTTCTGGGATATTTCACTCAGAATGATCTTTTCTAGATCCCACCATTTGCCTGCAAATTTCATGATTTCCTCCTTTTTTGATTGCTGAGTAGTATTCCATTGTATAAAAATACCACAATTTCTGTACCCATTCCACCGTTGATGGACATCTGGGTTGTTTCCAGGTTCTGGCTATTACAAATAGAGCTGCTATAAACATGGTTGAGCAAGTGCCCTTTTTGTGTACTTGAACAAACTTTGGGTATATACCTATCAGTGGTATAGCTGGGTCTGGAGGAAGCACTATTCCTATTTGTCTTAGAAAGCGCCGGATAGTTTTCCAGAGTGGTTGTACCAGTTTACATTCCCACCAGCAGTGGAGGAGGGTTCCCCTTTCTCCACAACCTCTCCAGCTTGTGTTATCGCTTGAGTTTTTCATCTTGGCCATTCTGATGGGTGTAAGGTGATATCTCAGGGTCGTTTTGATTTGCATTTCCCTGATGACTAATGAGGATGAGCATTTCTTTAAGTGTTTTTCTGCCACTCGATATTCCTCTGTCGAGAATTCTCTGTTTAGCTCTGTGCCCCATTTTTTAATTGCATTACTTGGATTGCTGCTTTTCAGCTTCTTTAGTTCTTTGTATATACTGGATATTAGTCCTCTGTCAAATAAAGGGTTAGTGAAGATTCTTTCCCAATCTGTAGGCAGTCGTTTTGTTTTGATGATGGTATCCTTTGCTTTACAGAAACTTTTCAGTTCCATGAGGTCCCATTTATTGATTGTTGCTCTTAGAGCCTGTGCTGTTGGTGTTCTGTTCAGGAAGTTGTCTCCTGTGCCAATGAGTTCTAGGCTGTTACCCAACTTTTTTTCCAATTGATTTAGGGTATCTGGTTTTATGTTGAGGTCCTTGATCCACTTTGACTTTAGTTTTGTGCAGGGTGATAAATATGGGTCTATTTTCATTTTTCTGCATGTAGACATCCAGTTGGTCCAGCACCATTTGTTGAAGATGCTGTCTGTTTTCCATTGAATGGATTTGGCTTCTTTGTCAAATATCGAGTATTCATAGGTGTGTGGATCTATTTCTGTGTCTTCTATGTGGTTCCATTGATCCTCCTTTCTGTTTCTATGCCAATACCATGCAGTTTTTATTACTGTTACCCTGTAGTACAGCTTGAGATAAGGAATGGAGATACCTCCAGATGATCTGTTGTTGTATAGGATCGTTTTGGAGATTCTGGGTTTTTTGTTTCTCCATATGAAGCTGAGAATCTTTTTTTTTTTTTGAGGTCTGTAAAGAATTGAGTTGGTATTTTGATGGGAATTGCATTGAATCTGTAGATTGCTTTTGGCAGTATGGCCGTTTTCACAATGTTAATCCTACCAATCCATGAGCATGGGAGATCTTTCCATCTTCTGATATCTTCTTTGATTTCTTTCTTCAGAGACTTGAAGTTTTTCTCAAACAGGTCTTTCACTTGCTTGGTTAGAGTCACACCAAGGTACTTTATGTTATTAGTGGCTATTGTGAAGGGTGTTGTTTCCCTAATTTCTTTCTCAGCCTTTTTGTCTTTGGTATATAGGATGGCTTCTGATTTTTTTGAGTTGATTTTGTATCCTGCCACTTTGCTGAAGGTGTTTATCAGCTGAAGGAGTTCTCTGGTTGAATTTTTGGGGTCGCTCATGTATACTATCATATCATCTGCAAATAGTGACACTTTGACCTCTTCCTTTCCGATTTGTATCCCCTTGATCTCCTTTAGTTGTCTTATTGCTCTGGCTAGGACTTCAAGTACTATGTTGAAGAGATATGGGGACAATGGACAGCCTTGTCTTGTCCCTGATTTCAGTGGGATTGATTTAAGTTTCTCTCCATTGAGTTTGATGTTAGCTATAGGCTTGCTATATATTGCCTTTACTATGTTTAGGTATGTGCCTTGTATCCCTGATCTCTCAAAGACTTTAAACATGAATGGGTGTTGGACTTTGTCAAATGCTTTTTCGGCATCTAAGGAGATGATCATGTGGTTTTTCTCCTTCAGTTTGTTTATGTAGTGGATTACATTGATGGATTTCCATATGTTGAACCACCCTTGCATGCCTGGGATGAAGCCTACTTGGTCATGGTGGATGATATCTTTGATATGTTCTTGGATTCGGTTTGCAAGTATTTTATTGAGTATTTTTGCATCAATGTTCATAAGAGAGATAGGCCTGAAGTTCTCTTTTTTTTGTTGGGTCTTTGTGTGGTTTAGGTATTAAGGTGACTGTGGCTTCATAGAATGAGTTTGGTAGTGTTCCTTCTGTTTCTATTTTGTGGAATAGCTTGAGGAGAATTGGAGTTAGCACTTCTTTGAAGGTCTTGTAAAATTCTGGGCTGAAGCCATCTGGTCCGGGGCTTTTTTTGGAGGGGAGACTGTTAATGACTGCTTCGATTTCCTTGGGAGATATAGGGCTATTCAGTCTTTCTACCTGATCTTGACTTAGTTTTGGTAGATGGAATCTTTCAAGAAAATTATCCATTTCATTTAGATTCTCAAATTTTGTGGCATATAGGCTTTTGTAGTATGACCTAATAATTGTTTGGATTTCCTCAATGTCTGTGGTTATGTCCCCATTTTCATTTCTGATTTTGCTGATCTGGATAGTTTCCCTCTGCTTTTTAGTTAGTTTGGCTAAGGGTTTGTCTATCTTGTTGATTTTCTCAAAGAACCAGCTTTTTGTCTCATTGATCCTTTGGATAGTTTTATTTGTTTCTACTTGATTGATTTCAGCCCTTAGTTTGATTATTTCCAGCCTTCTGCTCCTCTTGGGTGTATCTGCTTCTTTTTTTCTAGGGTGTTCAGTTGGGCCATTAAGTTGTTTGTATGTGATATTATGAATTTCTTCTTGCAGGCACTTAGTGTTATAAATTTTCTTCTGAGCACTGATTTCAATGTGTCCCATAAATTTGGGTATGTTGTGACTTCCTTTTCATTGAATTCTAGGAAGTCTTTAATTTCTTTCTTTATTTCTTCCTTAACCCAGCTGTCATTGAGTAGTAAGTTGTTCAGTTTCCATGTGCATGTCGGCTTTTTGTTGTTTCTGTTGTTGTTGATGTCTAGCTTTAGTCCATGGTGGTCAGATAGTATACAAGGGATTATTTCAATCCTTTTGTATCTGTTGAGGCTTGCTTTGTGACCCACTATATGGTCTATTTTGGAAAAGGTTCCATGCGGTGCTGAAAAGAAGGTGTACTCTTTTGAGTTTGGGTGAAACGATCTGTAGACATCTATTAGGTCCATTTGATTTAGGAATTCTGTGAGTGCTTTTATTTCCCTATTTGGTGTCTGTCTAGTTGATCTGTCCCTTGGTGAGAGTGGAGTGTTGAAGTCTCCCACTATTAAGGTATTAGGATCAATGTATGATTTAAGCTTTAATAATGTTTCATTTACGAATGTCGGTGCTCTTGTATTTGGGGCATAGATATTCAAGATTGTGATGTCCTCTTGGAGGATTTTTCCTTTGATGAGAATATAGTGGCCCTCCTTATCTTTTTTTATTAACTAGGGTTGAAAGTCTATTTTATTAGATATTAGGATGGCTACTCCAGCTTGTTTTCTGGAACCATTTGCTTGAAAAACAGTTTTCCAGCCCTTTACTCTGAGGTAATGTTTGTCTTTGTTGCATAGGTGTGTTTCTTGGATGCAACAGAATGTTGGATTTCTTCCGGGTTCTGGCTGTGCAGCCTAGAGTGGACCCGACCAATTCCCACACCGTGGGAGCCTCCCCTCAACTGGGAAACACGATCGACATAGTTTCAGGGCCCTGAGTTCAGTCTCCTGGTCGATGCATGGATAGTGCTGTCTTGCTGCTCAGAAGTGCTGTTTTCCCGGCGACACAATCTTGGCTCCAAAGCACTACTTTTAAACGGAATCACATGTGTGTCGCTCACTCAATTAGGAATACAGGAAAACTGAAATGTGTTACCTCGCACTGTACGGCACAGAAACAAGTTTCCATCGAAAAAACAGAAATGCAAAGCACAAATTTATAAACTAATTCACATACATGTTGCCCGTTCAATTATTATAACAGGAAAACTGATAAGTGATATATTGAACTGTACAGCACAGGAACAAGTTTCCATCGAAAGAACAGAAACGCAAAGCACAACTTTGTAAACTAATTCACATATGTGTCGCCCGTTCAATTATTATTACAGGGAAAAGGAAAAGTGATACATCACACTGTACAGCACAGAAACAAGTTTCCAAAAGAAGAACAAAAACGGAAAGCACTACTTTGTAAACTAAATCACATGTGTGTCGCTCACTCAATTAGGAATACAGGAAAACTGAAAAGCGATATATAGAAATTTACAGAAAAGAAACAAGTTTCCATCGAAAGAACAGAAACGCAAAGCACAACTTTGTAAACTAATTCATATTCATGTCGCCTGTTCAATTATTATAACAGGAAAACTGAAAAGGGATTTAACCCTAACCCTAACACTAAGCCCCTAACCCTAACCCTAACCCTAACTCTAACCCTACAACAAAAACCTAACCCTAACCCTAACCCTAACTTGTTACTAACAGGAACAAGTTTCCAAAGAAAGAACATAAACGCTAAGCACTACTTTGTAAACTAAATCACATGTGTGCCACTCGCTCAATTAGGAATACAGGAAAACTGAAAAGTGATATCTCCCACTGTAGTGCACAGAAACAAGTTTCCAACAAAAGAACAGATAGGCAAAGCACAACTTTGGAAACTTAATCACATGTGTGTTGCATGTTCAATTAGGAATACAGGAAAACTGAAAAGTAACATCTTGCACTGTACCTCTCAGAAACAAGTTTCCAACGAAAGAAAAGAAATGTAAAGCACAAATTTACAAGCTAAGTAACATGTGTGTCGCCTGCACAATTAGGAATACAGAAAAAACTGAAATGTGATATTTCCCACTTTAGAGCACAGAAAGAAATTTCCAATGAAAGACCAGAAACGCAAAGCACAACATTTAAAACTAAATCACATGTGTGTCGCCCGTTCAATTAGGAATACAGGAAAACTGAAAAGTGATATCTTCTCTTTTAGAGCACAGAAAGAAGTTTCCAATGAAAGAACAGAAATGGAAAGCACAAATTTGGAAACTAAATCACATGTGTGTCGCTCGCTCAATTAGGAATACAGGAAAACTGAAAAGTGTTACCTCACACTGTATTGCACAGAAACAAGTTTCCAACAAAAGAACAAAAAGGCAAAACACAACTTTGTTAACTACATAACATTTGTGTTGCCCCCTCAATTAGGCAAACAGGAAATCTGAAGAGTGATATCTCCCACTATACAGCACAGAAAGCAATTTCCAATGAAAGAACACAAAGGCAAAGCACAACTTTCGAAACTAAATCACATGTGTGCAACTCGCTCAATTGGGAATACAGGCAAACTGAAAAGTAATATAAGGCACTGTACAGCACAGGAACAAGTTTCGAATGAAAGAACAGAAAAGCAAAGCCCTAATTTAAACGGAATCACATGTGTGTCACTCACTCAATTAGGAATACAGGAAAACTGAAAAGTGTTATCTCACACTTTATGGCACAGAAACAAGCTTCCATAGAAAGAAGAGAAACGCAAAGCACAACTTTGTAAACTAATTAACATTCGTGTCGCCTGTTCAATTATTATAACAGGAAAAATGAAAAGGGATATAACCGTAACCCTAACCCTAAGCCCCTAACACTAACCCTAACCCTAACCCTAACCACAACCCTAACCCCTAACCCTAGCGCTAACCCTAACCCTACCCTAACCCTAACCGTAACCCTATCCCTAAACCTAACCCTAACTTGTTCCTAACAGGAACAAGTTTCCAACAAAAGAACATAAAAGCAAAGCACTGATTTGTAAACTAAATCACATGTGTGCCACACGCTCAATTAGGAATACAGGAAAACTGAAAAGTAATATAAGGCACTGTACAGCACAGGAACAAGTTTCGAATGAAAGAACAGAAAAGCAAAGCCCTAATTTAAACGGAATCACATGTGTGTCGCTCGCTCAATTAGGAATACAGGAAAACTGAAAAGTGTTATCTCGCACTGTATGGCAGAGAAACAATTTCCATCGAAAGAAGAGAAAGGCAAAGCACAACTTTGTAAACTAATTCATATATGTGCTGCCCGATTAATTATTATAACAGGAAAACGGAAAACTGATATATCGCATTGTACAGCACAGAAACAAGTTTCCAACAGAAGAACAGAAATGCAAGCACTACTTTTAAACAGAATCACATGTGTGTCGCTCGCTCAATTAGGAATACAGGAAAACTGAAAAGTGTTATCTCGCACTGTACCGCACAGAAAGAAATTTCCATGGAAAGAACAGAAACTCAAAGTACAACTTTGTAAACTAATTCACATACGTGTTGCCTCTTCAATTATTATAACAGGATAAGTGAAAAGTGATATAACCCTAACCCTAACCCTAAATCTTACCCTATCCCCTTAACACGAACCCTAACCCTAACCCTAACCACTAATCCCTAACCCTATCCCTTACCCTACCCTAACCCTAACCCTAACCCTAACGCTAACATGTTCCTAATAGGAACAAGTTTCCAACGAAAGAACATAAATGCAAAGCAATACTTTATAAACTAAATCACATGTGTTTCAGTCGCTCAATTAGGAATACATGAAAACTGGAAAGTGATATATCACACTGTACAACATAGAAATAATTTTCGAACGAAAGAACAGAAAAGCAAAGCACTACTTTTAAACGGAATCACGTGTGTCGCTCGCTCAATTATGAATACAAGAAAACTGAAAAGTGTGATTTCGCACTGTAAAGCACAGAAACAAGTTTCCATTGAAAGAACAGAAATGGAAAGTACAACTTTGTAAACTAATTCACATACGTGCCGCCCATTCAATTATTATAAGAGGAAAACTGAAAAGTGATATATCGCACTGGCACTGTACAGTACAGGAACAAGTATCGAGCAAAAGATCAGACACGCAAAGCACTACCTTGTAAATTAAATCACATGTGTGTCGCTCGCTCAATTAGGAATACAGGAAAACGGAAAAGTGATAAATCGCACTGTACAGCACAGGAACAAGTTTCAAACACAAGAAGAGAAAAGCGAAGCACTACTTTTAAATGGAATCACATGTGTGTCGCTCACTCAATTAGGACTACAGAAAAACTGAAAAGTGTTATCTCGCACTGTATGGCACAGAAACAAGTTTCCATCGAAAGAAGAGAAACGCAAAGCACAACTTTGTAAACTAATTCACATACGTGTCGCCTGTTCAATTATTATAACAGGAAAACTGAAAAGTGATATATCACACTATACAGCACAGAAACAAGTTTCCAGCAGAAGAATAGAAATGCAAAGCACAACTTTGTATATTATTTCAAATACCTGTCACCCGTTCAATTATTATAACAGGAAAACTGAAAAGTGATATATCACACTGTACAGCACACAAACAAGTTTCCATTGAAAGAACAGAAACGCAAAACACAACTTTGTATACTAATTCACATTCGTGTCGCCTGTTCAATTATTATAACAGGAAAAATGAAAAGTGATATAACACTAACCCTAACACTAAGCCCCTAAACATAACCCTAACCCTACCCTAACCGTAAGCCTAACCCTAACCCTAACATGTTCCTAAGAGGAAGAAGTTTCCAACGAAAGAACATAAACGCAAATCACTACTTTGTAAACTAAATCACATGTGTGCCACTCGCTCAATTAGGAATACCGGAAAACTGAAAAGTGAGATAATGCACTGTACAGCACAGGAACAAGTTTCGAATGAAAGAACAGAAAAGCAAAGCGCTACTTTTACACGGAATCACATGTGTGTCACTCGCTCAATTAGGAATACAGGAAAACTGAAAAGTGTTATCTCTCACTGTACGGCACAGAAACAAGTTTCCATCGAAAGAACAGAAACGCAAAGCACAACTTTGTATACTAATTCACATTCATGTTGCCTGTTCAATTATTATAACAGGAAAACTGAAAAGTGATATAACACTAACCCTAACCCTAAGCCACTAACCCTAACCCTAACCCTAACCCTAACCCCTAACCCTAAACTTAACCCTAACCCTAACCCTACCCTAAAATTAAGCCTAAGCCTAACCCTAACCCTAACCCTAACTTGTTCCTAACAGGAAGAAGTTTCCAACAAAAGAACATAAACGCAAAGCACTACTTTGTAAACTAAATCAAATGTGTGCAACTCGCTCAATTAGGAATACAGGAAAACTGAAAAGTGATA
Organism: Meriones psammophilus; assembly: GCA_036365155.1. Classification (NCBI taxonomy): domain Eukaryota; kingdom Metazoa; phylum Chordata; class Mammalia; order Rodentia; family Muridae; genus Meriones; species Meriones psammophilus. Next base: position 152,781 of record JAEOAE010003577.1, on the reverse strand, counting down.
TAATGCATTGTACAGCACAGTAACAAGTTTCAAACGAAAGAACAGAAAAGCAAAGCCCTACTTTTATAGGGAATCACATGTGTGTCACTCGCTCAATTAGGAATACAGGAAAACTGAAAAGTGTTATCTCGAACTGTACCGCACAGAAACAAGTTTCTATCGAAAGTACAGAAACGCAAAGCACAACTTTGTAAACTAATTCACATACATGTCGGCCGTTCAATTATTATAAAAGGAAAACTGAAAAGTGATATCTCGCATTCTACAACACAGAAACAAGTTTCCATCGAAAGAACAAAAAAGCAAAGCACAACTTGTAAACTAATTCACATACGTGTCGCCTGTTCAATTGTTATAACAGGAAAAGTGAAAAGTGATATAAACCTAACCCTAACCCTAAACCTAACCCTAACCCACTAACACGAACCCTAACCTAACCCTAACCCCTAACCCTATCCCTTACCCTACCTAACCCTAACCCTAACCCTAACGCTAACTTGTTCCTAATAGGAACAAGTTTCCAACGAAGATCATAAACGCAAAGCAATACTTTGTTAACTAAATCACAAGTGTGTCACTCGCTCAATTAGGAATACAGGAAAACTGGAACGTGATATATCGCACTGTACAACATAGGAATAAGTTTTGAATGAAAGAACAGAAAAGCAAAACACAACTTTGTAAAATAATTCACATACGTGCCACCCATTCAATTATTATAAGAGGAAAACTGAAAAGTGATATATTTCACTGTACAGTACAGGAACAAGTATCGAGCAAAAGATCAGAAACGCAAAGCACTACTTTGTAAATTAAATCACATGTGTGTCGCAGGCTCAATAAGAATACAGGAAAACTGAAAAGTGATATATCGCACTATACAGCACAGGAACAAGTTTCCAACAGAAGAACAGAAAAGCAAAGCACTATTTTAAACGGAATCACATGTGTGTCGCTCGCTCAATTAGGAATACAGGAATAATGAAATGTGATATCTCGCACTCTATGGCACTGAAACAAGTTTCCATTGAAAGAACAGAAAAGCAAAGCACAACTTTGTAAACTAATTCACATACGTGCCGCCCATTCAATTATTATGAGAAGAAACTGAAAAGTGATATATCTCACAGTACAGTACAGGAACAAGTATCGATCAAAAGATCAGAAACGCAAAGCACAACTTTGTAAACTAATTCACATTTGTGTCGCCTGTTCAATTATTATAACAGGAAAATTGAAAAGTGATATAACCCTAACCCTATCCCTGAACCCCTAACCCTAACCCTAACCCTAACCCCAAACCTAACCCCTAACCCTAGCCCTAATCCTAACCCTACCCTAACCGTAACCATAACCCTATCCCTAACCAGAACCTAACAAACAGGAACAAGTTTCCAAGGAGAGAACATAAACGCTAAGCACTGCTTTGTAAACTAAATCACATGTGTGCCACTAGCTCAATTAGGAATACAGGAAAACTGAAATGTGATATAACGCACTGTACAGCATAGGAACAAGTTTTGAATGAAAGAACAGAATAGCAAAGCACTACTTTTAAAACGAATCACATGTGTGTCGCTTGCTCAATTAGGAATACAGGAATACTGAAATGTGTATATCTCGCACTCTATGGCACAGAAACAAGTTTCAATCGAAAGAAGAGAAACGCAAAGCAAAACTTTGTAATCTAATTCAAATACGTGTCGCCTGTTCAATTATAATAACAGGAAAAGTGCTAAGTGTTATAACCCTAACCCTAACCCCAAACCTAACCCTAACCCCCTACCCCGAACCCTACCCCTAACCGTAACCCCTAACCCTATCCCTAACCGTACCCTAACCCTAAACCTAACCCTAACCCTAATGCTAACTTGTTCCTAATAGGAACAAGTTTCCAAAGAAAGAACATAAACGCAAAGCAATATTTGTAAACTAAATCACATGTGTGTCACTCGCTCAATTAGGAATGCAGGAAAACTGACAAGTGTTATTTCGCACTGTAAGGCACAGAAACAAGTTTCCATCAAAAGAACAAAAACGCAAAGCACAACTTTGTCAACTAATTCACATACATGTTGACCATTCAATTATTATAATAGGAAAACTGAAAAGAGATATATCAAACTGTACAGCACAGAAACAGGTTTCCAACAGAAGAACAGAAACGCAAAGCACTACTTTTTGAACTTAATCCCATGTGTATCGCTCGCTCAATTAGGTATACAAGAAAACGTAAAAGCGATATATATAGAAATGTAGGGCAAAGAAACAAGTTTCCATCGAACGAACAGAAACGCAAAGCACAACTTTGTAAACTAATTCACATTCGTGTTGCCTGTTCAATTATTATAACAGGAAAACTTAAAAGTGATATAACCCCAACCCTAACCCTGAGCCCCTAACCCTAACCCTAACCCCTAACCCTAACACTAACCCTAACCCTAACCCTAACATATCCATAACCCTAATCCAAACCATAACCATAACCCTACCCTAACCCTAACCCTAACTTGTTCCTAACAGGAACAAGTTTCCAACTAAAGAACATAAACGCAAAGCACTACTTTTTAAATTAAATCAAATGTGTGCCACTCGCTCAATTAGGAATACAGGAAAACTGAAAAGTGATATATCAAACTGTACAGCACAGGAACAAGTATCCATCGAAAGAACAGAAACACAAAGCACAACTTTGTAAACTAATTGACATTTGTGATGCATGTTCAAATATTATAACAGGAAAACTGAAAAGTGATATAACCCTAACCCTAACCCTAAGCCCTTAACCCTAACCCTAACTCTAAACCTAACCCTAACCCTAACCCCGAACCGTAATCCTAACCCAAACCCTAAGCCCCTAAGCCCCTAACCCTAACACTAACCCTAACCCCTAACCCTAATCGTAACCCTAAACCTAACCTAACCCTAACCCTAAACCTAACCCTAACCATAACCATAACTTGTTAATAACAGGAACAATTTTCCAACAAAAGAACATAAACGCAAAGCAATACTTTGTAAACTAAATCACATGTGTGCCACTCACTCTATTAGGAATACAGGAAAACTGAAAAGTGATGTAACCCACTGTACAGGACAGGAACAAGTTTCCATGGAAAGAGCAGAAACGCAAAGCACAACGTTGTAAACTAATTCACATACGTGTGGCCCGTTCAATTATTATAATAGGAAAACTGAAAAGTGATATATCGAACTGTACAGCACAGGAACAAGTTTCGAACGAAAGAACAGAAAAGCAAATCACTACTTTTAAATGGAATTACATGTGTGTCGCTCGCTCAATTAGGAATACAGGAAAACTGATAAGTGTTATCTTACACTGTAAGGCACAGAAACAAGTTTCCATCGAAAGAACAGAATCACAAAGTACAACTTTGTAAACTAATTCAAATACGTGTCGCCCATTCAATTATTAAAACAGGAAAACTGAAAAGTGATATATCGAACTGTACAGCACAGGAACAAGTTTCCATCGAAAGAAAAGAAACGCAAAGCAAAACTTTTTGAACGAATTCACATATGTGTAGCCCGTTCAATTATTATTAACAGGAAAACTCAAAAGTGATATATCACATTGTACAGCACAGAAACAAGTTTCCATCAGAAGAACCGAAACAAAACACAGTACTTTGTAAACTAAATCACATGAGTGTTGCTTGCTCAATTAGGAATACAGGAAAATTGAAAAGCGAGATATCGAAATGTATGGCAAAGAAACAAGGTTCTTCGAAAGAACAGAAAGGCAAAGCACAACTTTGAAAACTAATTCACATTTGTGTCGCCTGTTCAATTATTATAACAGGAAAACTTAAAAGTGATATAAGCCTAACCCGAACCCTAACACCGTAACCCTAACCCTAACCCCTAACCCTAACCCTAACCTAACCCTAACCCTAACCTAACCCTAACCTAAACCTACCCTAACCCTAACACTACCAAAACCCTAACCCTAACCTAAAATTGTTCCTAACAGGTTTCCAAGGAAAGAACATAAATGCAAAATACTACTCTGTAAACTAAATCACATGTGTTTCACTCGCACTATTATGAATACAGGAAAACTGAATAGTGATATATCGCACTGTACAGCACAGGAACAAGTTTAGAACGATAGAACAGAAAAGCAAAGCACTACTTTTAAACGGAATCACATGTGTGTCACTCGCTCAATTAGGAATACAGGAAAACTGAATAGTGATATATTGCACTGTACGGTACAGAAACAAGTTTCCATCAAAAGGACAGAAATGCAAACTTTGTATACTAATTCACATATGTCACTACTTTGTATACTAATTCACATATGTGAACAGCACAGGAACAAGTTTAGAACGATAGAAGAGAAAAGCAAAGCACTCAGTTATTATAACAGGAAAACTGAAAAGTGATATATCCCAGTATATGGCACAGAAACACTTTTCCATCGAAAGAACAGAAACGCAAAGCACAACTTTGTAAACTAATTCACATAGGTGTCGCCTGTTCAATTAGTATAACAGGAAAACTGAAAAGTGATATAACCTTAACCCTAACCCTAACGCTAACCCCCTAACCCCCTAACCCTAACCCTTTCCCTAACCCTAATCCTAACCCCTAACACTAACCCTAACCCTAAACCTAACCCCTACCCTAACCCTAACCCTAACCCTAACCTATAACCCTAACTTGTTTCTAAAAGGAACAAGTTTCCAATGAAAGAACATAAACGAAAAAGCACTACTTTGTAAACTAAATCACATGTGTGTCGCCGCTCAATTAGGGACTACAGGAAAACTGAAAAGTTTTATCTCACACTGTATGGCACAGAAACAAGTTTCCATCGAAAGAACAGAAACGCAAAGCATAACTTTGTAAACTAATGCACATACGTGTCACCTGTTCAATTATTATAACAGGAAAACTGAAAAGTGATATAACCCTAACACTAACACTAACCCCCTAACCATAACCCTAACTCTAACCCTAATCCTAAAACCTAACGCTAACCTAACCTAACCCTACCCCTAGAACTACTACCTAACCCTAATCCTAACCGTAAATACTAACCGTAACCTAATCCCCCTAACCTGACCATAACGCTAACCCTAACCCTACCCTAACCCTAACCCTAATGCTAACCCTAACCATGACTTGTTCCTAACAGGAACAAGTTTCCAAAGAAAGAACATAAACGCAAAGTAATACTTTGTAAACTAAATCACATGTGTGTTGCTCGCTCAATTAGGAATACAGGAAAACTGAAAAGTGATATATCGAAACTGTACGGCAAAGAAACAAGTTTTCATTGAAAGAACTGAAACGCGAAGCACAACTTTGTAAACTAATTAACATACGTGTTGCCTTTTCAATTATTATAACAGGAAAACTGAAAAGTGATATAACACTAACCCTAACCCTAACCCTAAACCTAACCCTAACCCTAACCCTAACCCTAACTTATTCCTAACAGGAAGAAGTTTCCAAGAAAGACCATAAACTCAAAGCACTACTTTGTACACTAAATCACATGTGTGTCACTTGCTAAATTAGAAATACAGGATAACTGAAAAGTGATATATCGCACTGTACAGCACAGGAACAACTTTCGAACAAAAGAACAGAAAAGCAAAGCACTACTTTGTAAGCTAAATCACATGTGTGTAGCTCGCTCAATTAGGATTACAGGAAAACTGAAAAGTGATATATCACAGTGTATGGCACAGAAACAAGTTTCCATGGAAAGAACAGAAACGCAAAGCACAACTTTGTGAACTAATTCACATTCCTGTCGCCTGTTCAATTATTATAACAGGAAAACTGAAAAGTGATATAACCCTAACACTAACCCTAACCCCCTAACCCTAACCCTAACCCAAACCAAATCCTAACCTCTAATGCTAACCCTAACCCTAAACCTAACCCCTAACACTAACCCTAACCCTAAACCCCTAACCAACCTAACCCCTAACCTAACCCCTAACACCCTAACAGGAACCTAACCTACTTTGTAACGCTAACCCTAACACTATCCTACCAAGTTTCCAACCAAAGCATATCTAACCTAACCCTAAACCTAAACTGACTTGTTCCTAACAGAAACAAAGAACAGAAATGCAAAGCACTACTTTGTTTCAACGAAACAGAAAACATAAAACAAGAAAACAGAAACATAAAGCACAACTTCATAAACTACTACTTTAAATAACAAGAAAACTGAAAAGTGATATCACACTGTAAACATCACATGTGTGTAAAACCAATACTTTGTAAACTAAATCACATCAATTAGGAATACAGGAAAACTTAAAAGTGTTATCTCACACTGTAGAGCACAAAAACAAGTTTTCATCGAAGAACAGAAACACAAAGCACAACTTTGTAAACTAATTCAAATACGTGTCGCCTGTGCAATTATTGTAACAGGGAAACTGAAAACTGATATAACCCTAACCATAACCCTAACACTAACCCCTAAACCGAACCCTAACCCCTAACCCTAACCATAACCATAACCCCTAACCCTAACCTTAACCCTAACCCTAAACCTAACCGTAACCCTAACCATACCCTAACCCTAACCATAACCCTACCCTAACCCTAACCCTAATGCTAACCCTAACCCTAACTTTTTCCTAACAGGAACAAGTTTCCAACGAAAGAACATAAACACAAAGCACTCCTTTTTAACCTAAATCACCTGTGTGTTTGCTCGCTCAGGTAGGAATACAAGAAAACTGAAAAGAGATATATCTAACTGTATGGCAAAGAAACAAGTTTTCATCGAAAGAACAGAAACGCAAAGCACAACTTTGTAAACTAATTCACATACGTGTCGCCTGTTCAATTATTATAACAGGAAAACTGAAAAGTGATATAACCCTAACCCTAACCCCCTAACCCTAACCCTGACCCTAACCCCCTAACCCTAACCCTAACTATAACAATAACCCCTAAACCTAACCCCCTAATCCTATCCCTAACGCTAACCCTAACCCTAACCCTAACACCTAATCTTAACCCTAACCTAAACCTAACCCTAACCCTAACCCTAACCTAAACCTAACCTAACTTGTTCCTAAAAGGAACAAGTTTTCAACAAAAGAACATAAATCACACATGTGTCTCTGGCTCAATTAGGAATACAGGAAAACTGAAAAGTGATATATCGCACTGTACAGCACAGAAACAAGTTTCCAACTGAAGAACAGACATGCAAAGCTCTACTTTGTAAACTAAATCACATGTGTGTGGCTCGCTCAATTAGGAATACAGGAAAACTGAGAATTGATATATCACACTGTACAGCACAGGAACAAGTTTCCAACAAAATAACAGAAACGCAAAGCACAACTGTGTAAACTAATTCACATATGTGTCACCTATTCAATTATTATAACAGGAAAACTGAAAAGTGATATAACCCTAACCCTATCTCTAACCCCAACCCTAACCCTAACCCTACCTAACCATAACCCTAACCCTACCTAACCCTAACCCTAACCCTAACCCTAACCCTAACTCCTAACAGGAACAAGTTTCCAAAGAAAGAACATAAACGCAAAGCACTACTTTGTAAACTAAATCACATGTGTGTTACTCGCTCAATTAGGAATACAGGAAAACTGAAAAGCGATATATCGAAATGTACAGCAAAGAAGCAAGTTTACATCGAAAGAACAGAAACACAAAGCACAACTTTGTAAAGTAATTCACATACGTGTCACCTGTTCAAATATTATAACAGGAAAACTGAAAAGCACAACTTTGTAAACTAAATAACATGTGTGTCACCTGCACAATTAGGAATACAGGAAAATTGAAAAGTGATATCTCCCACTTGAGAGCACAGAAAGAAGTTTCCATCAAAAATACAGAAATGTAAAGCACAACTTTGTAAACTAAGTAACATGTGTGTCGACAGTTCAGTTCAGAATAGTGGAAAACTGAAAAGTGACATCTTGCACTGTACCACACAGAAACAAGTTTCCAACGATAGAAGAGAAATGTAAACCACAACTTTGTAAACTAAGTAACATATATGTTGCCCGTTCAGTTACGAATACAAGAAAACTGAAAAGTGATATCTCCCACTGTAGTGCACAGAAACAAGTTTCCAACAAAAGAATAGAAAGGCAAAGCACAACTTTGTAAACTAAATCACATTTGTGTCGCCCGCTCAATTAGGAATACAAGAAAACTGAAAAGTGATATATCGAATTGTATGGCAAAGAAACATGTTTCCAACAAAAGAATAGAAAAGTAAAGCACTACTTTGTAAACTAAATCTCATGTGTGTCAAACGCACAATGAGGAATACAGGAAAACTAAAAAGTGATATATCGCACTGTACAGCACAAGAATATGTTTCGAACATAAGAACAGAAAAGCAAAGAACTACTTTTAAACAGAATCACATTTGTGTCGCTCGCTCAATTAGGAATACAGGAAAACTGAAAAGTGTTATCTCATACTGTATGTCACAGAAACAAGTTTCCATTGAAAGAACAGAAATGCAAAGCACTACTTGTAAACTAATTCATATACATGTAGCCTGTTCAATTATTATAACAGGAAAACTGAAAAGTGATATAACCCTACCCCTAACCCTAACCTTAACCCACTAACCCTAACCCCTAACCCTAACCTAATCCTAACCCTAACCCCTAAGCCTAAGCCTAACCCTAACCCTAACCTAGTCTAACCCTAACCTAACTTGTTCCTAACAGGAACAAGTTTCCAAAGAATGAACATAAACGCAAAGCAATACTTTGTAAACTAAATGACATGTGTGTCGCCGCTCAATTAGGAACAGAGGAAAACTGAAAAGTGGCATACCGCACTATACAGCACAGGAACAAGTTTCCAACGGAAGAAGAGAAAAGCAAAGCACTACTTTGTAAACGGAATCACATGTGTGTCGATGGCTCAATTAGGACTACAGGAAAACTGAAAATTGATATATCAAACTCTATGTCAGAGAAGCAAGTTTCCAAAGAAAGAACAGAAAAGCAAAGCACTACTTTGTAAAGTAATTCACATACATATCACCTGTTCAATTATTATAACAGGAAAACTGAAAAGTGATATAACCCTAACCCTAACACTAACCCTAACCCTAACCCTAACCCTAACCCCTAAACCTAACCCTAACCCTAACTCTAACTCCTAACCCTAACCCTAACCCTAACCCTAAAACCTAAATCCCTAACCCTAACCTTAACCTAAACGTAACCCTAACCCTACCCTAACCCTAACCCTAACCCTAACCTTAACCTAAAACCTAATTTGTTCTTAACAGGAACAAGTTTCCAAAGAAAGAACATAAAAGCAAAGCACTACTTTGTAAACTAATTCACATACGTGTAGCCTGTTCAATTATTATAACAGGAAAACTGAAAAGTGATATAACCCTAACCCAAACACTAACCTAACCCTAACCCTAACCCTAACCCTAACCCTAACCCTAACTTGTTCCTACAAAGCACTGCATTGTAAACTAAATAACATGTGTGTTGCCCGCTCAATTAGGAATACAAGAAAACTGAAAAGTGATATATCGTACTGTACAGCAGAGGAACAAGTTTCAACGAAAAGAACAGAAAAGCAAAGCACTAATTTCTAAACAATATCACATGTGTGTGGCTCGCTCAATTATGAATACAGGAAAACTGAAAAGTGATATATCGCACTGTAGGGCACAGAAACAAGTGTCCATCGAAAGACAGAAACGCAAAGAACAACTTTGTAAAATAATTCACATATGTGTTGCTCGTTCAATAATTATAACAGGAAAACTGAAAAGTGATATATCGCAATGTACTGCACAGGAACAAGTTTCCAACAGAAGAACAGAAATGCAAAACACTACTTTGTAAACTAAATCACATGTGTGTCTCTCACTCAATTAGGAATACAGGGAAACTGAAAAGCTATAAATCGAAATGTATGGCAAAGAAACAATTTTTCATAGAAAGAACAGAAATGCACAGCAAAACTTTATAAACAAATTCACATATGTATCGCCCATTCAATTATTATAACAGGAAAACTTTAAAGTGATATAACGCTAACCCTAACCTAAGCCCCTAAACCTAATCCTAACCTAACCCTAAAACTAACCCTAACCCTAACCCTAACCCCTAACCCTAACCCTAACCCTAACCCTAAATGCCTAACCCTAACCCTAACCCTAACCCTAACCCCAGAACCTAACCTTAACCCTAAACGTAACCTATCCCTACCTAACCCTAACCCTAACCCTAACCTTAAGCCTAAACCTAATTTGTTCCTAACAGGAACAAGTTTCCAAAGAAAGAACATAAAAGCAAAGCACTAATTTGAAAAATAAGTCACATGTGTGTTGCTCGGTCAATTAGGAATACAGGAAAACTGAAAAGTGATATATCGAACTGTACAGCAAAGAAACAAGTTTCCAACAAAAGAATAGAAAAGTAACACACTACTTAGTAAACTAAATCACATGTGTGTCACACACTCAATGAGGAATACAGGAAAACTGAAAAGTGATATATCGCACTGTACAGCACAAGAACATGTTTCAAACATAAGAACAGAAAAGTCAAGAACTACTTTTTTTTTCTCCATAATTTTATTTTTCTTATTAGTTACATTTTGTTAATTCTGTATCCCAGCTGTATCCCTCATTCCCTCCCCAATCCCACCCTCCCTCCTTCATCTCCCTGTCCCTTTCCAAGTCCACTAATAGGGGAGGACCTCCTCCCCTTTCATATGACTCGCTTTTGTCAGGTATTTCCCGGACTGGCTGCTAAGTCCTCCTCTGTGGCCTAACAGTACTGCTCCTCCCTTGGGAGGTGGGGAGGTCAAAGAGCCAGTCATTGAGTTCATGTTAGAAATAGTCCTTGTTCCCCTTACTGTGGGAAACCAAATGATTACTGAGCTATCACGGGTCACATCTGAGCAGAGGTTCTAGATTTTATCCTCTCAAGAACTACTTTTAAACGGAATCACATTTGTGTAGCTCTCTCAATTAGGAATACAGGAAAACTGAAAAGTGTTATCTCGCACTGTATGTCACAGAAACAAGTTTCCATTGAAAGAACAGAAACGCAAAGCAATACTTGTAAACTAATTCACATACATGTCGCCTGTTAAATTATTATAACAGGAAAACTGAAAAGTGATATAACGCACTGTACAGCAGAGGAACAAGTTTCCAACGAAAGAACAGAAAAGCAAAGCACTACTTTGTAAACTAATTCACATACGTGTCGCCTGTTCAATTATTATAACAGGAAAACTGAAAAGTGATATAACCCTAACCCAAACACTAATCCTAACCCAACCCTAACCTTAACCCTACCCTAACCCTAACCCTAACCCTAACTTGTTCCTACAAAGCACTACATTGTAAACTAAATCACATGTGTGTTGCCCACTCAATTAGGAATACAAGAAAACTGAAAAGTGATATATCACACTGTACAGCAGAGGAACAAGTTTGAACGAAAAGAACAGAAAAGCAAAGCACTAATTTCTAAACTATATCACATGTGTGTGGCTCGCTCAATTAGGAATACAGGAAAACTGAAAAGTGATATATCGCACTGTACGGCACAGGAACAAGTTTCCAACGAATGAACAGAAAAGCAAAGCACTACTTTGTAAAATAAATCACATGTGTGTTGCTCGCTCAATTAGGAATACAGGAAAACTGAAAAGTGATATATCGCATTATAAAGCACAGCAATAAGTTTCCAACCAAAGAACAGAAAAGCAAAGGACTACTTTGTGAACTAATTCACATACGTGTCACCTCTTCAATTATTATAACAGGAAAAATGAAAAGTGATATAACGCACTGTACAGCACAGTAACAAGTTTCCAATGAAAGAACAGAAAAGCAAAGCACTACTTTGTAAACTAAATCACATGTGTGTCACTCGCTCAATTAGGAATACAGGAAAACTGAAAAAGTGTCATATCTCACTGTACATTACAGGAACAACATTCAAGGAAAGAACAGAAAAGCCAAGAACTACTTTGTATACTAAATCACATGTGTGTCGCTAGCTCAATTAGGAATGCAGGAAAACTGGTATGTGATATATTGCACTGTACAGCTGAGGAATAATTTCTGAACGAAAAAACAGAAATGCAAAGCACCACTTTGAAAACTAATTCACATTTGTTTCGCTTGCTCAATTAGGAATACTGGAAAACTGAATATTGATAAATCACCGTCCACAGCACTAGAACAAGTTTCCAACAAAAGAACAGAAAAGCAAAGCACTACTTTGTAAAGGGAATCACATGTGTATCGCTCCCTCAATTAGGAATACAGGAAAACTGAAAAGTGTTATCTCGCACTGTACGGCAAAGAAACAAGTTTTCATCGAAAGAACAGAAATGCAAAGCACAACTTTGTAAACTAATTGACATTCGTGTCGCCTGTTCAATTATTATAACAGGAAAACTGAAAAGTGATATAACACTAACCCTAACCCTACCCTAACCCTAAACATAACCCTAACTGTAACCTTAACCCGCTAACCCTAACCCTAACCCTAACTCTACCATAACCCTAAACATAACCCTAACCCTAACCCCCAACCCTAACACTAACCCTATCCTAACCCTAACCCTAACACTAACCCTAACCCTAACCCCTAACCTTAACCCTAACCCTAACCCTACCCTAACCCTAACACTAACTCTAATGCTACTTGTTCCTAACAAGAATAAGTTTCCACCCAAAGAACATAAACGCAAAGCACTACATTGTAAACTAAATCACATGTGTGTCACTAGCTCAATTAGGAATACAGGAAAACTGATAACTGATATATCGCACTGTACAGCAGAGGAACAAGTTTCAAACGAAAGAACAGAAAAGAAAGCACTACTTTTAAATGGAATCACATGTGTGTCGCTCGCTCAATTAGGAATACGGTGAAACTGAATAGTGTTATCTTGCACTGTACTGCCAAGAAACAAGTTTCCATCGAAAGTACAGAAACACAAAGCAGAACTTTGTAAACTAATTCACATATGTGTCGCCCGTTCAATTATTATAACAGGAAAACTTAAAAAGTGATATAACCCTTACCTTAACCATAACCTAACACTAACCCTAAGCCCCTAACACTAACCCTAACCCTAACCCTAACCCTAACCCTAACCCTAACCCTAACCCTACCCTAAGCATAACCAAAACCCTAACCGTAACTTGTTCCTACAAAGTACTACTTTTTAAACTAAATTACATGTGTGTTGCTCGCTCAATTAGGAATACAGGAAAACTTAAAAGTGATATATCGCACTGTACATCAGAGGAACAGGTTTCGAACAAAATAACAGAAAAGCAAAGCACTACATTGTAAACTAAGTCACATGTGTGTGGCTCGCTCAAATAGGAATGTCGAAAAACTGTAAAGTGATATATCGAACTGTATGACACAGAAACAAGTTTCCATCGAAAGTACAGAAACGCAAAGATCAAATTTGTAAACTAATTCACATACGTGTCGCCTGTTCAAATATTATAACAGGAACACTGAAAAGTGATATAACCCTAACCTTATCCCTAACAATAACCCTAACCCCCTAACTAAACCCTAACATTAACCCTAACTTGTCCCGAACAGGAACAATTTTCAAACCAAAGAACATAAACGCAAAGCACTACTTTGTGAACTAAATCACATGTGTGCCACTTGCTTAATTAGGAATACAGGAAAACTGAAAAGTGTTATATCGCACTGTACAGCACAGGAACAAGTTTTGAACGAAAGAACAGAAAAGTAAAGCACTACTTTCAAAACTAAATCACATGTGTGTCGCTCGCTCAATTAGGATTACAGGAAAACGGAAAAGTGATATATTGCACTGTACAGCACAGGAACAAGTTTCCAACGAAAGAACAGAAACACAAAGCACAACTTTGTAAAATAATTCACATAAGTGTCGCCTGTTAAATTATTATAACAGGAAAACTGAAAAGTGATATAACCCTAACCCTAACATTAACCCTAACCCTAACACTAACCCTAACACCCTAACCCTTACCCAAACCCCTTACCTAACCCTAACCCCTAACCCTAACCCTAACCCTAACCCTAAACCTAAACCTAACTTGTTCCTAAAAAGCACTACTTCGTGAACTAAATCACATGTGTGTCGCTCGCTTAATTAGGAATACAGGAAAACTGAAAAGTGATATATTGCACTATACAGTATAGGAACAAGTTTTGAACGAAAGAACAGAAAGGCAAAGCACTACTTTATAAACTAAATCACATGTGTGTGGCTCCCTCAATTAGCAATACAGGAAAACTGAAAAGTGATACATTGCACCATAAAGCAGAGAAAAAAGTTTCCAACAAAAGAACAGAAAAGAAAACCACTACTTTTAAACAGAATAACATGTGTGTCGCTTGCTCAATTTGGAATACAGGAAAACTCAAAAGTGTCATCACTCACTGTACGGCACAGAAACAAGTTTTCATCGAAAGAACAGAAACACAAAGCACAACTTTGTAAACTAATTCACATACGTGTCGCCTGTTCAATTATTATAACAGGAAAACTGAAAAGTGATATAACCCTAACCCTAACCATAAGCCCCTAAACCTAACCCTAACCCTAACCCTAAAACTAATCCTAACCCTAACCCTAACACTAAGCCCCTAACCCTAACCCTAACCTTAAACCTAACCCAAAACCTAACTCTAACTTGTTCCTAACAGGAACAAGTTTCCAACGAAAGAAAAAATAGCACAGAAATACTTTGTAAACTAAATCATGTTTGTTGCCTGCTCAATTAGGAATACAGGAAAACTGAAAAATGATATATCGAACTGTATGGCAAAGAATCAGTTTTCTTCGAAAGAACAGAAAGGCAAAGCAAAACTTTGTAAACTAATTCACATTCGTGTTGCCTGTTCAATTATTAAAACAGGAAAACTGAAAAGTGATATATCGAACTGTACAGCATAGGAACCTGCTTCCATTGAAAGAAAAGAAACGAAAATCACAACTTTGTAAACTAATTCACATACGTGTCGCCAGTTCACTTATTAGAAAAGGAAAAATGAAAAGTGATATATTGAACTGTACAGCACAGGAACAAGTTTCCATCGAATTAATGGTAACACAAAACATATCATTGTAAACTAATTCATATACATATCGTCCATTCAATTATCATAAAAGGAAAACTGAAAAGTGATATATCACACTGTACAGCAAGGAATCAAGTTTCCAACAGAAGAACAGAAACGCAAAGCACTAATTTGTAAACTAAATCACATGTGTGTCACTAGCTCAATTAGGAATACAGGAAAACTGAGAAGTGATATATTGAAATGTATGGCAAAGAAACAAGTTTTCATCGAAAGAACAGAAACGCAAAGAACAACATTGTAAACTAATTCACATTCGTGTCGCCTGTTCATTTATTATAACAGGAAAACTGAAAAGTGATATAACCCTAACCCTAAACCTAACCCTAACCCTAACTTGTTCCTAACAGGAACAAGTTTTCAACGAAAGTACATAAACACAAAGCCCTACTTAGAAACTAAATCACATGTATGCCACTCGCTCAATTAGGAATAGAGGAAAACTTAAAAGTGATATATCGCACTGTAAAGCACAGGAAAAAGTTTCGAATGAAAGAACAGAAAAGCAAAGCACTACTTTTAAACGGAATCACATGTATGTCACTCACTAAATTAGGAATACAGGAATACTGAAAAGTGTCAGCTCCCACTGTAAGGCACAGATACAAGTTTCCATCGAAATAAGAGAAACACAAAGCACAACTTTGTAAACTAATTCACATACGTGTCGCCTGTTCAATTATTATAACAGGAAAACTGAAAAGTGATATAACCCTAATACTAACTGTAAGCACCTAACCCTACCCATACACCTATCACTAACCCTAACCCTAACCCTAACCCTAACCCTAACACTAACCCTAACCCCTAACCCTAACCCTAACCCAAACCCTAACCCTAACCCTACCCTAACCCTAACCCTAACTCTAACCCTAACCCTTAACATAACCATGAGCCCCTAAACCTAACCCTAGCCCTAAACCTAACACTAACCCTAACCCTAAACCTAACCCTAAGACGCTAACCCTAACCCTAAACCTAACCCTAAGTTGTTCCTAACAGGAACAAGTTTCCAACAAAAGAACAGAAACGCAAAGCACTACTCTGTAAAATAAATCACATGTGTGCCACTAAGCAATTAGGAATACAGGAAAACTTAAAAGTGATATAACGCACTGTACAGCACAGGAATAAGTTTCAAACAAAAGAACAGGAAAGCAAAGCGCTGCTTTTAAACGTAATCACATGTGTGTCTCTCACTCAATGAGGAATACAGGAAAACTGAAAATTGTTATCTCGCACTGTACGGCACAGAAACAAGTTTCCATCGAAAGAAGAGAAACGCAAAGCAAAACTTTGTAAACTAATTCACATACATGTCGCCCGTTCAATTATTATAACAGGAAAACTGAAAAGTGATATATTACACTGTACAGCACAGGAACAAGTGTCCAACGAAAGAACAGAAACACAAAGCACAACTTTGTAAATTAATTCAAATGTGTGTCGCCCTTTCAATTATTATAAGAGAAAAACTGAAAAGTGATATATCACACTGTACAGCACAGAAACAAGTTTTCATCGAAAGAACAGAAACGCAAAGCACAACTTTGTAAACTAAATCACATGTGTGTCGCTCGCTCAATTAGGAATACAGGAAAACTGAAAAGTGATATTTCGCACTTTATAGCACAGAAACCAGTTTCCATCGAAAGAACAGAAACGCAAAGCACAACTTTGTAAACTAATTCACATATGTGTCCCCTGTTCCATTATTATAACAGGAAAACTGAAAAGTGATATATCAGACTATACAGCACAGAAACAAGTTTACAACAGAAGAACAGAAACGCAATGCACTACTTTGTAAACTAAATCACATGTGTGTCACTCACTCAATTAGGAATACAGGGAAACTGAAATGTGATAAATCGAAATGTGAGGCAAAGAAACAAGTTTTCATCGAAAGAACAGAAACACAAACACAACTTTGTAAACTAATTCACATTCGTGTCGCCTGTTCAATTATTATAACAGGAAAACTGAAAAGTGATATAACCCTAACCCTAACCCTAACCCCCTAACCCTAACGATAGCCCTAATCCTAACCCTAAGCCCATAACCCTAATCCTAACCCTAACCCTAACCCTAAGCCCCTAAATCTAACCCTAACCCTAACCCTAACCCTAACAAGTTTCCAACGAAAGAACATAAACACAAAGCACTACTTTGTAAACTAAATCACATGTGTGCCACTCTCTCAATTAGGAATACAGGAAAACTTAAAAATGATAAATCTAAAAGGAACTTTGATAGTGTTCAATCAGAGGATTGACCTCATGCAGGAGCAAATTGATACCCTATGGTAAAACACTCAACTCGGGTGTCAATGAAAATATGATGGACTGTGAGTCACTACCATATAACATGAGAATTTTTCCTGTGCTGCAAATCTGTCTAAACAATTGTCGAGCTATATTTTAGGTAATTGGACTGGAGAATTTGATACTACGATGGAGCAGCTGAGAGTGTCCATTGTCACAGTAAATTCTACCAGAGTGGACATAGGACTAGCCACAGGATTATCATCATGGATTGCTGCAGCCATGAATCATCTGAAGTAATGGGCATGCATGGGAGCGTTAGCAGGCCTTCTGGTGTTGGTCTCCTTGGTTTGCCTGTGGTATATATGCAAGATTAGAGTCTCACAACAGTGTGATGCAGCCATGATCATTCAGGCCTTTACAGCCATTGAAGCAGGACATTCTCATCAAGCATGGTTGGCTACCATAAAAGCTAAAATGTTATGCTCACGATGCGAAGTGAAGCACTGCACTCAGGGTCATCCGCTTTGGACCCACAAAAGAGTATGTCTGATTGCATGCGGGTTGATGCCCCAGGTCCCGCCTCTGAGAAAAAGTTATCGGACGGGTGTGATGCTCTTTGGGTGGATGACACCTAAATGAACATCGGTACAAAGTCCCAATTTATTTCTAACATCAGAGATCAGACCTCTACTCTTGCCGGATGCGTCAAAAAAAAAAAAGGAGGAACTGTAGAGAGCTGCAGAATGCTATGCCTTAATGATGGAGCAGGTTTCACCTTCCACCTTCCCATTGGTGAGTGCTCTCTCACGACCAGTTCCACATATGGCTAAGGCTGAGGATCTGGCTTGCTTCCATGTATGTGGATCTATCTGCTTTGCCCACGCGGCATGCCTGGGCTGGCTATGCAGAGGCTATTTAAGCTGAGGGCTGGCTTTCCCGAGGGTCAGATGATTGTTTAAGGTTCCTGAATAAACTGCATTGAAAAAAAAAAGAAACAATAGGTATTAAACCTAAAAAAATATTAAATAAATAAAAAGAAAATTTTAAAAATACAAAAAAAAAAGTGATATAACGCACTGTACAGCACAGGAAAAAGTTTCAAACGAAAGAACCGAAAAGCAAAGCACTACTTTAAAACGGAATCACATGTGTGTCACTCGCTCAATTAGGAATACAGGAAAACTGAAAAGTGTTATCTCCAACTTTATATCACAGAAACAAGTTTCCCTCGAAAGAAGAGAAATGCAAAGCACAACTTTTTAAACTAATTCACATACGTGTCGCCCATTCAATTATTATAACAGGAAAACTGAAAAGTGATATATCGAACTGTACAGCACAGGAACCTGCTTCCATCGAAAGAACAGAAACGAACAGCACAACTTTGTAAACTAATTCACATACATGTCGCCCGTTCAATTATTAAAACAGGAAAACTGAAAAGTGATATATCACACTGTACAGCTCATGAACAATTTTCCAACAGAAGAACAGAAACGCAAAGCACTACCTTGTAAACTAATTCACATTCGTGTCGCCTGTTCAATTTTTATAACAGGAAAACTGAAAAGTGATATAACCCTCACCCTAACAGTGAGCCAATAACCTTAACTCTAACCCAAACCCTAACCCTAACCCTAACAGTAAGACCCTAACCCTAACCCTAACCCTAAGCCTAAGCCTAAGCCTAACCCTAACTTGTATCTAACGGGAAAAAGTTTCCAAGGAAAGAACATAAACGCAAAGCACTACTTTGTAAACTAAATCACATGTGTGCCACACGCTCATTAGGAATACAGGAAAACTGAAAAGTGATATAACACACTGTACATCACATGAACAAGTTTCGAACAAAAGAACAGAAAAGCAAAGCACTACTTTGTGAACTAAATCACATGTGTGTCACTCGCTCAATTAGGAATACAGGAATCCTGAAAAGTGATATATCAAACTGTACAGCACAGGAACAAGTTTCCATTGAAAAACAAAAAGCAAAAAGCACAACTTTGTAAACTAATTCACATACGTGTCCTCTGTTCAATTATTATAACAGGAAAACTGAAAAGTGATATATAACACTGTACAGCACAGAATCAAGTTTCCAAAAGAAGAACAGAAACGCAAAACACTACTTTGTAAATTAAATCACATGTGTGTCGCTCACTCAATTAGGAATACAGGGAAACTGAAAAGCGATAAATCAAATGTATATGGCAAAGAAACAATTTTTCATCGAAAGAACTGTACAGTACAAGAACAAGTTTCCATCAAAAACAACAGAAACGCAAAGCACAACTTTATAAACAAATTCACATACGACGCACATTCAATTATTATAGCAGGAAAACTTTAAAGTGATATAACGCTAACCCTAACCCTAAGCCTCTAAACCTAACCCTAACCCTAACCCTAACCCTAACCCTAAGCCCCTAACCCTACCCTAACTCTAACCCTAACCCTAAACCTAACATGTTCCTAACAGGAACAAGTTTCCAACGAAAAGAACATACACGCAAAGCACTACTTTGTAAACTCAATCTCATGTGGGCCACTCTCTCAATTAGGAATACAGTAAAACTGAAAAGAGATATAACACACTGTACAGCAAAGGAACAAGTTTCAAACGAAAGAACAGAAAAGCAAAGCACTACTTTTAAAGGGAATCAAATGTGTCACGCTCTCTCAATTAGGAATACAGGAAAAGTGTTATCTCGCACTTTATGGCACCGAAAGAATTTTCCATCGAAAGAACAGAAACACAAAGCACAACTTTGTAAACTAATTCACATATGTGTCGCCCCTTCAACTATTATAACAGGAAAACTGAAAAATGATATATCGAACTGTACAGCACAGGAACCTGCTTCCATTGAAAGAACAGAAAGAAAAAACACAACTTTGTAAACTAATTCACATACGTGTTGCCCTTTCAATTATTATAACAGGAAAACTAAAAAGTGATATATCACACTATACAGCACAGAAACAAGTTTCCAACAGAAGAACAGAAACGCAAAGCACTACCTTGTAAACTAATTCACATTTGTGTCGCCTGTTCAATAATTATAACAGGTAAACTGAAAAGTGATATAACCCTCACCCTAAACCTAAGCCAATAACCCTAACCCTAACCCTAACCCTATCCCTAACCCTAAGCCCCTAACCCTAACCCTAAACCTAACTGTAAGCCTAACCCTAACCCTAAATTGTTCCTAACAGGAACACGTTTCCAACAAAAGAACATAAACGCAAAGTACTACTTTGTAAACTAAATCACATGTGTACCATTCACTCAATTAGGAATACAGGAAAACTGAAAAGTGATATAACCCTAACCCTAACCCTAAGCCCCTAACCCTAACCCTAACTCTAACGCTAACCCTAACCCTAACCCTAACCCTAACCCTAACCCTAACAATAGCCCTAACCCTAACTTGTTCCTAACAGGAACAAGTTCCCAACGAAAGAACATAAACGCAAAGCACTACCTTGTGAACTAAATCACATGTGTGCCACGCTCTCAATTAGGAATACAGGAAAAATGAAATGAGATATAACGCACTGTACAGAACAGGAACAATTTTCGAACGAAAGAACAGAAAAGCAAAGCACTACTTTTAAACGGAATCACATGTGTGTCGCTCGCTCAATTAGGAATACAGGAAAACTGAAAAGTGTTATCTCGCACTGTATGGTACAGAAACAAGTTTCCATCGAAAGAACAGAAACGTAAAGCACAAATTTGTATACTAATTCACATTCGTGTCACCTGTTCATTTATCATAACAGGAAAACTGAAAAGTGATATTACCCTAACCCTTAGACCCTAACCCTAACCCTAACCCTAACCCTAACCCTAACCCTAACCCTAACCCTAAGCGCCTAACACTAACCCTAACCCTAACCCTAACCTTAAACCTAACACTAACCCTAAGCCCCTAACCCTAACCCTAAACCTAACACTAAACCTAACCCTAATCCAAACTTGTTCTTAACAGGAACAAGTTTCCAAGAAAGAATTTAAACGCAAAGAACTACTTTGTAAACTAAATCACATGTGTGTTGCTCACTCAATTAGGATTACAGGAAAACTGAAAAGCTATATATCGAAATGTACGGCAAAGAAACAAGTTTTCATTGAAAGAACAGAAACACAAAGCACAACTTTGTAAACTAATTCACATTCGTGTAGTCTGTTCAAATATTATAACAGGAAAACTGAAAAATGATATATCAAATTGTACAGAACAGGAACAAGTTTCCATGGAAAGAAAAGAAACGCAATGCGCAACTTTGTATAGTAATTCACATATGTGTTGCCCATTCAGTTATTATAACAGGAAAACAAAAAGTGATATATCACACTGTACAGCACAGAAACAAGTTTCCAACAGAAGAACAGAAACGCAAAGCAATACTTTATAAACTAAATCACATGTGTGTTGCTCGCTCAATTAGGAATACAGTAAAACTGAAAAGCGATATATTGAAATATACGGCAAAGAAACAAGTTTTCATCTAAAGAACAGAAACGCAAAGCACAACTTTGTAAAATAATTCACATTCGTGTCACCTGTTCAATTATTATATCAGGAAAACTGAAAAAAGATATAACCACCTGTACAGCACAGGAACATGTTTCCATTGAAAAGAGAAATGCAAAGCACAACTTTGTAAACTAATTCACATACGTGTTGCCCGTTCATTTTTTGTAACAGGAAAACTGAAAAGTGATATATCACACTGTACAGCACAGAAACAAGTTTCCAAAGGAAGAACAGAAACGCAAAGCACTACTTTGTAAACTAAATCACATGTGTTCGCTCGCTCAATTAGGAATACAGGAAAACTGAAAAGCGATATATAGAAATGTACGGCAAAGAAACAAGATTTCATCGAAATAACAGAAACAAAAAGCACAACTCTGTAAACTAATTCACATTGGTGTTGCCTGTTGAATTATTAAAACAGGAAAACTGAAATGTGATATAACCCTAACCCTAACCCTAAGACCCTAACCCTAACCCTAACCCTAACCCAAACCCTAACCCTAACACCTAACCATAACCCTAACCCTAAGTTTAACCCTAACTTGTTCCTAACAGGAACAAGTTTCCAACACAAGAACATAAACGCAAAGCACTACTTTCTAAACTAAATCACATGTGTGCAATCGCTCAATTTGGAATTGAGGAAAACTGAAAAGTGTTATCTCAAGACTGTACGGCACAGAAACAAGTTTCCATCCAATGAACAGAAATGCAAAGCAAAACTTTGTAAACTAATTCACATACATGTCACCCATTCAATTATTATAACAGGAAAACTGAAAAGTGATATATCGAACTGTACAGCACAGGAACAAGTTTCCATCGAAAGAACAGAAACGCAAAGCACAACTTTGTAAACTACTTCACATACGTGTCGCCCGTTCAATTATTATAACAGGAAAACTGAAAAGTGATATATCGAACTGTACAGCAAAGGAACAAGTTTCCATCGAAAGAACAGAAATGCAAAGCACTACTTTGTAAACTAAATCACATGTGTGCCACTCGCTCAATTAGGAATACAGGAAAACTGAAAAGCGATATATCGAAATGTATGGCAAAGAAACAAGTTTTCATCGAAAGAACAGAAACACAAAGCACAACTTTGTAAACTAATTCACATTCGTGTCGCCTGTTCAATTATTATAACAAGAAAACCTAAAAGTGATATAACCCTAATCCAAAACCTAAGCCCCTAACTCTAACCTTTAACCTAACCCTAACCCCTAACCCTAACCCTAAACCTAAACCTAACCTTAACCCCTAACCCTAACCGGAACCCTAACCCTAAACTAACCCTAACCTTAACCCTAACCCCAACCCTAACCCTAACCCTAACTTGTTCCTAATAGGAACAAGTTTCCAACGAAAGAACATAAATGCAAAGCACTACTTTGTAAACTAAATCACATGTGTGCAACTCGCTCAATTAGGAATACAGGAAACCTGAAATGTGATATAACGCACTGCACAGCACAGGAACAAGTTTCGAAAGAAAGTACCGAATAACAAAGCACTACTTTTAAACGGAATCACATGTGTGTCACTCGCTCAATTAGGAATACAGGAAAACTGAAACGTGTTACCTCATACTGTAAGGCACATAAAGAAGTTTCCATCGAAAGAACAGAAAGGCACTCTAACCCTAATACCCTAACCCTAACCCTAACCCTAACCCTAACCCTAACCTTAACCCCTAACCCTAACCCTAATACCCTAACCCTAACCCTACCCTAACCCTAACCCTACCCTAACCCTAAACCCAACTAGAACCCTTCTTGTTCCTAACATTAACAAGTTTCCAATGAAAGAACTTAAACGCAAAACACAACTTTGTAAACTATATCACATGTGTGCCACTTGATCAATTAGGAATACAGGAAAATTGAAAAGTGATATAACGCACTGTACTGCACAGGAAAAAGTTTGAAATGAAAGAACAGAAAAGCAAAGCAATACTTTTAAATGGAATAACATGTGTTTAGCTTGCTCAATTAGGAATACAGGAAAACTGAAAAGCGATATATCGAAATGTAGGGCAAATAAACATATTTTCATCGAAAAAAGAGAAACACAAAGCACAACTTTATAAACTAATTCACATACGTGTTGCCTGTTCAATTATTATAACAGGAAAACTGAAAAGTGATATATCAAACTGTACAACACAGGAACAAATTTCCATTGAAAGAAAAGAAACGCAAAGCAGAACTTTGTAAACTAATTCACAATCGTGTTGCCCGTTCATTTAATATAACAGAAAAACTGAAAAGTTTTATCACACTGTACAGCACAGAAACAAGTTTCCAACAGAAGAACAGAAATGCAAAGCACTGAAAGACTCCCGATGGGTGTCTTCCGTCAGGGAGACCCCCTCCCAAGGATCAACGAGACCAGATGTTTGGCTGCAAACAGCAAGAGGCTTTATTTTGATACAGGGGTACCCGGGACGACAATGTCTCTCAGAAGACTTGCGCGCCCCCTGAGTGGAAAGCTGGGCTTTTTATAGGGTCTCAGAGCAAAAGCGCAGGTACAGAAGCGAGAAGCATAGTTACAGGGAGCTGATTGGTACATTTAAATGAGACCACAACTTGAGTCAGAGTTTGGCAGGGACACCATGATATCAGGAACTGGGTGGTCAGAAAGGTCATGATGGCTCTCAATCTTGGGACCGCCACCTGTTGTTTGTCTTAGGGCTCCTATCTCAGCTGGAACAGTCTCACTATTTGTTTTAGGGCCCCTATCTCAGCTGGAACAGTCTCACAAACTTCTCATATGCGTGGTCAGCACAAATTGATATTTGGCTCAACTGGGGCAGCCTGACCGCAGATATCCCCAGCAGCTGGTCTCTTCAGCTAGTTCCCTCCCTAGCCCACAGAGTTTCTCAAAACAGTGGTATCCTTCAGAGTTTCTCAAAACAGTGCTGTACAAAATGACATTAACTATTAGCTGCTTCTAACTTTTGGTGAGGCGGGGGTCTTTCATTCCCCCCTTTTTCTTCTAACTTAGAATGGAATCTTTCATTCTAGGGCCTAGGGAGAGTTAATTTCTGTCTCCTGCTTTTTAAACTGATGATACTGCTGTGTTAACACCAACGCTTGTATGACAGAGAGCCGGTGGCTTTATTGAACCAACTCTCGTACCAGCTTTGTCCTGACTCAAAGAACTGCTGTCTCTGTCTGAGTCTTCCTTTAAGCCAAGGAGAACTATTACAGGGTCTCTCTAGGCTTTTAGCCCAGTTGCTGCAATATTAGTGTCCATTTCAGCTAAGCAGATGCCCAAGATAATAGCTAATGCCAGGGAGCCCCTTTGACTTAGCATTTCAGCCTGCTAGGGGGATTTGGGCGTAGTTCCGCCTTCTGGAGTTTCTTCGAGCTGACCGTTGGACCGTAGGCATCAGGGGCTAGGAAGGCTGAAATGCCAGTCAAAGGCTGGGCAATAAGGGAGTCCCAAGCATCTGGTTCATTGATCCACCCAAGAGGCAGGGAGCAATCATGTCAGTTTCAGGAAGTCCAGATCTCAGCTTGCAGTCCACAGCTGATGCCGGAACAGAGTCAAAAAGGTGAAAATCTGCTGAGACAAATTCAGACTAGAGACAGAAGTTAAGATTTGTCTGTTAAATGGAAAAAGTGAGAAATCCCAACACCAGGGAAAAACTCTTCTGGGATCCATTTGAGCTATGCCAGATCTAGGTCTTATGACCTTTTGATTTTTATAAACTCATATAAATTTTTGGTATCAGAAAAGTAACATTTCAGCAAATCTAATACAGCAACATTTTGAGAGTAACAGATAAAAACTATATCCAACAGAATTGGTACCAGTCAGCTGTTTGTTTTATATCTTTTATAAACAACTTAAGTGTGTCCATGTGGCAGCCTTTTTGGAGTTAATGGCATCTGAGCAGCGGAACTCAGCTTGGCTATTTTTCAAAGTCCAGTCTCTCACCGACTGACCTTGGTGGTCTTACAGTGGACTGCTCTGACCCTGAGAAACTCCGTGCAACCATAGTAACCAGACAGCAGGCTCTGTGCAACCTTGAGTAAACCCTCCTATATTTTGGCTAAGTAAAATTGCCTGTGTGAGAAACTGCTTATACTTTTTTTTTTTTTTATTAAGTGTTAACCTGATGTCCATAAAATTGACACTTTGCTCTGTATGTAGACCAACAATTTTTAGATTTTTATAACCTGAACTCCTATATCCTCAGACCCTATATAAACCTTATATTATTTATTTAACTATTAATATAAGACATTGGCAACTGATGTAAAGCCTGTGAGCAGGGCAAACCTGTTTTGTTTGGCTTTTTTTTTTATACAAAAAATATAGTACCCAGTAGTTTTAACTAACTAATGAACTGTCCAATGAGCTGATAGTGAACCTAACTGTCTGCTCTTTAACTGCCAAGTTACTGTTAACTAAGCCTAGCCTTTTAGCCTAGCTGTCAATGTGATCAGAGACCTGAGAAGGATAAATTATGAGCTAAGTACCAATCAAAATGACAGAGATGACTAGTTAGTCCATTACCTAGGCAGTGTCCCTGGCTCCTATGTTCTCCTGGCTTTTTGAGCAGAGGCAGTCCAGCCATCAGGCATAGAGGATGAGAAACTGCTGCTGTGGAAAGAGGAACAGGAGAGATTGACCTCACCTTGCCTCTCACAATGTGAGACAATGGCTCTTCAGGTGTCCCCGGCTTTGTCCACAGTTTAGGCTGGGCCCTAGCAGTGGGCCAGTTGGGGCAGTATTTCCCAGTGGTTAGCATACCACAATCCAGAGTTGCAGTCATCTGTCGTTGTGTCAAAATCTTCTTGGAGACTTTGGGGAGCTACTGCCAGGATTTTGGGACTTTCTGCCACAATAAACTTACATATGTTAAAATGCCATATTCATCAGATCTCTGATAAGCTTGAGGGCCAGCATATCTGAGTTACTCTTTGTTTTTATCATCTGTTTTAAACTGTGTCCTATAAAACAGAATGCTAATTAATCTAGTTCTAGCATATTTCTGAGATGCATGTTTTAGAACTCTATATTTTAAGACAAATAGGCAAACTTTATAGTTACCCATCCTAGGCTTAACCTTAAAAAAACTTGAACAAGGAGACTAGGTAAGGCTCAACTGCAGTATTTAGCATGACTTTAAATCTGCTCTTTCTGAACTAAAATCAAAGCAAACCTTTTAATCTGATACAGTTCATAGAAAGGCTAGCAAATCTTGCTACTCCTACCACTTGCATTAAAATTAAACAGTAAAAAGCTTTTGCACTTAACACTGATATGACTATACATAACTGAGATACCTGAACAAAATGGTGGCAAACTCATTGTTTTACCCTCTTTATCTCTGAACCAGTATGGTGGCTGGCCACGTGTAACTGAACTCAGCTGGAAGTCCTAAACAAATATGGCAGCAAAACTACAGCTTTATGTGCTCTCTATCCCTGAACCATCATGGCAGCTAGCCATGTGTTAGCACAGGCTATGACTGACAATACCAAAAATAGCCATTAGGTGCTGTTGATGATACAGCAAACACTATGGAGCATCCATAATCCCCCACAACCAAAAGTTCCCAGTGATCAAACAAGCTTTAAAAGAATTACTTTAGCCATACCAAACCTATCAGCTAGCTCTCTGGCTTTTTATAACACATCCACTAACCTTCTACAACATTCTATATACCTTCAGGATCCTAGCTTTCTTTTTCTGGCTTAACCAGACATGCTTACTTTCTTACTTTCTTTTTTGGTTTTCAGACAACATAAAAACTCTCACTAAAATCCTTTCCATTTTGACATAATCCTGCAGAAGCCCAGAGTCTACATACGATTTGCTTTCTATACATTACTATAAAGAGGAGTTTTGAAACTGCCATTTTTTTAAATAACTTTTCTGTAGCGGATAAGATGATCACAAATCAGCTTAACAAACAAACAGCTCTCCACAAGATACATTTTAAAAACTGCAATTTTTTCAGTTAGCACAAACAATACGGCAGGGTTTGATTTAGTAAAATTAATAAAATACCCAAGATCATTGTCATACCCAAATGAATGATAAACTTTAAACATTTTACAGCCTTAAACATTTCAAAACCAGATTTTAAAACCAGAATTTACCAGTGTAAGCAATTTAATTTTTAAAACCAATACCAATTAACCAATTAAAATAAGTTATCCTTTTAACCTAGAAGGAAATGAGAATTAACGTCCACCAGCTGGCCAAATTTTCCCGGGAACCATAATTTTAAAAGTTGAAACTAGATTTTAAGACCAAAATTTATCAGTGAAAACAACCTAATCTTCAGAACCAATATCAACTTAGAATAAGACTTTCTTCTTATCCTAAAAGGAAATAAAATCATTTTGACTCAGAGATTTTGCAACCTTTGTTTTTGTTTTTGTTTTTTTTTTTTTTTCCTGAGCCACACCATGTGGCAATTTACATTGTTGTTATTTAAACATGTGCATTTATAGACCCTACAAACACGTAGACACATATACGGGTTTAAAACAAGAATTTGAATTTAACCTTAAATCATACCCAATTATTTTTTTTATCATATCAACCATTTAAGACCAGTTGAAAACAATTGGATAATGGCCATATATTTAAACAGACAGACTCAGCTGCAATTCTAAACATTACAGTAAGTACAGTTTTGTTTTGTTTTCTAAATTACTGTTTGATCTGTAAGTTGCAAGCCCCCTAGGTGGGAGGAGGGAAAAGAGGAGCAAGAGGGAGTGGTGAGCTCTTGCTGCTTACTTCCCTGCTAAGCTGGCATGAAGGCAAGGGGGAGGAGATTTTCCTCACTCTCAGCAGCCAGAGCAGCTCCTATCATGGAGCAGCTACGGTGCCAATCCCCGCCTAGCCATGTCTAAGGACTTTCATCCAGCAAGCCCATGAGCCTTGCCTACTCCCTTGGCTCCCTTGTGAGCTCTACTGTAGTTTACCTCCCCCGCAGGTCCTGAACCTGCCTCCTGGCTGGGCATCTCCCCTCCCCCGTGCTCTTTTGCTGTAAAGTTAAACTTTTGGGAGTAGTGACAGTTTGTCCCATTTTTTCAAATACATAAAAAACACTTATCACACTTACTATAAAGATGAGACAGACAGAACACAACACAAGCCGCACGGCACGAGATAAGACACAAAACTGAAAGCAAAAATTCAGATGGAGACTGTGTCGGAGGTCCGGTTCCTCTGTCTCCCAGATGAAACACGTAGCCTTCGAACAGGGGCGAGGCCCCGAGAAGTCCGAGTTGGCTCGTGCTTCCAGACAAACGAGAGCTCTCTCACCACTCAGATGGGATCCGTGAAAACAGCTCCCTACAGAACACTCCTGAGACATCTCCCAGGAGCCACGGAAAGAAAGTCCGATTCCGTCAACTCCTTTAGATTCCCGAAATACAGATGACTTGGGCCAAGCCTCAGACCACAGGGAGACTCGAACCCCCTGGAAGCAGACACACACAAAACAGACTGCTTAACACCACGATACACAAGACTCACAGAACAAAAAGCCGGCAGTCTTACCTCCCGACGCTGGATCGGTGGTCCCTGGGCAGGGGTCTCAGGTCTCGCTTGGGCCTCCAAATGAAAGACTCCCGATGGGTGTCTTCTGTCATGGAGACCCCCTCCCAAGGATCAAGAGACCAGATGTTCGGCTGCAAACAGCAAGAGGCTTTATTTTGATACACGGGTACCCGGGGCAACAAAGTCTCTTGGAAGACTTGCGCGCCCCCTGAGTGGAAAGCTGGGCTTTTTATAGGGTCTCAGAGCAAAAGCGCAGGTACAGAAGCGAGAAGCATAGTTACAGGGAGCTGATTGGTACATTTAAATGAGACCACAACTTGAGTCAGAGTTTGGCAGGGACACCATGATAACAGGAACTGGGTGGTCGGAAAGGTCATGATGGCTCTCAATCTTGGGACTGCCACCTGTTGTTTGTCTTAGGGCTCCTATCTCAGCTGGAACAGTCTCACTATTTGTCTTAGGGCCCCTATCTCAGCTGGAACAGTCTCACAAACTTCTCATATGCGTGGTCAGCACAAATTGATTTTTGGCTCAACTGGGGCAGCCTGACCGCAGATATCCCCAGCAGCTGGGTCTCTTTAGCTATTTCCCTCCACAGCCCACAATAGTTTCTCAAATAGTGGTATCCTTCAGAGTTTTTCAAAGCAGTGCTGTACAAAATGACATTAACTATTAGCTGCTTGTAACTTTTGGTGAGGCGGGGGTCTTTCAGCACTACTTTGTAAACTAAATCACATGTGTGTCACTCGCTCAATTAGGAATACAGGAAAACTGAAAAGCGATATATAGAAATGTATGTCAAAGAAACAAGTCTTCATCGAAAGAACAGAAACGCAAAGCACAACTTGGTAAACTAATTCACATTCGTTTCGCCTCTTCAATTATTATAACAGGAAAACTGAAAAGTGATATAACCCTAACCCTAACCCTAAGCACCTAACCCTAACCCTAACCCTAATCCTAACCCCTAACCCTAACCCTAACCCTAACCCTATCCTAACTCTTAGCCTAACCCTAACCCTAACCCTAACTTGTTCCTAACAGGAACAAGTTTCCAAAGAAAGAAAATAAACGCAAAGCACTACTTTGTACACTAAATCACATGTGTGCCACTCACTCAATTAGGAATACAGGAAAACTGAAAAGTGATATAATGCACTGTACAGCACAGGAACAAGTTTCAAATGAAAGAACACAAAAACAAAGCACTACTTTTATTTTTTAACTTGATGTTTTGTTTTATTTATTTATTTTTTAAATGCAGTTTATTCAGGAACCTTGAACAATCATCTGACTCTGGGGAAAGCCAGCCCACTTTAAATAGCCTCTGGGTAACCAACCTCAGCATGCCACGTGGGCAATGCAGATAGGTCCACATACATGGAAGCAAGACAGATCCTCAACCTTAGCCAAATGTGGAGTTGTTTGTAACAGAGAACACTCACCATCGGGGTGGTGTAATGCAGAAACCAGCTCCATCTTTCAGGCGACATTACGCAGCTCTTTACAGTTCCCTTTTTTGTTTGGACGATCAGGCAAGAGTAGAGGTCTGATCTCTGATATTAGAAATAAATTGGGACTTTGTACTGATGTTCATTTAATGTGTCATCCACCCAAAGAGCATCAGACCCATCCGAAATTTTTTTCTCAGAGGCGGGACCTGGGGCATCAACCTGCATGCAATCAGACATGCTCTTCTCTGGGTCCAAGGCTGCTGACCCTGAGTGCAGTGCTTAGCCTTGCATCCTGAGCGTAACATTTTGGCTTTTTATGGTAGCCAACCATGCTTGGGGAGAATGTCCTGCTTCAATGGCTGTAAAGGCCTGAATGATCATGGCTGCATCACACTGTTGTGAGACTCTAATCTTGCATATATACCACAGGCAAACCAAGGTGACCAACACCAGAAGGCCTGCTAACGCTCCCATGCCCGCCCATTCCTTCAGATGATTCATGGCTGCAGCAATCCATGATGATAATCCTGTGGCTAGTCCTGCATCCACTCTGGTAGAATTTACCATGACAATGGCCACTCTCAGCTGGTCCATCGTAGTATCGAATTCTCCAGTCCAATTACCTAAAATATAGCTTGACAATTGTTTAGACAGATTTGCAGCACAGGGAAAATTCTCATGTTGTATGCTAGTGACACAAAGTCCAGCATACTTTCATTGACAGCCAAGTTGAGCGATTTGCCATAGGGTATCAATTTGCTCCTGCACGAGGTCAAACCTCTGATTGAACACCATCAAACCTCCTTTTAGTTGAGCATTAATTCCTTTTTGTACATCTAAGGCATGAGCTACCTTGGCTAAAAGGTTAATCAGGGTCTGAGCAGTCTGCCCAGTATGACTCATGGCTAATGCTGTGGTGGTAGCTCCAACAGCCGCCAATGAGATGGCAGTAACAATGGCAGCTGTAATTCCAAGATCCCTTTTTTGTCTGAAGAGAGTCATAGCGTGAGGGCATCAACAGGCACAGGCACCCAGCGAGGCATGTGAGTAACCAGCTAGTAAATTTAGTAGCATTACAGCATTGGGCAAAAAAGCAAGTATCATTACTACAATTACTTGGCTCTATCTGGCTAATAATGAATAAAAATGGGGGATGTAAATAAACAGGTGTGGGCTTATAGGAAATATTATGAGAAGCCTTAACCCCCTCGGTGGAACATCCTGCATTGGTTCTAGAACTAACCCTAACCCTAACCCTGTTCAATTGTTATAACAGGAAAAGTGAAAAGTGATATATCCCTAACCCTAACCCCTTACCCTATCCCTTACCCTACCCTAACCCTAACCGTAACCCTAATCCTAACCGTAACCCTAACTGGAACAAGTTTCCAACGAAAGAACATAAACGCAAAGCAATCCTTTGTAAACTAAATCACATGTGTGTCACTCGCTCAATTAGGAATACAGGAAAACTGGAAAGTGATATATCGCACTGTACAACATAGGAATAAGTTTTGAACGAAAGAACAGAAAAGCAAAGCAGTACTTTTAAATGGAATCACATGTGTGTCGCTCGCTCAATTAGGAATAGAGGAAAACTGAAAAGTGTCATTTCGCACTGTAAGACACAGAAACAAGTTTCCATCAAAAGAACAAAAAGGCAAAGCAAAACCTTGTAAACAAATTCACATACTTGTTGCCCATTCAATTATTATAACAGGAAAACTGAAAAGAGATATATCACACTATACAGCACAGAAACAGGTTTCCAACAGAAGAACAGAAACGCAAAGCATTACTTTTTAAACTAAATCACATATGTGTTGCTCGCTCACTTAGGTATACAGGAAAACGGAAAAGCGATATATCGAAATGTAGGGCAAAGAAACAAGTTTCCATCGAACAAACAGAAACGCAAAGCACAACTTTTTAAACTAATTCACATTCGTGTTGCCTGTTCAATTATTATAACAGGAAAACTGAAAAGTGATATAACCCCAACCATAATCCTGAGCCCCTAACCCTTACCCTAACCCTAACACTAACCACAACCCTAAACCCTAACCCTAACCCTATCCCTACCCTAACCCTAACCCTAACCCTAAACCTAACCCTAACTTGTTCCTAGCATAAACAAATTTCCAACGAAAAAACATAAACGCAAAGCACTGCTTGTAAACTAAATCACATGTGTGACACTAGCCCAATTAGGAATACAGGAAAACTGAAAAGTGATATAATGCACTGTACAACACAGGAACAAGTTTCGAACGAAAGAACAGAAAAGCAAAGCACTACTTTTAAATGTAATTACATGTGTGTCGCCGCTAATTAGGAATACAGGAAAACTGAAAAGTGTTATCTCAAGACTGTATTGCAAAGAAACTAGTTTCCATCGAACGAACAGAAATGCAAAGCACAACTTTGAAAACTAATTCAGATACATGTCGCCCGTTCAATTATTATAACAGGAAAACTGAAAAGTGATATATCGAAACTGTAAGGCAAAGAAACAAGTTTTCTTTGAAAGAACAGAAACGAAAAGCACAACTTTGTAAACTAATTCACATACGTGTCACCTGTTCAATTATTATAACAGGAAAACTGAAAAGTGATATAACCCTAACACTAACCCTAACCCCCTAACCATAACCCTAACCCTAATCCTAAACCCTAACTCTAACCCTAACCCTAAACCTAGCCCTACCCTAACCCTAATCCTAACCGTAACACTAACCCTAACCCTAACCCCCTAACCCTTACCCTAACCCTAACCCTAACCCCCTAACCCTGACCCTAACGCTAACCCTAACCGTACCCTAACCCTAACCCTAACCCTCACCCTGACTTGTTCCTAACAGGAACTAGTTTCCAAAGAAAGAACATAAACGCAAAGCACTACTTTGTAAACTAAATCACATGTGTGTCGCTCGCTCAATTAGGAATACAGGAAAACTGAAAAGTGATATAACGAAACTGTACGGCAAAAACAAGTTTGAATCGAAAGAACAGAAACGCAAAGCATAACTTTGTAAACTCATTCAATTACGTGTCGCCTGTTCAATTATTATAACAGGAAAACTGAAAAGTGATATATCACACTGTACAGCACAGAAACAAGTTTCCAAAAGTAGAACAGAAATGCAAAGCACTACTTTGTAAACTACATCACATGTGTATTGCTCTATCAATTAGTAATACAGGAAAACTGTAAACTTTGTAAACTAATTAACATACGTGTCACCTGTTCAATTATTGTAACAGGAAAACTGAAAAGTGATATAACCCAAACCCTAACTCTAACCCTAACCCTAAACCTAACCCTAACCCTAACCCTAAGAGTAACCCTAACTTGTTCCTAACAGGAACAAGTTTCCAAGGAAAGACCATAAATGCAAAGCACTACTTTGTAAACTAAATCACATGTGTGTCACTCTCTAAATTAGAAATACAGGAAAACTGAAAAGTGATATATCGCACTGTACAGCACAGAATCAAGTTTCCATCGAAAGAACAGAAACACAAAGCACAATTTTGTAAACTAATTCACATACGTGTCGCCCGTTCAATTATTATAACAAGAAAATTGAAAAGTGAAATATCGCACTGTACAACACAGGAACAACTTTCGAACGAAAGAACACAAAAGCAAAGCACTACTTTGTAAGCTAAATCACATGTGTGTCGCTTGCTCAATTAGGAATACAGGAAAACTGAAAAGTGATATATCACAGTGTATGGCACAGAAACAAGTTTCCATGGAAAGAACAGAAACGCAAAGCACAACTTTGTAAACTAATTCACATTCGTGTTTCCCGTTCAATTATTATAACAGGAAAACTGAAAAGTGATATAACCGTAACACTAACCCTAACCATAACCCTAATCCTAACCCCTAACGCTAACCCTAACCCTAAACCTAGCCCTACCCTAACCCTAACCTTAACACTAACCCTAACACTAACCCTAACCCTAACCCCCAACCATAACCCTAACCCTAACACCCTAACCCTAACGCTAACCCTAACCCTACCCTAACCCTAACCCTAACCTTAACCCTAACCCTAACTCCTAACCCTGACTTGTTCCTAACAGGAACAAGTTTCCTAGAAAGAACATAAATGAAAAGAACTACTTTGTAAACTAAATCACATGTTTGTTGCTCGCTCAATAAGGACTACAGGAAAACTGAAAAGTTTTATCTCGCACTGTATGTCACAGAAACAAGTTTCCATCGAAAGAACAGAAACGCAAAGCAAAACTTTGTAAACTAATTCACATACGTGTCGCCTGTTCAATTATTATAACTGGAAAACAGAAAAGTGATATATCACACTGTACAGCACAGAAACAAGTTTCCAAAAGAAGAACCGAAACGGAAAGCACAACTTTGTAAACTAATTCACATACGTGTCGCCTGTTCAATTATTATAACAGGAAAACTGAAAAGTGATATGAGACTAACCCTAACCCTCACAACCTAACCCTATCCCTAACCCTAACCCTAACCCCTAACCCTAATCCTAACCCTAACCTAACCCTAACTTGTTCCTAACAGGAACAAGTTTCCAAGGAGAGACCATAAACGCAAAAGCACTACTTTGTAAACTAAATCACATGTGTGTCACTCGTTAAATTAGAAATACAGGAAAACTGAAAAGTGATATATCGCACTGTACAGCACAGCAACAAGTTAAGAACGAAAGAACAGAAGAACAAATCAGTACTTTAAAATGGAATCACATGTGTGTCGCCAAAATAGGGATACAGGAAAACTGAAATGTGATATATCGCACTGTAAGGCACAGAAAAAGTTTCAAAAGAAGCACAGAAATGCAAAGCACTACTTTGTATACTAAATCACATGTGTGTCGCTCTCTCAATTAGTAATACAGGAAAACTGAAAAGTGATAAAACTGTACGGCAAAGAAACAATTTTTCATCGAAAGAACAGAAACGCAAAGCACAACTTTGTAAACTAATTCACATACGTGTTGCTTGTTCAATTATTATAACAGGAAAACTGAAAAGTGATATAACCCTAACCATAACCCTAACTGCACTAACACTAACCGTAACCCCAACCCTAACCTAACCTAACTAACCCTAACCCTAACCCTAACCCTAACCCTAACCCTAACCCTAACTTGTTCCTAACAGGAACAAGTTTCCAAGGAAAGACCATAAATGCAAAGGACTACTTTGTAAACTAAATCACATGTGTGTCACTTGCAAAATTAGAAATACAGGATAACTGCAAAGTGATGTATCCCACTGTACAGCACAGGAACAAGTTTAGAACGAAAGAACAGAAGAACAAATCACTACTTTTTTTTTATTCATCAGTTACATTTTATTAACTCTGTATCCCAGCCGTGTCCCGATCCTCCTTCCTCCCAGTCCCTCCCTCCTCCCTCATCTCCACTGTGCCCATTTCCAAGTCCACTGATAGGGGGGACCTCCTCCCCATTCATCTGATCCTATTTTATCAGGTATATTCAGGACTGGCTGCAAAGCCCTCCTCTGTGGCCTAACAGGACTTCTCCTCCCTTCGGGGGTGGGGAGACCAAAGAGCCAGTCATTGGGTTCCTGATAGAAATAGTCCTTGTTCCCCTCACTTTGGGAAACTAATTGGTTACTGAGCTACCACAGGCTACATCTGAGCGGAGGTTCTAGGTTATATCCATACATGGTCCTTGGTTGAATGTCAGTCTCAGAAAAGACCCTGTGCCCAGATATATTTGGTCCTTGTGGAGCTCCTATCGTTTCCCCATCAGACTAACTCCCCTTCTTTCTTATGATTCCCTGTACTCTGCCAAAGGTCTGGTCATGAGTCTTTGCTTTGAAAACACTGGTAGTTGCAGTCTTTCAGATGCGCTCAGTAGACTCCTGTCATACATTCAATGCACATCCCATCTGCCTTTCTAAACGAGGATTGATCATCTTACCCCATGTCCGCTCAATTGATTATCTTTTTTAGGTGTATAGATTTCATTATGTTTATCATATCTTATAGGTCTATATAAGTGAGTATATCCCATGTTTGTCTTTCTCCTTCTGGGATATTTCACTCAGAATGATCTTTTCTAGATCCCACCATTTGCCTGCAAATTTCATGATTTCCTCCTTTTTTGATTGCTGAGTAGTATTCCATTGTATAGAAATACCACAATTTCTGTACCCATTCCACCGTTGATGGACATCTGGGTTGTTTCCAGGTTCTGGCTATTACAAATAGAGCTGCTATAAACATGGTTGAGCAAGTGCCCTTTTTGTGTACTTGAACAAACTTTGGGTATATACCTAGCAGTGGTATAGCTGGGTCTGTAGGAAGCACTATTCCTATTTGTCTTAGAAAGTGCCAGATAGTTTTCCAGAGTGGTTGTACCAGTTTACATTCCCACCAGCAGTGGAGGAGGGTTCCCCTTTCTCGACAACCTCTCCAGCATGTGTTATCGCTTGAGTTTTTCATCTTGGCCATTCTGATGGGTGTAAGGTGATATCTCAGGGTCGTTTTGATTTGCATTTCCCTGATGACTAATGAGGATGAGCATTTCTTTAAGTGTTTTTCTGCCATTCGATATTCCTCTGTCCAGAATTCTCTGTTTAGCTCTGTTCCCCATTTTTTAATTGGATTACTTGGATTGCTGCTTTTCAGCTTCTTTAGTTCTTTGTATATACTGGATATTAGTCCTCTGTCAGATAAAGGGTTAGTGAAGATTCTTTCCCAATCTGTAGGCAGTCGTTTTGTTTTGATGACGGTATCCTTTGCTTTACAGAAACTTTTCAGTTCCATGAGGTCCCATTTTTTGATTGTTGCTCTTAGAGCCTGTGCTGTTGGTGTTCTGTTCAGGAAGTTGTCTCCTGTGCCAATGAGTTCTAGGCTGTTACCCACCTTTTTTTCCAATTGATTTAGGGTATCTGGTTTTATGTTGAGGTCCTTGATCCACTTTGACTTTAGTTTTGTGCAGGGTGATAAATATGGGTCTAGTTTCATTTTTCTGCATGTAGACATCCAGTTTGTCCAGCACCATTTGTTGAAGATGCTGTCTGTGTTCCATTGAATGGATTTGGCTTCTTTGTCAAATATCGAGTATTCATAGGTGTGTGGATCTATTTCTGTGTCTTCTATGCGGTTCCATTGATCCTCCTTTTTGTTTCTATGCCTATACCATGCAGTTTTTATTACTGTTGCCCTGTAGTACAGCTTGAGATAAGGAATGGAGATACCTCCAGATGATCTGTTGTTGTACAGGATCGTTTTGGAGATTCTGGGTTTTTTGTTTCTCCATATGAAGCTGAGAATCTTTTTTTCGAGGTCTGTAAAGAATTGAGTTGGTATTTTGATGGGAATTGCATTGAATCTGTAGATTGCTTTTGGCAGTATGGCCGTTTTCACAATGTTAACATAAACGCAAAGCACTACTTCGGAAACTAAATCACATGTGTGTCGCTTGCTCAATTAGGAATACAGGAAAACTGAAATGTGATACATCGCACTGTATAGAACAGGTACAAGTTTCCAACGAAAGAACAGAAAAGCAAAGCACTACTTTTAAACGGAATCACATGGGTGTAGCTTACTCAATAAGGAATACAGGATAACTTCAAAGTGTTATCTCACACTGTATGGCACAGAAACAAGTTTTCATCGAAAGAATAGAAAAGCAAAGCACAACTTTGTAAACTAATTCACATATGTGTCGCCAGTTCAATTATTATAATAGGAAAACTGAAAAGTGATATAACGAACTGTACAGCACAGGAACAAGATTCCAACAGAAGAACAGAAACGCAAACCACTACTTTGTAAACTAAATCACATGTGGGTCGCTTGCTCAATTAGGAATACAGGAAAACTGAAAAGTGATATATTGAACGGCAAAGAAAAAAGTTTTCAATGAAAGAACAGAAACACAAAGGAATACATTGTAAACTAATTCACATATGTGTCGCCTTTCCATTATTGTAACAGGAAAACTGAAAAGTGATATAACCCTAACCCTAACCCTAACGCTAACCCTAACCCTACCCTAACGCTAACCCTAACCCTGAACCTAACCCCCTAACCCTAACCCTAACTGTAACAATAACCCCTAACAATAGCCCTCTAAACCTAACCCTAACCCTAACCCTAACACTAAACCTAACCCTAAACCTAACCCTAACTTGTTCCTAACAGGAACAAGTTTTCAACAAAAGAACATAAATCACACTTGTGTCTCTGGTCAATTAGGAATACAGGAAAACTGAAAAGTGATATATCGCACTGTACTGCAGAGAAACAAGTTTCCAACTGAAGAACAGAAACGCAAAGCTCTACTTTGTAAACTAAATCAAATGTGTGTGGCTTGCTCAATTAGGAATACAGGAAAACTGAAAAGTGATATACTGCAATCTACATCACAGGAACAAATTTCCAACAAAAGAACAGGAAAGCAAAGCACTACTTTGTAAAGGGAATCACATGTGTGTCGCTCTCTCAATTAGGAATACAGGAAAACTGAAAAGTGTTATCTTGCACTGTATGGCACAGAAACAAGTTTCCATCGAAAGAACAGAATCGCAAAGCACAACTTTGTAAAGTAATTCACATATGTGTCACCTGTTCAATTATTATAAAAGGAAAACTGAAAAGTGATATATCGCACTGTACAGCACAGAAACAAGTTTGCAACAGAAGAACAGAAAGGCAAACCACTACATTGTAAACTAAATCACATGTATTTTGCTCGCTCAATTAGGAATACAGGAAAACTGAAAAGTGGTATACCGCACTCTACAGCACAGGAACAAGTTTCCAAAGAAAGAACAAAAAAGCAAAGCCCTACTTTTAAACGAAATCACATGTTTGTCGCTCGCTCAATTAGGAATACAGGAAAACTAAAAATTCTATCTCGCACTGTATGGCACAGAAACAAGTTTCCATCGTACGAACAGAAATGCAAAGCACAACTTTGTAAACTAATTCACATACGTGTCGCCCGTTCAATTATTATAACAGGAAAACTGAAAAGTGAGATATCGAACTGGACAGCAAAGAAACAAGTTTTCATCGAAAGAACAGAAATGCAAAGCACAACTTTGTAAACTAATTCATATACGTGTTGCCAGATCAATTATTTTAACAGGAAAACTGAAAAGTGATAGAACCCTAACCCTTACCATATCCATAACCCTAACACCCTAACCCTAACCCTAACCCTAACCCTAACCCTAGCCCTAAAACCTAACCCTAACCCTAACCCTAAACCTGACAATACCCTAACCCAAACACTATCCCAATCCCTAAACCTAACTTGTTCCTAACAGGAACAAGTTTCCAATGAAAGAACAGAAACGCAAAGCACAACTTTGTAAACTAATTCACATACATGTCTCCTGTTCAATTATTAAAACAGGAAAACTGAAACGTGATATAACCCTAACCCTAACCCTAACCCCTATCCCTAACCTGAACCCCCTAACCCTAACCCTAACCACAACCCTAACCCTAACCCTAACCCTAGACCTAACCCTAACACTAACTTGTTCCTAACAGGAACAAGTTTCCAACAAAAGATAATAAACGCAAAGCACTACTTTGTAAACTAAATCACAAGTGTGTCGCTCGCTCATTTAGAAATACAGGAAAACTGAAATGTGATATATTGCACTGTACAGCACAGGAACAAGTTTCAACGAAAAGAACAGAAACGAAAGCACTATTTCTAAACTAAATCACATGTGTGTCGTTCGCTCAATTAGGAATACAGGAAAACTGAAAAGTGATATATCGCACTTTACAGCACAGGAACAAGTTTCCAACAAAAGAACAGAAAAGAAAGCACTACTTTGTAAAGAGAATCACGTGGTTGTAGCTCGCTCAATTTGGAATACAGGAAAACTGAAAAGTGTTATCTCCCACTGTACAGCACAGAAACAAGTTTCCATCCAAAGAAAAGAAACGCAAAGCACAACTTTGTAAACTGATTCACATATGTGTCACCTGTTCAATTATTATAACAGGAAAACTGAAAAGTGATATATCGCACTGTACAACACAGGAACAAATTTTGAACTTAAGAACACCAAAGGAAATCACTACTTTGTAAACTAAATCACATGTGTGTCGCTCGCACAATTATGAATATAGGAAAACTTAGAATTGATATATCGCACTTTACAGCACAGGAACTAGTTTCCAACAAAATAACAGAAACACAAAGCAAAACTTTGTAAATTAATTCACATACGTGTCACCTGTTCAATTATTATAACAGGAAAACTGAAAAGTGATATAACGAACTGTACAGCACAGGAACAAGATTCCAACAGAAGAACAGAAACGCAAACCACTTCTTTGTAAACTAAATCACATGTGTGTCGCTTGCTCAAATAGGAATACAGGAAAACTGAAAAGTGATATATCGCACTGTACTGCAGAGAAACAAGTTTCCAACTGAAGAACAGAAACGCAAAGCTCTACTTTGTAAACTAAATCAAATGTGTGTGGCTTGCTCAATTAGGAATACAGGAAAACTGAAAAGTGATATACTGCACTCTACATCACAGGAACAAGTTTCCAACAAAAGAACAGGAAAGCAAAGCACTACTTTGTAAAGGGAATCACATGTGTGTCGCTCTCTCAATTAGGAATACAGGAAAACTGAAAAGTGTTATCTTGCACTGTATGGCACAGAAACAAGTTTCCATCGAAAGAACAGAATCGCAAAGCACAACTTTGTAAAGTAATTCACATATGTGTCACCTGTTCAATTATTATAAAAGGAAAACTGAAAAGTGATATATCACTCTGTACAGCACAGAAACCAGTTTCCAACTGAAGAACAGAAACGCAAAGCTCTACTTTGTAAA
The DNA here is from genome assembly GCA_036365155.1 of Meriones psammophilus. Lineage (NCBI taxonomy): Eukaryota > Metazoa > Chordata > Mammalia > Rodentia > Muridae > Meriones > Meriones psammophilus. The sequence continues at coordinate 110,956 of JAEOAE010003577.1, read as the reverse complement.
CTAAATCACATGTGTGTGGTTCGCTCAATTAGGAATACAGGAAAACGGAAAAGTGATATATCGCACTGTACAGCACAGAAACAAGTTTGCAAATAGAAGAACAGAAAGGCAAACCACTACATTGTAAACTAAATCACATATGTGTCACTCGCTCAATTAGGAATACAGGAAAACTGAAAAGTGATATACCGCACTCTACAGCACAGGAACAAGTTTCCAAAGAAAGAACAAAAAAGCAAAGCCCTACTTTTAAACGAAATCACATGTTTGTCGCTCGCTCAATTAGGAATACAGGAAAACTAAAAATTTATCTCGACTGTATGGCATAGAAACAAGTTTCCATCGAAAGAACAGAAATGCAAAGCACAACTTTGTAAACTAATTCACATACGTGTCGCCCGTTCAATTATTATAACAGGAAAACTGAAAAGTGAGATATCGAACTGGACAGCAAAGAAACAAGTTTTCATCGAAAGAACAGAAATGCAAAGCACAACTTTGTAAACTAATTCATATACGTGTTGCCAGTTCAATTATTTTAACAGGAAAACTGAAAAGTGATAGAACCCTAACCCTAACCATATCCATAACCCTAACGCCTAACCCTAACCCTAACCCTAACCCTAGCCTTAAAACCTAACCCTAACCGTAAACCCTAAACCTGATAATATGCTAACCCAAACACTATCCCAATCCCTTAAACCTAACTTGTTCCTAACAGGAACAAGTTTCCAATGAAAGAACAGAAACGCAAAAGCACAACTTTGTAAACTAATTCACATACATGTCTCCTGTTCAATTATTAAAACAGGAAAACTGAAACGTGATATAACCCTAACCCTAACCCTAACTCCCTATCCCTAACCTGAACCCCTAACCCTAACCCTAACCACAACCCTAACCCTAACCCTAACCCTAGACCTAACCCTAACACTAACTTGTTCCTAACAGGAACAAGTTTCCAACAAAAGATAATAAACGCAAAGCACTACTTTGTAAACTAAATCACAAGTGTGTCGCTCGCTCATTTAGAAATACAGGAAAACTGAAATGTGATATATTGCACTGTACAGCACAGGAACAAGTTTCGAACGAAAGAACAGAAACGGAAAGCACTATTTCTAAACTAAATCACATGTGTGTCATTCGCTCAATTAGGAATACAGGAAAACTGAAAAGAGATATATCGCACTTTAAAGCACAGGAACAAGTTTCCAACGAAAGAACAGAAAAGAAAAGCAGTACTTTGTACAGAGAATCACGTGGTTGTAGCTCGCTCAATTTGGAATACAGGAAAACTGAAAAGTGTTATCTCTCATTGTACAACACAGAAACAAGTTTCCATCCAAAGAACAGAAACGCAAAGCACAACTTTGTAAACTGATTCACATATGTGTCACCCATTCAATTATTATACCAGGAAAACTGAAAAGTGATATATCACACTGTACAACAAGGAACAAATTTTGAACTTAAGAACAGAAAAGCAAATCACTACTTTGTAATCTAAATCACATATGTGTCGCTCGCACAATTATGAATATAGGAAAACTGAGAATTGATATATCACACTTTACAGCACAGGAACAAGTTTCCAACAAAATGACAGAAACGCAAAGCAAAACTTTGTAAACTAATGCACATACGTGTCACCTGTTCAATTATTATAACAGGAAAACTAAAAAGTGATATAACCCTAAACCTAACCCTAAGCCCCTAACTGTAACCCTAACCGTAACCCTAACCCTAACCCTAACCCTAACCCCTAACCCTAACCCTATCCCTAACCCCAACCCTAACCCTAACCCTAACCCTACCCTAACCCTAACCCTAACCCTAACCTAACCTTCAAACTAACCCTAAATCGTTCCTAACAGGAACACGTTTCCAACGAAAGAACATAAACGCAAAGCCCTACTTTGTAAAATAAATCACATGTGTGTTGCTCGCTCAATTAGGAATACAGGAAAACTGAAAAGTGATATATTGAAATGTACGGCAAAGAAGCAAGTTTACATCGAAAGAACAGAAACACAAAGCACAACTCTGTAAAGTAATTCACATATGTTTCACCTGTTCAAATATTATAACAAGAAAACTGAAAAGTGATATAACCCTAACCCTAACCCTAACCCTAAACCCAACCTAACCTTCAACCTAACCCTAACTTGTTCCTAACAGGAACAAGTTCCCAACGAAAGAACATAAACGCAAAGCACTACTCTGTAAACTTAATCACATGTGTGTCACTCGCTCATTTAAGAATACAGGAAAACAGAAAAGTTATATGTCGCACTGTACAGCACAGAAACAAGTTTCGAAATAAAGAACAGAAAAGCAAAGCACTACTTTGTAAACTGAATCACATGTGTGTTGCTCGCTCAATTAGGAATACAGGAAAACTGAAAAGAGATATATCGAACTGTTCGGCAAAAACAAGTTTTTTGGAAACAAAATCACATCTGTGTCATCCGTTCAATTAGGAATACAGGAAAACTGAAAAGTGATATCTCGTACTGCACCTCACAGAAACAAGTTTCCAAAGAAAGAACAGAAATTTAAAGCACAACTTTGTAATCTAAGTAAGATGTTTATAGCCCTCTTAATTAGGAATACAGGAAAAATGAAAAGTGATATCTCCCACTTTAGAGCACAGAAAGAAGTTTCCAATAAAAGAATAGAAACGAAAAGCACAACTTTGGAAACTAAATCACATGTGGTTCACCCGTTGAATTAGGAATACAGGAAAACTGAAAAGTGATATCTCCCACTGTAGTGAACAGAAACAAGTTTCCAATGAAAGAAAAGAAATATAAAGCATAACTTTGCAAACTAAGTAACATGTGTGTCATCGGTTCAAATAGGAATACAGGAAAACTGAAAAGTGGTCTCCCACTGTAGTGCACAGAAACAAGTTTCCCAATAGAATAGAAAGGAAAGTCACAAATTTGTAAACTAAATCACATTTGGGTCGCCCGCTAAATTAGGAATACAGGAAAATTGAAAAGTGATATCTCCCATTTTAGAGCACAGAAAGAAGTTTCCAATGAAAGAACATAAACACAAAATAGAGATTTGGAAAGTAAATCACATCTGTGTCATCCATTCAATTAGAAATACAGGAAAACTGAAAAGTGATATCTCTCACTGTACCTCACAGAAACAAGTTTCCAATGAAAGAAAAGAAATATAAAGCACAACTTTGCAAACTAAGTAACATGTGTGTCATACATTCAATTAGGAATACAGGAAAACTGAAAATTGATATCTCCCACTGTAGTGCACAGAAACAAGTTTTCACCAAAAGAATAGAAAGGAAAGTCACAACTTTGTAAACTAAATCACATTTGTGTCAACTGCTCAATTAGGAATACAGGAAAACTGAAAAGAGATATCTGCACTGTAGTTCACAGAAACAAGTTTCCAAATAAAAGAATAGAAAGGCAAAGCAAAACTTTTTAAACAAAATCAAATTAGTGTTGCCCGCTAAATTAGGAATACAGGAAAACTGAAAAGTGATATCTCCCATTTTAGAGCACAGAAAGAAGTTTCCATCGAAAATACAGAAATGTAAAGCACAACTTTGTAAACTAAGTAACATGTGTGTCAACCATTCAATTAGGAATACAGGAAAACTGAAGAGTGATATCTTGCAGTGTAGCACACAGAAATAAGTTTCCAACGAAAGAAGAGAAATGTAAAGTACAAATTTGTAAACTAAGTAACATGTGTGTTGCCAGCTCAATTAGGATAACAGGAAAACTGAAAAGTGATATCTGGCACTGTACCTCACAGAAACAAGTTTCCAATGAAAGAACAGAAATGTAAAGCACAGCTTTGTAATCTAAGTAAGATGTGTATAGCCCTTTCAATTAGGAATACAGGAAAAATGAAAAGTGATATCTCCCATTTTAGAGCACAGAAAGAAGTTTCCAATAAAAGAACAGAAAGGAAAAGCACAACTTTGAAACTAAATCACATGTGTGTCACCCATTGAATTAGGAATACAGGAAAACTGAAAAGTGATATCTCGTGATTGTACCTCAGAGAAACAAGTTTCCAATGAAAGAAAAGAAATATAAAGCACAACTTTGCAAACTAAGTAACCCGTGTGTCATACGTTCAATTAGAATACAGGAAAACTGAAAAGTGATATCTCCCACTTTAGAGCACAGAAAGAAGTTTACAATGAAAGAACATAAACGCAAAGCACAACTTTGTAAACTAAATCACATTTGTGTCGCCCGCTCAATTAGGAATACAGGAAAACATAAAAGTGATATCTCCCACTTTAGAGCACAGAAAGAAGTTCCCAATGAAAGAACATAAACACAGAGCAGAGCTTTGGAAAATAAATCACATCTGTGTCGCCCGTTCAATTAGGTATACAGGAAAACTGAAAAGTGATATCTGGCACTGTACCCCACAGAAACAAGTTTCCAATGAAAGAACAGAAATGTAAAGCACAACTTTGTAATCTAAGTAAGATGTGTATAGCCCTCTCAATTAGGAGTACAGGAAAACTGAAAAGTGATATCTCCCACTTGAGAGCACAGAAACAAGTTTCCAACAAAATAATAGAAAGTCAAATCACAACTTTGTAAACTAAATCACATGTGTGTCACCCTTTCAATTAAGATTACAGGAAAACTGAAAAGTAATATCTCACACTGTTACTCACAAAAATCAGATTCCAACGAAAGAACAGAAATGTAAAGCACAACTTTGTAAACTCAGTAACATGTGTGTTGCCTGCACAATTAGGAATACAGAAAAACTGAAAAGTGATATCTCCCACTGTAGTGCACAGAAACAATTTTCCAACGAAAGAAGACAAAAGCAAAGCACTACTTTTAAACGGAATCACATGTGTGTCGCTCGCTCAATTAGGAATACAGGAAAACTGAAAAGTGTTACCTCACACTGTAGGGCACAGAAACAAGTTTCCATCAAAAGAACAGAAACGCAAACACAACGTTGAAAACTAATTCACATACGTGATGCCTGTTCAATTATTATAACAGGAAAACAGAAAGGTGATATAACCCTAACCCTAACCCTAACCCTAACCCTAACCCTAACCCTAACCCCTAACCCTAACCATAACACTAACCCTAACCCTAACCTTAACCCTAACCCTAACCCTAACCCTAACCCTAACCCTCCCTAACACTAACCCTAACCCTAACCCTAAACCTAACCCTAATCCTAACCCTAACCCTAACTTGTTCCTAACAGGAACAAGTTTCCAAGGAAAGAACATAAACGAAAAGCACTACTTTGTAAACTAAATCGTATATGTGTCACTCGCTCAATTAGGAATACAGGAAAACTGAAAAGTGATATAACACACTGTACAGCACAGGAATAAGTTTCGAACGAAAGAACAAAAAAGCAAAGCTCAACTTTGTAAACTAATGCACATATGTGTCCCCCGGTTCAATTATTATAACAGGAAAACTGAAAAGTGATATAACCCTAACCCAAACGCCATAAACCTAACCCTAACGCTAACCTTAACCCCTAACACTAACCCTAACCCTAACTCTAACCCTACCCTAACCCTAAACCTAAACCTAACCCGAAACCTAATCCTAACTTGTTCCTAACACAAGTTTCCAAGGAAAGAACATAAACGCAAAGCACGACTTTGTAAACTAAATCACATGTGTGTGGCTCGCTCAGTTAGGAATACAGGAAAACTGAAAAGTAATATATCGCATTGTACAGCACAGGAACAAGTTTCGAATGAAAGAACAGAGAAGCAAAGCACTACTTTGTAGACTAAATCACATGTTGTGTCACTCGCACAATTATTAATACAGGAAAACTGAAAAGTGATATATCGCACCATACAGCACATGAACAAGTTTCCAACAAAAGAACAGGAAAGCAAGGCACTACTTTTAAATGGAATCACATGTGTGTCGCTCGCTCAATTAGGAATACAGTAAAACTGAAAAGTGTTATCTCGCACTGTACAGCACAGAAACAAGTTGTCATCGAACGAACAGTAAGGCAAAGTACAACTTTGTAAACTAATTCACATACGTGTTGCCCTTTCAATTATTATAACAGAAAAACTAAAAAGTGATATATAACAATGTATGGCAGAGAAACAAGTTTCCAACAGAAGAACAGGAAAGCAAAGCACGACTTTTAAACGGAATCTCATGTGTGTTGCTCGCTCAATTAGTAATACAGGAAAACTGAAAAGTGTTATCTCAAGACTGTATGGCAAAGAAACAAGTTTCCATCAAGGAACAGAAACACAAAGCACAACTTTGTAAACTAATTCACATAAGTGTCACTTGTTCAATTAGTATAACAGAAAAACTGAAAAGTGATATAACCCTATCCCTAACCTTAACCCTAACCCCAGAACCCTAACCCTAACTGTAACACTAACCATAACCCTTAACCCTAACTGTAACCATAACCCTAACCCTAACCCTACCCTAACCCTAACCCTAAATGTAACCCTCACCCTAACCCTAACTTTGTCCTAACAGGAACAAGTTTCCAACGAAAGAACATAAACACAAAGCACTACTTTGGAAACTAAATCACATGTGTGTCACTCACACATTTAGGATACAGAAAAACTATAAAGTGATATAAAGATCTATACAGGACAGGATCAAGTTTCGAAAGAAAGAACAGAAAAGCAAAGCACTACTTTTAAACGGAATCACATGTGTGTCGCTTGCTCAATTAGGAATACAGAAAAACTGAAAATTGTTATCTAGCACTGTATGGCACAGAAACAAGTTTCCATCGAAGGAACAGAAACGCAAAGCACAACTTTGTAAAATAAATCTCATGTGTGTCGCTAGCTCAATTAGGAATACAGGAAAATTGAAAAGTGATATATTGAACTGTATGGCAAAGAAACAAGTTTTCATCGGAAGAACAGAAACACAAAGCACAACTTTATAAACTAATTCACATACGTGTCGCCTTTTCAATTATTATAACAGGAAAACTGAAAAGTGATATAACCCTAACCCTAACCATAAAACTAACCCCCAAACGCTAACTCTAACCCTAAACCTAAACCCCTATCCCTAACCCTAACCTTAAACCTAACCCCTAACCCTAACCCTAACACCAAACCTTACCTCTAACCCTAACCAGAACCATAATCCTAACCCTAACCCTAACCCTAACCCTAACCAGAACCCTAACTTAACCCTAACCCTAACCCTAACCCTAAACCTAACCTCAACCCTAATCCTAACTTGGTCCTAACATTAACAAGTTTCCAAAGAAAGGACATAAACACAAAGCACTACTTTGTAAACTGAATCACATGTGTGTCACTCGCTCAATTAGGAATACAGGAAAACATAAGTGTGATATAACGCACTGTACAGCACAGGAACAAGTTTCCAACAGAAGAACAGAAAAGCAAAGCACTGCTTTGTAAAATAAATTACATGTGTGTCGCCGCTAATTAGGAATTCAGGAAAACTGAAGAGTGTTTTCATCAATAGTAGAGAAACGCAAAGCCCAACTTGGTAAACTATTTCACATAAGTGTCCTATTAAAACAGGAAAAATGAAAAGTGATAATTCCCTAACCATAACCCTAATCGTAACCCTAAACCTAACCCTGACACAAAACCTAACCCTAACCCTAACCCTAACCCTAACCCTAACCCTAACGCTAACTTGTTCCTAACTGGAACAAGTTTCCAACTAAAGAACATAAACGCAAAGCACTAATTTGTAAACTAAATCTCATGTGAGCCACTCTCTCAATTAGGAATACAGTAAAACTGAAAAGAGATATAACACACTGTACAGCAAAGGAACAAGTTTCAAACGAAAGAACAGAAAAGCAAAGGACTACTTTTAAACGGAATCACATGTGTCACGCTCGCCCAATTAGGAATACAGGAAAAGTGAAAAGTCTTATCTCGCACTTTACGCCACAGAAAGAAGTTTCCATCGAAAGAACAGAAACGCAAAGCACAACTTTGTAAACTAATTCACATATGTGTCGCCGGTTCAATTATTATAACAGGAAAACGAAAAAATGATATATCGAACTGTACAGCACAGGAACCTGCTTCCATCGAAAGAAAAGAAACGAAAAGCACAACTTTGTAAACGAATTCACATACGTGTCACCTGTTCAATTATTATAACAGGAAAACTGAAAAGTGATATATCACACTATACAGCACAGAAATAAGTTTCCAACAGAAGAACAGAAAAGCAAAGCACTACTTTGTAAACTAAATCACATGTGTGTCGCTCACTCAATTAGGAATACGAGGAAACTGAAAAGTGATAAATCGAAATGTATGGCAAAGAAACAAGTTTTCATCGAAAGAACAGAAACGCACAGCACAATGTTGTAAACTAATTAACATTCATGTCGCCTCTTCAATTATTACAACAGGAAAACTGAAAAGTGATATAAACCTAATCCTAACCATAAACCCCTAACTGTAAACCTAACCCTAACCCTAACCCCTAACCCTCACCCTCACCCTCACCCTAACCCTAACCCTAACCCTAACCCTAACCCTAACCCTAATCCTAACCCTAACTTGTTCATAACAGGAACAAGTTTCCAAGGAAAGAACAGAAACGCAAAGCACTACATTGAAAACTAAATCACATGTGTGCCACTCGCTCAATTAGGAATACAGGAATACTGAAAAGAGATATAACGCACTGTACAGCACAGGAACGAGTTTTGAATGAAAGAACAGAAAAGCAAAGCACTACTTTTAAACGGAATCACATGAGTGTCGCTCGCTCAATTAGGCATACAGGAAAACTGAAAAGTGTTTTCTCGCACTTTATGGCACAGAAACAAGTTTCCATCGAAAGAACAGAAACGCAAAGCACAACTTTGTAAACTAATTCACATATGTGTCGCCCGTTCAATTATTATAACAGAAAAACTAAAAAGTGGTATAACCCTAACACTAACCCTAACCCTAACCCTAACCCCCTAAACCTAACCCTAACCCTACCCCTAACGATAGCCCTATCCCTAACCCTAACCCTAACCCTAAGCCCCTAACTCTAACCCTAACCTTAACCCTAACAAGTTTCCAACGAAAGAACATAAACGCAAAGCACTACTTTGTAAACTAAATCACATGTCTGCCACTCTCTCAATTAGGAATACAGGAAAACTTAAAAGTGATATATCTAAAAGGAACCTTGATGGTGTTCAATCAGAGTATTGACCTCATGCAGGAGGAAATTGATACCCTATGGCAAAACACTCCACTCGGTTGTCAATGAAAATATGCTGGACTTGGAGTCACTAGCATATAACATGAGAATTTTTCCTGTGCTGCAAATCTGTCTAAACAATTGTCGAGCTATATTTTAGGTAATTGGACTGAGAATTTGATACTACGATGGAGCAGCTGAGAGTGGCCATTGTCACAGTAAATTCTACCAGAGTGGACACAGGACTAGCCACAGGATTATCATCATGGATTGCTGCAGCCATGAATCATCTGAAGGAATGGGCGGGCATGGGAGCGTTAGCAGGCCTTCTGGTGTTGGTCTCCTTGGTTTGCCTGTGGTATATATGCAAGATTAGAGTCTCACAACAGTGTGATGCAGCCATGATCATTCAGGCCTTTACAACCATTGAAGCAGGACATTCTCCCCAAGCATGGTTGGATACCATAAAAAGCTAAAATATTACGCCAGGATGCGAGGCGGCACTGCACTCAGGGTCAGCCGCTTGGACCCACAGAAGAGCATGTCTGATTGCATGCGGGTTGATGCCCCAGGTCCCGCCTCTGAGAAAAAGTTATCGGACGGGTCTGATGCTCTTTGGGTGGATGACACCTAAATGAACATCGGTACAAAGTCCCAATTTATTACTAACATCAGAGAGCAGACCTCTACTCTTGCCTGATGCGTCGAAAATAAAAAGGGGGAACTGTAGAGAGCTGCGGAATGCTATGCCTTAAAGATGGAGCTGGATTCCGCCTTCCACCTTCCCGATGGTGAGTGCTCTCTGTCACGAACAGTTCCACATTTGGCTAAGGCTGAGGATCGGGCTTGCTTCCATGTATGTGGATCTATCTGCTTTGCCCAAGCGCCATGCCTGGGCTGGATGCCCAGAGGCTATTTAAGCTGAGGACTGGCTTTCCCCAGGGTCAGATGATTGTTCAAGGATCCTGAATAAACTGCATTGAAAAAAAAAAAAACAATAGGTATTAAACCTAAAAAAAAATAAATAAATAAAAAGAAAATTTTAAAAATACAAAAAAAAAAAAGTGATATAACACACTGTACAGCACAGGAACAATTTTCGAACGAAAGAACAGAAAAGCAAAGCACTGCTTTAAAACAGAATCACATGTGTGTCACTCGCTCAATTAGGAATACAGGAAAACTGAAAAGTGTTATCTCCAACTTTCTATCAGAGAAACAAGTTTTCATCGAAAGAAGAGAAATGCAAAGCACAACTTTTTAAACTAATTCACATACGTGTCGCCCGTTCAATTATTATAACAGGAAAACTGAAAAGTGATATATCGAAATGTACAGCACAGGAACCTGCTTCCATCGAAAGAACAGAAACGAAAAGCACAACTTTGCAAACTAATTCACATACATGTCGCTCGTTCAATTATTATAACAGGAAAACTGAAAAGTGATATATCACACTGTACAGCATATAAACAAGTTTCCAACAGAAGAACAGAAACACAAAGCACTACATTGTAAACTAATTCACATTCGTGTCGCCTGTTCAATATTTATAACAAGAAAACTGAAAAGTGATATAACACTCACCCTAACCCTAATCCAATAACCCTAACTCTAACCCAAACCCTAACCCTGACCCTAACAGTAAGCCCCTAACCCTAACCCTAACCCTAAGCCTAACCCTAACCCTAACCCTAACTTTTTCCTAATGGGAACAAGTTTCCAAGGAAAGAACATAAACGCAAAGCACTACTTTGTAAACTAAATCACATGTGTGCCACTCGCTCAATTAGGAATACAGGAAAACTGAAAAGTGATATAACGCACTGTAAAGCTCAGGAACAAGTTTCTAACAAAAAAACAGAAAAGCAAAGCACTACTTTTAAACGGAATCACATGTGTGTCGCTTGCTCAATTAGGAATACAGGAAAAGTGAAAAGTGTTATCTCGCACTTTATGGCACAGAAACAAGTTTCCATCGAAAGAACAGAAACGCAAAGCACAACTTTGTAAACTACTTCACATACGTGTCGCCCATTCAATTGTAATAAAAAGAAAACTGAAAAGTGATATATCACACTGTACAGCACAGAAACAATTTTTCAACAGAAGAACAGAAACGCAAAGCACTACTTTGTAAACTAATTCACATTCGTGTTGCCTGTTCAATTATTATAACAGGAAAACTGAAATGTGATATAACACTAACCCTACACCTAGGCCCCTAAACCTAACCCTAACCCTAACCCTAAGCCCCTAACCCTAACCCTAATCCTAACCCTAACCATAACCCTAACTTGTTCCTAACAGGAAAGCACAACTTTGTAAACAAAGTCACATACGTGTCGTCCGATCAATTATTATAACAGGAAAACTGAAAAGTGATATATCACACTGTACAGCACAGAATCAAGTTTCCAACAGAAGAACAGAAAAGCAAAGCACTACTTTGTAAACTAAATCACATGTGTGTCGCTCGTTCAATTAGGAATACAAGAAAACTGACAAGCAATAAATCAAAATGTAAGGCAAAGAAACAAGTTTTCATCGAAAGAACGGAAACGCACAGCACAACTTTGTAAACTAATTCACATTCGTGTCGCCCGTTCAATTATTATAACAAGAAAACTGAAAAGTGATATAACCCTAACCCTAACCCTAAGCCCCTAACCCTAACCCTAACCCTAACCATTACTCTAACCCTAATCCTAAGCCCCTAACTGTAACCCTAACCCTAACCATAACCCTAACTTGTTCCTAACAGGAACATGTTTCCAAGGATAGAACATAAACGCAAAGCACTACTTTGTGAACTAAATCACATGTGTGCCACTCTCTAAATTAGGAATACAGGAAAACTGAAAAGAGATATAACGCACTGTACAGCACAGGAACAAGTTACGAACTAAAGAACAGGAAAGGAAAGCACTACTTTTAAACGGAATCACATGTGTGTTACTCCCTCAATTAGGAATACAGGAAAACTGAAAAGTGTTATCTCGCACTCTATGGCACAGAAACAAGTTTCCATCGAAAGAACAGAAACGAAAAGCACAACTTTGTAAACTAATTCACATACGTGTCGCGCGTTCAATTATTTTAACAGGAAAACTGAAAAGTGATTTATTGAACTGTATAGCAGAGGAACCTACTTTCATCGAAAGAACAGAAAGGAAAAGAACAACTTTGTAAACTAATTCACATATGTGTCGCGCGTTCAATTATTATAACAGGAAAACTGAAAAGTGATATATCACACTATACAGCACAGAAACATTTTTCCAACAGAAGAACAGAAACACACAGCACAACTTTGTAAACTAATTCACATTCGTGTCTCCTGTTCAATTTTTATAACAGGAAAACGGAAAGTGATATAACGATCACCCTAACCCTAAGCCCTTAACCCTAACCCTAACCGTCACCCTAACCCTAACCCTAACCCTAACTCTAAACCTAACCCTGATCCTAACACTAACTTGTTCCTAACAGGAACAAGTTTCGAACGAAAGAACAGGAAAGGAAAGCACTACTTTTAAACGGAATCACATGTGTGTTGCTCGCTCAATTAGGAATACAGGAAAACTGAAAAGCGATTTATCGAAATGTACGGCAAAGAAACAAGTTTTCATCGAAAGAACAGAAACGCAAAGCACAACTTTGTAAACTAATTCACATTTGTTTCGCCCGTTCAATTATTATAACAAGAAAACTGAAAAGTGATATAAACCTAACCCTAACTCTAAGCCCCTAACCTTAACCCTAACCCTAACCCTAACCCTAACCCTAACCCTAACCCTAACCCTAACCCTAAACCTAACCCTAACTTGTTCCTCACAGGAACAGGTTCCCAACGAAAGAAAATAAATGAAAAGCACTACTTTGTAAACTAAATCACATGTGTGCCACTCACTCAATTAGGAATACAGGAAAACTGAAAAGAGATATAATGCACTGTACAGCACAGGAACAAGTTTCAAACGAAAGAACAGAAAAACAAAGCAATACTTTTAAAGGGAATCACATGTGTGTCGCTCGCTCAATTATGAATACAGGAAAACTGAAAAGTGTTATCTCAAGACTGTACGGGCAGAGAAACAAGATTCCATCGAAAAGAAGAGAAACACAAAGCACAACTTTGTAAACTAATTCACCTACGTGTTGCCCTGCTCAATTATTATAACAGGAAAACTGAAAAGTGATATATCGAACTGTACAGCACAGGAACAAGTTTCCATTGAAAGAACAGAAACACAAAGCACAACTTTGTAAACTAAGTCACATACGCTTTCGTCTGCTCAATTATTATAACAGGAAAACTGAAAAGTGATATATCACACTGTAAAGCACAGAATCAAGTTTCCAACAGAAGAACAGAAATGCAAAGCACTACTTTGTAAACTAAATCACATGTGTGTCACTCACTCAATTAGGAATACAGTTTTCATCGAAAGAACAGAAACGCACAGCACAACTTTGTAAACTAATTCACATTTGTGTCACCCGTTCAATTATTATAACAAGAAAACTGAAAAGTGATATAACCCTAACCCTAACCCTAACCCTAACCCTAAGCCCAACCCTAACCCTAACCCTAACCCTAACCCAACCCTAACCCTAACCCTAACCACATAACCCTAACCCTAACCCTAAGCCTAACCCTAACCCTAACCCTAACTTGTTCCTAACAGGAACAAGTTTCCAAGGAATGACCATAAACGCAAAGCACTACTTTGTAAACTAAATCACATGTGTGCCACTCGCTCAATTAGGAATACAGGAAAACTGAAAAGTGATATAACGCACTGTAAAGCTCAGGAACAATTTTCGAACAAAAGAACAGAAAAGCAAAGCTCTCCTTTTAAACGGGATCACATGTTTGTCGCTCCCTCAATTAGGAATACAGGAAAATTGTAAAATTTTATCTCGCACTTTAACCCTAACCCTAACCCTGACGCTATCTTGTTTCCAACGAAAGAACATAAACGCAAAGCACTACTTTGTAAACTAAATCACATGTGTGCCACTCGCTCAATTAGGAATACAGGAAAACTTGAAAGTGATATAACGTACTGTACAGCACAGGAACAAGTATTGAAATCAAAAACAGAAAAGCAAAGCACTACTTTTAAATGGAAAGCACTACTTTTAAACACATGTGTGTTGCTTGCTCAATGAGGAATACAGGAAAACTGAAAAGTGTTATCTCGCACTTTACAGCCCCGAAACTAGTTTCCAAAAGTAGAACAGAAATGCAAAGCTCTACTTTGTAAACTAAATCACATATGTGTCACTCACTCAATTAGGAATACAGGGAAACTGAAAAGCAATAAATCGAAATGTAAAGCAAAGAAATAAGTTTTCATCGAAAGAACGGAATCGCACAGCACAACTTTGTAAACTAATTCACATTTGTGTCGCCCGTTCAATTATTATAACAGGAAAATTGAAAAGTGATTTAACCCTAACCCTAACCCTAAGCCCCTAACCCTAACCCTAACCCTAATCCTAACCATAACCCTAACCCTAACTTATTCCTAATAGGAACAAGTTTCCAACGAAAGAACATAAATGCAAAGCACTACTTTGTAAACTAAATCACATGTGTGCCACTCGCTCAATTAGGAATACAGGAAAACTGAAAAGTGATATAACGCACTGTAAAGCTCAGGAAAATTTTCGAACAAAAGAACAGAAAAGCAAAGCTCTGCTTTTAAACGGAATTACATGTTTGTCGCTCGCTCAATTAGGAATACAGGAAAATTGTAAAGTTTTATCTCGCACTGTAACCCTAACCCTAACCCTAACGATATCTTGTTTCCAACGAAAGAATATAAACGAAAAGCAATACTTTGTAAACTAAATCACATGTGTTCCACTCGCTCAATTAGGAATACAGGAAAACTTAAAATTGATATAACACACTGTACAGCACAGGAACAAGTATCGAAAGAAAAAACAGAAAAGCAAAGCACTACTTTTAAATGGAATCACATGGTTGTTGCTTGCTCAATGAGGCATACAGGAAAACTGAAAAGTGTTATCTCGCACTTTACGGCACAGAAACAAGTTTCCAAAAGTAGAACAGAAATGCAAAGCTCTACTTTGTAAACAAAATCACATGTGTGTCACCACTCAATTAGGAATACAGGAAACTGAAAAGTTTATAAATCAAATGTAAGGCAAAGAAACAAGTTTGCATCGAAAGAACGGAAACGCACAGCACAACTTTGTAAACTAATTCACATTCGTGTCGCCTGTTCAATTATTATAAAAGGAAAATTGAAAAGTGATATAACCCTAACCCTAACCCTAAGCCCCTAACCCTAACCCTACCATAACCATAAGCCTAACCCTAACCCTAACCCTAACTTGTTCCTAACAGGAAGATGTTTCCAACGAAAGAACATAAAAAAAAGCAATACTTTGTAAACTAAATCACATGTGTGTCGCTCACTCAATTAGGAATACAGGGAAACTGAAAAGTGATATATCAAAATGTAAGGCAAAGAAACAAGTTTTCATCGAAAGAACAGAAACTCAAAGCACAACTTTGCAAACTAATTCACATTCGTGTCGCCTGTTCAATTATTATAACAGGAAAACTGAAAAGTGATATAACCCAAATCCTAAACCGAAGCCCCTAATTCTAAAAGTAACCCTAACCCTAACCCTAACCCTAACCCTAACCATAACACTAACCCTAGCCCTAACTTGTTCCTAACAGGAACAACTTTTCATCGAAAGAACAGAAACGCACAGCACAAGTTTGTAAACTAATTCACATTCGTGTCGCCTGTTCAATTATTATAACATGAAAACTGAAAAGTGATATAACCCTCACCCTAACCCTAAGCCCCTAACCCTAACACTAACCCTAACCCTTACCCTACCGTAACCCTAACCCTCCCCCTAACCCTAACCCTAACCCTATTCCTAACCCTAACTTGTTCCTAACACAAGTTTCCAACGAAAGAACATAAACGCAAAGCACTACTTTGTAAACTAAATCACATGTGTGCCACTCGCTCAATTAGGATTACAGGAAAACTAAAAAGGGTTATAACGCACTGGACAGCACAGAAACAAGGTCCCATCGAAAGAACAGAAACACAAAGCACAACTTTGTCAACTAATTCACATGTGTCACCCGTTCCATTATTAAAAAGGGAAAACTGAAAAGTGATATATCATACTATACAGCACAGTAACAAGTTTCCAACAGAAGAACAGAAACGCAAAGCACTACTTTGTAAACTAAATCACATGTGTGTCGCTCA
Organism: Meriones psammophilus; assembly: GCA_036365155.1. NCBI lineage: Eukaryota > Metazoa > Chordata > Mammalia > Rodentia > Muridae > Meriones > Meriones psammophilus. The sequence goes on along the minus strand of JAEOAE010003577.1, from coordinate 94,476 downwards.
CACAATTAGGAATACAGGGATACTGAAAAGCGATAAATCGAAATGTACGGCAAGGAAACAAGTTTTCATTGAAAGAAGAGAAACACAAAGCACAACTTTGTAAACTAATTCACATTCGTGTCGCCTGTTCAATGACTATAACCGGAAAACTGAATAGTGATATAACCCTAATCCTAACCCTAAGCCCCTAACCCTAACGCTAACCCTAACCCTTACCCTACCCTAACCCTAACCCTCACCCTCACCCTAACCCTAACCCTAACCCTAATTCTAACCCTAACTTGTTCCTATCAGGAACAAGTTTCCAACGAAAGAACAGAAACGCAAAGCAATATTTTGTAAACTAAATCACATGTGTGCCACTTGCTCAATTAGGAATACAGGAAAACTAAAGAGGGATATAACGCACTGGAGAGCACAGAAACAAGTTTCGATCGAAAGAACAGAAACGCAAAGCACAAATTTGTCAACTAATTCACATATGTGTCACCCGTTCCATTATTAAAACGGGAAAACTGAAAAGTGATATACCGAACTGTATAGCACAGGAACCTGCTTCCATTGAAAGAACAGAAACGAAAAGCACAACTTTATAAAGTAATTCACATACGTGTGGCCCGTTCAATTATTGTAACAGGAAAACTGAAAAGTGATATATCATACTATACAGCACAGAAACAAGTTTCCAACAGAAGAACAGAAACGCAAAGCATTACTTTGTAAACTAAATCACATGTGTTTCGCTCACACAATTAGGAATACAGGGAAACTGAAAAGCGATAAATCGAAATGTACGGCAAGGAAACAAGTTTTCATTGAAAGAAGAGAAACGCAAAGCACAACTTTGTAAACTAATTCACATTCGTGTCGCCTGTTCAATGACTATAACCGGAAAACTGAATAGTGATATAACCCTAATCATAACCCTAAGCCCCTAACCCTAATGCTAACCCTAACCCTTACCCTAACCCTAACCCTAAGCCCCTAACTCTAACCCTAACCCTAACCGTAACCCTAACTTGTTCCTAACAGGAACATGTTTACAAGGATAGAACATAAACGCAAAGCAGTACTTTGTGAAGTAAATCATATGTGTGCCACTCTCTAAATTAGGAATACAGGAAAACTGAAAAGAGATATAAAGCACTGTACAGCACAGGAACAAGTTTCGAACGAAAGAACAGGAAAGGAAAGCACTACTTTTAAACGGAATCACATGTGTGTTGCTCCCTCAATTAGGAATACAGGAAAACTGAAAAGTGTTATCTCGCACTCTATGGCACAGAAACAAGTTTCCATCGAAAGAACAGAAACGAAAAGCACAACTTTGTAAACTAATTCACATACGAGTCACGCATTCAATTATTTTAACAGGAAAACTGAAAAGTGATATATCGAACTGTATAGCACAGGAACCTACTTTCATTGAAAGAACAGAAAGGAAAAGAACAACTTTGTGAACTAATTCACATACGTGTCGGCGGTTCAATTATTATAATAGGAAAACTGAAAAGTGATATATCACACTATACAGCACAGAAACAATTTTCCAACAGAAGAACAGAAACGCACAGCACAACTTTGTAAACTAATTCACATTCGTGTTTCCTTTTCAATTATTATAACATGAAAACTGAAAAGTGATATAACGATCACCCTAACCCTAAGCCCCTAACCCTAGCCCTAACCCTCACCCTAACCCTAACCCTAACCCTAACTCTAAACCTAACCCTAATCCTAACTCTAACTTGTTCCTAACAGGAAGAAGTTTCGAACGAAAGAACAGGAAAGGAAAGCAATACTTTTAAACGGAATCACATGTGTGTCGCTCGGTCAATTAGGAATACAGGAAATCTGAAAAGCGATATATCAAATGTACAGCAAAGAAACAAGTTTTCAACGAAAGAACAGAAACGCAAAGCACAACTTCGCACACTAATTCACATTCGTGTCGCCCGTTCAATTATTATAACAAGAAAACTAAAAAGTGATATAACCCTAACCCTAACCCTAAGCCCCTAACCATAACCCTAACCCTAACTTGTTCCTAACAGGAACAGGAACAAGTTTCCAACTAAAGAACATAAACGCAAAGCACTACTTTGTAAACTAAATCACATGTGTGCCACTCGCTCAATTAGGAATACAGGAAAACTGAAAAGTGATATAACGCACTGTAAAGCTCAGGAACAATTTTCGAACAAAAGAACAGAAAAGCAAAGCTCTGCTTTTAAACGGAATCACATGTTTGTCGCTCGCTCAATTAGGAATACAGGAAAATTGTAAAGTTTTATCTCGCACTGTAACCCTAACCCTAACACTAACGCTGTCTTGTTTCTAAAGAAAGAACATAAACGCAAAGCACTACTTTGTAAACTAAATCACATGTGTGCCACTCGCTCAATTAGGAATACAGGAAAACTTAAAAGTGATATAACGCACTGTACAGCACAGGAACAAGTATTGAAAGAAAAAACAGAAAAGCAAAGCACTACTTTTAAATGGAATCACATGTATGTTGCTTGCTCAATGAGGCATACAGGAAAACTGAAAAGTGTTATCTCCCACTTTACGGCACAGAAACAAGTTTCCAAAAGTAGAAGAGAAATGCAAAGCTCTACTTTGTAAACTAAATCAAGTGTGTGTCACTCATTCAATTAGGAATACAGGGAAACTGAAAAGCGATAAATCAAAATGTAAGGCAAAGAAACAAGTTTTCATCGAAAGAACGGAAACGCACAGCACAACTTTGTAAACTAATTCACATTCGTGTTGCCTGTTCAATTATTATAACAGGAAAATTGAAAAGTGATATAACCCTAACCCTAAGCCCCTAACTCTAAACCTAACCATAACCCTAACCCTAACCCTAACCCTAACTTGTTCCTAACAGGAAGATGTTTCCAACGAAAGAACATAAACGAAAAGCAATACTTTGTAAACTAAATCACATGTGTGTCGCTTCACTCAATTAGGAATACAGGGAAACTGAAAAGCGATAAATCGAAATGTACGGAAAAGAAAAAAGTTTTCATCGAAAGAACAGAAACGCAAAGCACAACTTTGCAAAATAATTCACATTCGAGTCACCTGTTCAATTATTATAACAGGAAAACTGAAAAGTGATATAACCCTAATCCTCACCCTAAGCCGCTAACCCTAACCATACCCCTAACACTAACCCTAAGCCCCTAACCCTAACCCTAACTTGTTCCTAACAGGAACAACTTTCCAACGAAAGAACATAAACGCAAAACACTATTTGTAAACTAAATCACATGTGTGCCACTCGCTCAATTAGGAATACAGGAAAACGTAAAAGTGATATAACACACTGTACAGCACAGGAACAAGTATAGAAAGAAAAAACAGAAAAGCAAAGCACTACTTTTAAATGGAATCACAAGTGTGTCGCTTGCTCAATTAGGCATACAGGAAAACTGAAAAGTGTTATCTCGCACTTTACAGCACAGAAACAAGTTTCCATCGAAAGAAGAGAAACACAAAGCACAACTTTGTAAACGAATTTACATACTTGTCGCCTGTTCAATTATTATAACAGGAAAACTGAAAAGTGATATATCGAACTGTACAGCACAGGAACATGTTTCCATCGAAAGAATAGAAACACAAAGCACAACTTTGTGAACTAATTCACATACATGTTGCCGTTCAATTATTATAACAGGAAAACTGAAAAGAAATATATCACACTGTACAGCAACCCTAACAAGTTTCCAACAGAAGAAGAGAAACGCAAAAGCATTACTTTGTAAACTAAATCACATGTGTGTCGCTTCACAGGGAAACTGAAAAGTGATATATCAAAATTAGGAATAAACAAGGGAAAGCAACTGAAAAACAACGATAAATTATTATAACAGGAAAACTGAAAAGTGATATAACAAAAAAAAAAGTTTCCAACCCTAACCATAACACTAACTCCTAGCCCTAAAGAATAGAAACACAAAGCACTATTTTCGCCTAAATTAAAACATGAAACTGTGTGCCACTCACCCTAACTCTATTTAGGAATACAAAAATTGAAAAGAGATATAACGAACTGTACAACCCAGGAACAAGTTTTGAACACAAGAACAGAAAGAACAAAAAGCAGCACTACTTGTAAACGGAATCACATGTGTGCCACTCGCTCAATTAGGAACACAGGAAAACTGAAAAGTGTTATAACGTACTGGTGGCACAGAAACAAGTTTCCATCGAAAGAACAGAAACGCAAAGCACAACTTTGTAAACTAATTCACATATGTGTCACCCGCTCCATTATTATAACGGGAAAACTGAAAAGTGATATACCGAACTGTATAGCACAGAACCTGCTTCCATTGAAAGAACAGAAACGAAAAGCACAACTTTGTAAACTAATTCACATACGTAGGCCTGCTCAATTATTGTAACAGGAAAACTGAAAAGTGATATATCACACTATACAGCACAGAAACAAGTTTCCAACAGAAGAACAGAAACGCAAAGCACTACTTTGTAAACTAAATCACATGTGTTTCGCTTCACACAATTAGGAATACAGGGAAACTGAAAAGCTTTATAAATCAAAATGTACGGGCAAGGAAACAAGATTTCATTGAAAGAAGAGAAACGCAAAGCACAACTTTGTAAACTAATTCACATTCCTTTCGCTTGTTCAATGACTATAACCGAAAACTGAATAGTGATATAACCCTAATCCTAACCCTAAGCCCCTAACCCTAACGCTAACCCTAACCCTTACCCTAACCCTAACCCTAAGCCCCTAACTCTAACCCTAACCCTAATCAACCCTAATCCTAAAACTGTTCCTAACAGGAACATGTTTAAAGGATAGAACATAAACGCAAAGCAGTACTTTTGTGAACTAAATCACATGTGTGCCACTTAAATTAGGAATACAGGAAAAACTGAAAAGAGATATAAAGCACTGTACAGCACAGGAACAAGTTTCAAATTAAAGAACAGGAAAGGAAAGCACTACTTTTAAACGGAATCACATGTGTGTTGCTCCTCAATTAGGAATACAGGAAAACTGAAAAGTGTTATCTCAAGACTCTATGGCACAGAAACAAGTTTCCATCGAAAAGAACAGAAACGAAAAGCACAACTTTGTAAACTAATTCACATACGAGTCACTTGTTTAACAGGAAAACTGAAAAGTGATATATCGAACTGTATAGCACAGGAACCTACTTTCATTGAAAGAACAGAAAGGAAAAGAACAACTTTGTGAACTAATTCATACGTGTGTCGGCTGTTCAATTATTATAATAGGAAAACTGAAAAAGTGATATATCACACTATACAGCACAGAAACAATTTTCCAACAGAAGAACAGAAACGCACAGCACAACTTTGTAAACTAATTCACATTTGTTTCCTTTTCAATTATTATAACATGAAAAACTGAAAAGTGATATAACGATCACCCTAACCCTAAGCCCCTAACCCTAGCCTCACCCTAACCCTCACCCTAACCCTAACCCTAACTCTAACTAAACCTAACCCTAATCCTAACTCTAACTTGTTCCTAACAGGAACAAGTTTCAACGAAAAGAACAGGAAAGGAAAGCAATACTTTAAACGGAATCACATGTGTGTCGCCGTCAATTAGGAATACAGGAAAACTGAAAAGTGATATATCAAATGTACAGCAAAGAAACAAGTTTTCAACGAAAGAACAGAAAAACACAAAGCACAACTTTTAAATGGAATCATACATTCGTCGCCTGCTCAATTATTATAACAAGAAAACTAAAAAACCCTAAGCCCCTAACATAACCCTAACCTAACTTGTTCCTAACAGAAACAAGTTTCCAACGAAAAGAACATAAACGCAAAGCACTACTTTGTAAACTAAATCACATGTGTGTCACTCGTTCAATTAGGAATACAGGAAAACTGAAAAGTGATATAACGCAATGTAAAGCTCAGGAACAATTTTCAACAAAAGAACAGAAAAGCAAAGCTCTGCTTTTAAACGGAATCACATGTTTGTCGCCGCTTCAATTAGGAATACAGGAAAATTGAAAATCTCGTGATATAACCCTAACCCTAACACTAACGCTGTCTTGTTTCTAAAGAAAGAACATAAACGCAAAGCACTACTTTGTAAACTAAATCACATGTGTGCCAACCCTAGGAATACAGGAAAATTGAAAAGAGATATAACGACTGTACAGCACAGGAACAAGTTTTGAACGAAAGAACAGAAAAGCAAAGCACTACTTGTAAACGGAATCACATGTGTGTGTCGCTACAGGAAAAATTGAAAAGTGTTATAACAATTAGGAACACAGGAAAACTGAAAAGTGTTATCTTGTACTCTGTGGCACAGAAACGAGTTTCCATCGAAAGAACAGAAACGAAAAGCACAACTTTGTAAACTAATTCACATATGTGTTGCCCGTTCAATTATTATAGCAGGAAAACTGAAAAGTGATATATCACACTATACAGCACAGAAACAAGTTTCCAAATGAAGAACAGAAACGCAAAGCATTACTTTGTGAACTAATTCACATATGTGTCGCCCGTTTCATTATTAAAACGGGAAAACTGAAAAGTGATATACTGAACTGTATAGCATAGGAACCTGCTTCCATTGAAAGAACAGAAACAAAAAGCACAAATTTGTAAACTAATTTACATACGTGTGGCCCGTTCAATTATTATAACAGGAAAACTGAAAAGTGATACAACCCTAATCCTAACCCTAAGCCCCTAACCCTAACCCTAACACTAACCCTAACCCTAAGCCCCTAACCCTAACCCTAACTCTAACCCTAACTTGTTCCTAACAGGAACATGTTTCCAAGGAAAGAAAATAAACGCAAAGCACTACTCTTTGAACTAAATCACATGTGTGCCATTCTCTCAATTAGGAATACAGGAAAACTGAAAAGAGAAATAACGCACTGTACAGCACAGGAACAAGTTTCGAATGAAAGAACAAGAAAGGAAAGCACTACTTTTAAACGGAATCACATGTGTGTCGCTCGTTCAATTAGGAATACAGGAAAACTGAAATGTGTTATCTCGCACTCTATGGCACAGAAAGAAGTTTCCATCGAAAGAACAGAAACGCAAAGCACAACTTTTTAAACTAATTCACATACGTGTCGCCTGTTCAATTATTATAACAAGAAAACTGAAAAGTGATATAACCCTAATCCTAAACCTAAGCCCCTAACTCTAAAAACAACCCTAACCCTAACCCCCTAACCCTAACCCTAACCCTAACCCTAACCCTAACATTAACTTGTTCCTTACAGGAACAACTTTTCTTCGAAAGAACAGAAATACACAGCACAACATTGTAAACTAATTCACATTCGTGTCTCCTGTTCAATTATTATAACATGAAAACTGAAAAGTGATATAACCCTCACCTTAACCCTAAGCCCCTAACCCTAACCCTAACCATAACCCTTACCCTACCCTAACCCTAACCCTCACCCTACCCCTAACTCTAACACTAACCCTAAACCTAACCCTAATCCTAACCCTAACCCTAACTTGTTCCTAACAGGAACAAGTTTCCAAGGGAAGAACAGAAACGCATAGCACTACTTTGTAAACTAAATCACATGTGTGCCACTTGCTCAATTAAGAATACAGCAAAACTATAAAGGGATATAACGCACTGTACAGCACAGAAACAAGTTCCGATCAAAAGAACAGAAACACAAAGCACAACTTTGTCAACTAATTCACATATGTGTTTTCCGTTCCATTATTAAAACGGGAAAACTGAAAAGTGATATACCGAACTGTATAGCACAGGAACCTGCTTCCATTGAAAGAACAGAAACGAAAAGCACAACTTTGTAAACTAATTCACATACGTGTGGCCTGTTCAATTATTGTAACAGGAAAACTGAAAAGTGATATATCACACTATACAGCACAGAAACAAGTTTCCAACAGAAGAACAGAAACGCAAAGCACTACTTTGTAAACTAAATCACATGTGTGTCGCTCACACAATTAGGAATACAGGGAAACTGAAAAGCGATAAATCGAAATGTACGGCAAGGAAACAAGATTTCATTGAAAGAAGAGAAACGCAAAGCACAAATTTGTAAACTAATTCACATTCCTTTCGCCTGTTCACTGACTATAACCGGAAAACTGTATAGTGATATAACCCTAATCCTAACCCTAAGCCCCTAACCCTAACGCTAACCCTAACCCTTACCGTAACCCTAAACCTAAGCCCCTCACTCTAACCCTATCCCTAACAATAACCCTAAACCTAAAACTAACCCTAACCCTAAGCACCTAACCCTAACCCTAATCCTAAGCCTAACCCTAACCTTAACCTTAACTTGTTCCAAATATGAACAAGTTTCAAACGAAAGAACAGAAACGCAGAGCACTACGGAATCTGGATTTTATATAATTATAATTTATATAATTATAATTATTATAACAGGAAAACTGAAAAGTGATATAACACTAATCCTACCGTAAGCCCCTAACCCTAATCCTACCCCTAACCCTAACCCTAATCCTAAGCCCCTAAACCTAACCCTAACCCTAAACCTAAAACTAACCCTAACCCAAGCACCTAATCCCAACCCTAACCCTAAACCTAACTTTAACCCTAACCCTAACTCCTAACCCTAACTTGTTCCTAACAGGAACAAGTTTCCAAGAAAAACATAAACACAAAGCACTATTTGTAAACTAAATCACATGTGTGCCACTTGCTCAATTAGGAATACAGGAAAACTTAAAAGTGATATAACGACTGTACAGCACAGGAACAAGTATCGAAAGAAAACAGAAAAGCAAAGCACTACTTTAAATGGAATCACATGTGTGTCGCTTGCTCATTTAGGCATACAGGAAAACTGAAAAGTGTTATCTCAAGACTTTACGGCACAGAAACAAGTTTCAATCGAAAGAAGAGAAACACAAAGCACAACTTCGTGAAATAATTCATATACATGTCGCCCGTTCAAATATTATAACAGGAAAAGTGAAAAGTGATATATCACACTGTACAGCACAGAAACAAGTTTCCAAAAGAAGAACAGAAATGCAAAGCACTACTTTGTAAACTAAATCACATGTGTGTTGCTCACTCAATTAGGAATACAGGGAAACTGAAAAGCGATAAATCGAAATGTACGGCAAGGAAACAAGTTTTCATTGAAAGAACAGAAAAGGAAAGAACAACTTTGTAAACTAATTCACATTCGTGTTGCCTGTTCAATTATTATAAAATGAAAACTTAAAAGTGATATAAACCTCACCCTAACCCCAAGCCCCTAAACCTAACCCTAACCCTAACCCTAAACCTAAAACTAACCCTCACCCTAAGCACCTAACCCTAACCCTAAGCCTAACCCTAACCTTAACCCTAACTTGTTCCAAACATGAACAAGTTTCAAACGAAAGAACAGAAAGGCAAAGCACTACTTTGTAAACTAAATCACATGTGTGCCACTTGCTCAATTAGGAATACAGGAAAACTGAAAAGTGACATAACGCACTGTACAGCACAGGAACAAGTTTCAAACAAAAGAACAGAAGAGCAAAGCACTACTTTTAAACGGAATCACATGTGTGTCGCTCGCTCAATTAGGAATACAGGAAAACTGAAAAGTGTTATCCCGCACTTTATGGCACAGAAACAAGTTTCCACCGAAAGAAGAGAAACGCAAAGCACAACTTTCTAAACTAATTCACCTTACCTGTCGGCCGTTCAATTATTATAACAGGAAAACTGAAAAGTGATATATCGATCTTTATAGCACAGGAACAAGTTTCCATCGAAAGAACAGAAACGCAATGCACAACTTTGTAAACTAATTCATATACGTGTCGTCCGTTCAATTATTATAACAGGAAAACTGAAAAGTGATATATCACACTATACAGCACAGAAACAAGTTTCCAACGAAAGAACATAAACGCAAAACACTACTTTGGAAACTAAATCACATGTGTGCCACTCTATCATTTAGGAATACAGGAAAACTGAAAATTGATATATCACACTGTACGGCCCAGAAACAAGTTTCCAACAGAAGAACAGAAAAGCAAAGCACTACTTTTGAACGGAATTACATGTTTTTCGCTCCCTCTATTAGGAATAGAGGAAACGGAAAAGTGTTATCTCGCACAGTAAGGCACACGAACACATTGTACAGCACAGGAACAAGTTTCGAATGAAAGAACAGGAAAGCAATGCACTACTTTTAAATAGAATCACATGTGTGTCACTTGCTCAATTAGGAATACAGGAAAACTGAAAAGCGATATATCAAAATGTAAGGCAAACAAACAAGTTTTCATCGAAAGAAGAAAAACGCAAAGCACAACTTTGTAAACTAATTCACATTCGTGTTGCCTGTACAATTATTATAACAGGAAAACTGAAAAGTGATATCATCCTAACCCTAACCCTAAGCCCCTAACGTAACACTAACACTAACCTCAAACCCTAACCCTCACCCTAACCCTCACGCTAACCCTACCCTAACCCTAACCCTAACCCTAACCATAACCCTAACCCTAACACTAACTGTAACCCTAACCCTAATTTTTTCATACCAGGAACAAGTTTAAAAGGAAAGAACATAAAGTCAAAGCAGTACTTTTTAAACTAAATCACATGTGTGCCACTCGCTCAATTAGGAATACGGGAAAACTGAAAAGTGATATTACGCACTGTACAGCACAGGAACAAGTTTAGCACGAAAGAATCGAAAAGCAAAGCACTACTTTAAACGGAATCACATGTGTGTCACTCGCTCAATTAGGAATACAGGAAAACTGAAAAGTTTTATGTCGACTGTATGGAACACAAACAAGTTTCCATCGAAAGAACAGAAACGCAAAAGCATACCTTTCTAAACTAATTCACATAATGATTGTCTGCTCAAATATTATAACAGGAAAAAATGAAAAAATGATATATCACACTGTACAGCACAGAAACAAGTTTCCAACAGAAGAACAAAAACGCAACGCGCTACTTTGTAACCTAAATCACATGTGTGTCGCTCGCTCAATTAGGAATACAGGAAAACTGAAAAGTGACATATCGAAATGTACGGCAAAGAAACAAGTTTTCATCGAAAGGACAGAAATACAAAGCACAACTTTGTAAACTAATTCACGACGTGTTGTCTGCTCAATTATTATAACAGGAAAACTGAAAAGTGATATATGGAACTGGACAGCACAAGAACCTGTTTCCATCAAAAGAACAGAAACGCAAAGGACAAATTTGTAAACTTATTCACATAAGTGTCGCCTGTTCAATTATTATAACAGGAAAACTAAAAAGTGATATATCACACTGCACAGCACAGAAACAAGTTTCCAAGAGAAGAACAGAAACGCAAAGCATTACTTTGTAAACTAAATCACATGTGTGTTGCTTTCTCAATTAGGAATACAGGGAAACTGAAAAGCGCTAAATCAAAATGTATGGCAAAGAATCAAGTTTTCATCGAAAGAACTGAAACGCAAAGCACAACTTTGTAAACTAATTCACAATTGTGTCGACAGTTTATTTATTATAACAGGAAAACTGAAAAGTGATATAACCCTAACCCTAACCATAAGCCCTTAACACAAAACCTAACCCTAACCCTAATCTTAACCCTAACCCTAACCCTAAGCCCCTAACCCTAACCCTAACCCTAACATGTTCCTAACAGGAACAAGTTTCCAAGAAAGAATATCAACGCAAAGCACTACTTTGTAAACTAAATCACATGTGTGTTGCTCGCTCAATTAGGAATACAGCAAAACTGAAAAACGATATATCGAAATGTATGGCAAAGAAACAAGTTTTCATGAAAAAATAGAAACGCAAAGCACAACTTTTTAAACTAATTCACATTCAGACGCTTGTTCAATTATTATAACAGTAAAACTGAAAAATGATATATCAAACTGTACTGCACAGGAACATGTTTCCATCGAAAGAACAGAAACGCAAAGCACAACTTTGTATAGCAATTCAAATACGGGTTGCCCGTTCAATTATTATAACATTAAAACTGAAAAGTGATATATCAAACTATACAGCACAGGAACAAGTTTCGAATGAAAGAACAGGAAAGCAATGCACTACTTTTAAATAGAATCACATGTGTGTCACTCGCTCAATTAGGAATACAGGAAAACTGCAAAGCTATATATCAAAATGTACAGGGTAAAGAAAGAAGTTCTGATCGAAAAGAACAGAAATGCAAAGCACAACTTTGTAAACTAATTCACATTCATGTTGCCTGTTCAATCATTATAACAGGAAAACTGAAAAATGATATATCCAACTGTACAGCACAGGAACAAGGTTCCATCCAAAGAACAGAAACGCAAAGCACAACTTTTTAAACTAATTCACATACGTGTTGCCCATTCAATTAATATAACAGGAAAACTGAAAAGTGATATATCACACTGTACAGCACAGAAACAAGTTTCCAACAGAAGAACAGAAACGCAAAGCACTACTTTGTAAACTAAATCACAGGTTTGTCGCTCGCTCAATTAGGAATACAGGGAAACTGAAAAGCTTATATATATATCAAAAGTATGGCAAAGAAACAAGTATTCATCGAAAGAACAGAAACGGAAAGCAAAACTTTGTAAACTAATTCAAATTTGTGTTGCCTGTTCAATTATTATAACAGGAAAACTGAAATGTGATATAACCCTAACCGTAACCCTAAGCCCCTAACCCTAACCTAACACAAACCCTAACACTAACACCTAACCCTAACCCTAACCCTTACCCTAACCCTACCCTAACCCTAACCCTAACCCTAACCCTAACCCTAACCATAACCCTAACCCTGACTTGTTCCTAACAGGAACAAGTTTCCAACTTAAGAACATAAACGCAAAGCACTACTTTGTAAACTAAATCACATGTGTGCCACTCGCTCAGTTAGGAATACAGGAAAACTGAAAAGTGATATATCACACTGTACAGCCCAGAAACAAGTTTCCAACAGAAGAACAGAAAAGCAAAGCACTACGTTTAAACGGAATCACATGTGTTTCCCTCGCTCAATTAGGAATAGTGGAAAACGGAAAAGTGTTATCTCGCACTGTATGGCACACAAACAAGTTTCCATCGAAAGAACAGTAACGCAAAGCATAACTTTGTAAACTAATTCACATACGTGTTGCTCGTTCCATTATTATTACAGGAAAACTGCAAAATGATATATCACACTGTACAGCACAGAAACAAGTTTCCAACAGAAGAACAGAAATGCAAAGCACTACTTTGTAAACTAAATCACATGTGTGTCGCTCAAAAATTAGGAATACAGGAAAACTGAAAAGTGATATATCGCATTGTACAGCAAAGGAAGAAGTTTCCATCAGAAGAACAGAAACGGATAGCACTACATTGTTAAAAAATCACTTGTATGCCACTCGCTCAATTAGGAATATAGGAAAACTGAAAAGCGATATATCGAAATGTACAGCAAAGAAACAAGTTTTCATCAAAAGAACAGAAACGCAAAGCACAACATTGTAAACTAATTCACATTCGAGTCGCCTGTTCAATTATTATAACAGGAAAACTGAAAAGTGATAAAAACCTAACCCTAACCCTAAGCCCCTAACCCTAACACTAACCCTAACCTTAACCCCTAACCCTAACACTAACCCTAACTTGTTCCTAACAGGAACAAGTTTCCAACGAAAGAACATAAATTCAAAGCACTACTTTGTAAACTAAATCACATGTGTGCAACTCGCTCAATTATGAATCCATGAAACCTGAAAAGTGATATAACGCACTGTACAGCACAGGAACAAGTTTCGAATGAAAGTACAGAAAAACAAAGCGCTACATTTAAACGGAATCACATATGTGTCGCTCGCTCAATTAGGAATACAGGAAAACTGAATAGTGTTACCTCGCATTGTAAGACACAGAAAGAAGTTTCCATCGAAAGAACAGAAACGCAAAGCACAACTTTGTAAACTAATTCACATACGTGTTGTCCATTCAATTATTATAACAGTCAAACTGAAAAGTGATACATCACACTGTACAGCACAGAAACAAGTTTCCAACAGAAGAAGAGGAACTCAAATCACTACTTTGTAAACTAAATCACATGTGTGTCGCTAGCTCAATTAGGAATACAGGAAAACTGAAGAGCGATATATTCAAATGTACAGCAAAGAAACAAGTTTACATTGTTGTTATTTAAACATGTGCATTTATAGACCCTACAAACACGTAGACACATATACGTGTTTAAAACAAGAATTTGAATTTAACCTTAAAACATACCCAATTATTTTTTTATCATATCAACCAGTTAAGACCAGTTGAAAACAATTGCATAATGGCCATATATTTAAACAGACAGACTTAGCTGCAATTCTAAACATTACAGTAAGTACGGTTTTTTTTTTTTTTTTCTAAATTACTGTTTGATCGGTAAGTTGCAAGCCCCCTAGGTGGGAGGAGGGAAGAGAGGAGCAAGAGGGAGTGGTGAGCTCTTGCTGCTTACTTCCCTGCTAAGCTGGCATGAAGGCAAGGGGGAGGAGTTTTTCCTCACTCTCATCAGCCAGATCAGCTTCTATCATGGAGCAGCTATGGTGCCAATCCCCGCCTAGCCATGTCTAAGGACTTTCATCCAGCAAGCCCATGAGCCTTGCCTACCCCTTGGCTCCCTTGTGAGCTCTACTGTAGCTTACCTCCCCGCAGGTCCTGAACCTGCTGCCTGGCTGGGCCTCCCCCCCCCCTGCTCTTTGCTGTAAAGTTAAACTTTTGGGAGTAGTGACAGTTTGTCCCATTTTTTCAAATACATAAAAACACTTATCACACTTACTATAAAGACGAGACAGACAGAACACAACACAAGCCGCCTGGCACGAGATAAGACACAAAACTGAAAGCAAAAATTCAGATGGAGACTGTGTCAGAGGTCCGGTTCCTCTGTCTCCCAGATGAAACACGAGTTTTCAACAGGGGCGAGGCCCCAAGAAGTCCGAGTTGGCTCGTGCTTCCAGACAGACGAGAGCCGAAAATCGCTCTTCACCACTCTGATGGGATCCGTGAAAACAGCTCCCTACAGAACACTCCTGAGATGTCTCCCAGGAGCCACGGAAAGAAAGTCCGATTCCGTCAACTCCTTTAGATTCCTGAAATACAGATGACTTGGGCTAAGCCTCAGACCACAGGGAGACTCAACCCCTGGAAGCAGACACACACAAAAAAACAGACTGCTTAACACCACGATACACAAGACTCACAGAACAAAAAGCCGGCAGTCTTACCTCCCGACGCTGGATCGGTGGTCCCTGGGCAGGGGTCTCAGATCTCTGGGGTTTCCAAATGAAAGACTCCCGATGGGTGTCTTCCGTAAGGGAGACGCCTCCCAAGGATCAAGAGACCAGATGTTCGCTGCAAACAGCAAGAGGCTTTATTTTGATACACGGGTACCCGGGGCGACAAAGTCTCTTGGAAGACTTGCTCGCCCCCTGAGTGGAAAGCTGGGCTTTTTATAGGGTCTCAGAGCAAAAGCGCAGGTACAGAAGCGAGAAGCATAGTTACAGGGAGCTGATTGGTACATTTAAATGAGACCACAACTTGAGTCAGAGTTTGGCAGGGACACCATGATATCAGAAACTGGGTGGTCGGAAAGGTCATGATGGCTCTCAATCTTGGGACTGCCACCTGTTGTTTGTCTTAGGGCTCCTATCTCAGCTGGAACAGTCTCACTATTTGTCTTAGGGCCCCTATCTCAGCTGGAACAGTCTCACAAACTTCTCATATGCGTGGTCAGCACAAATTGATATTTGGCTCAACTGGGGCAGCCTGACCGCAGATATCCCCAGCAGCTGGTCTCTTCAGCTAGTTCCCTCCCTAGCCCACAGAGTTTCTCAAAACAGTGGTATCCTTCAGAGTTTCTCAAAACAGTGCTGTACAAAATGACATTAACTATTAGCTGCTTCTAACTTTTGGTGAGGCGGGGGTCTTTCATTCCCCCCTTTTTCTTCTAACTTAGAATGGAATCTTTCATTCTAGGGCCCAGGGAGAGTTAATTTCTGTCTCCTGCTGTTTAAACTGATGATACTGCTGGGTTAACACCAACGCTTGTATGACAGAGAGCCGGTGGCTTTATTGAACCAACTCGTACTCAGCTTCGTCCTGACTCAAAGAACTGCTGTCTCTGTCTGAGTCTTCCTTTAAGCCAAGGAGAACTATTACATGGTCTCTAGGCTTTTAGCCCAGTTGCTGCAATATTAGTGTCCATTTCAGCTAAGCAGATGCCCAAGATAATAGCTAATGCCAGGAGCCCCTTTGACTTAGCATTTCAGCCTGCTAGGGGGATTTGGGCGTAGTTCCGTCTTCTGGAGCTTCTTCGAGCTGACCGTTAGGACCATAGGCATCAGGGGCTAGGAAGGCTGAAATGCCAGTCAAAGGCTGGGCAATAAGGGAGTCCCAAGCATCTGGTTCATTGATCCACCAAGAGGCAGGGAGCAATCATGTCAGTTTCAGGAAGTCCAGATCTCAGCTTGCAGTCCACAGCTGATGCCAGAACAGAGTCAAAAAGGTGAAAATCTGCTGAGACAAATTCAGACTAGAGACAGAAGTTAAGATTTGTCTGTTAAATGGAAAAAGTGAGAAATCCCAACACCAGGGAAAAACTCTTCTGGGATCCATTTGAGCTATGCCAGATCTAGGTCTTATGACCTTTTGATTTTTATAAACTCATATAAATTTTTGGTATCAGAAAACTAACATTTCAGCAAATCTAATACAGCAACATTTTGAGAGTAACAGATAAAAACTATATCCAACAGAATTGGTACCATTCAGCTGTTTGTTTTATATCTTTTATAAACAACTTAAGTGTGTCCATGTGGCAGCCTTTTTGGAGTTAATGGCATCTGAGCAGCGGAACTCAGCTTCTGGGCTATTTTTCAAAGTTCAGTCTCTCACCGACTGACCTTGGTGGTCTTACAGTGGACTGCTCTGACCCTGAGAAACTCCGTGCAACCATAGTAACCAGACAGCAGGCTCTGTGCAACCTTGAGTAAACCCTCCTATATTTTGGCTAAGTAAGATTGCCTTCGTGAGAAACTGCTTGTACTTTTTTTTTTTTTCTTAAGTGTTAACCTGAGGTCCATTAAATTGATACTTTGATCAGTATGTAGACCAACATTTTTTAGATTTTTATAACCTGAACTCCTATATCCTCAGACCCTATATAAACCTTATATTTTTTACTTAACTATTAATATAAGACATTGGCAACTGATGTAAAGCCTGTGAGCAGGGCAAACCTGTTTTGTTTGGCTTTTTTTTTTATACAAAATATATAGTACCCAATATTTTAACTAACTAATGAACTGTCCAATGAGCTGATAGTGAACCTAACTGTCTGCTCTTAACTGCCAAGTTACTGTTAACTAAGCCTAGCCTTTTAGCCTAGCTGTCAATGTGATCAGAGACCTGAGAAGGATAAATTATGAGCTAAGTACCAATCAAAATGACAGAGATGACTAGTTAGTCCATTACCTAGGCAGTGTTCCTGGCTCCTATGTTCTCCTGGCTTTTTGAGCAGAGGCAGTCCAGCCATCAGGCATAGAAGATGAGAAACTGCTGCTGTGGAAAGAGGAACAGGAGAGATTGACTCACCTTGCCTCTCACAATGTGAGACAATGGCTCTTCAGGTGTCCCCGGCTTTGTCCACAGTTTAGGCTGGGCCCTAGCAGGGGCCAGTTGGGGCAGTATTTCCCAGTGGTTAGCATACCACAATCCAGAGTTGCAGTCATCTGTCGCTGTGTCCAAATCTTCTCGAGACCTTGGGGAGCTACTGCCAGGATTTTGGGACTTTCTGCCACAATAAACTTACATATGTTAAAATGCCATATTCATCAGATCTCTGATAAGCTTGAGGGCCAGCATATCTGAGTTACTCTTTGTTTTTATCATCTGTTTTAAACTGTGTCCTATAAAACAGAATGCTATTTAATCTAGTTCTAGCATATTTCTGAGATGCATGTTTTAGAACTCTATATTTTAAGACAAATAGGCAAACTTTATAGTTACCCATCCTAGGCTTAACCTTAAAAAACTTGAACAAGGAGACTAGGTAAGGCTCAACTGCAGTATTTAGCATGACTTTAAATCTGCTCTTTCTGAACTAAAATCAAAGCAAACCTTTAATCTGATACAATTCATAGAAAGGCTAGCAAATCTTGCTACTCCTACCACTTGCATTAAAATTAAACAGTAAAAAGCTTTTGCATTTAACACTGATATGACTATACATAACTGAGATACCTGAACAAAATGGTGGCAAACTCATAGTTTTACCCTCTTTATCTCTGAACCAGTATGGTGGCTGGCCACGTGTAACTGAACTCAGCTGGAAGTCCTAAACAAATATGGCAGCAAAACTACAGCTTTATGTGCTCTCTATCCCTGAACCATCATGGCAGCTAGCCATGTGTTAGCACAGGCTATGACTGACAATACCAAAAATAGCCATTAGGTGCTGTTGATGATACAGCAAACACTGTGGAGCATCCATAATCCCCCACAACCAAAAGTTCCCAGTGATCAAACAAGCTTTAAAAGAATTACTTTAGCCATACCAAACCTATCAGCTACCTCTCTGGCTTTTTATAACACATCCACTAACCTTCTGCAACATTCTATATACCTTCAGGTTCCTAGCTTTCTTTTTCTGGCTTAACCAGACATGCTTACTTTCTTACTTTCTTTTTTGCTTTTCAGACAACATAAAAAACTCTCACTAAAATCCTTTCCATTTTGACATAATCCTGCAGAAGCCCAGAGTCTACGTGACGATTTGCTTTCTATACATTACTATAAAGAGGAGTTTTGAAACTGCCATTTTTTAAATAACTTTTCTGTAGCGGATAAGATGATCACAAATCAGCTTAACAAACAAACAGCTGTCCACAAGATACATTTTAAAACTGCAATTTTTTCAGTTAGCACAAACAATACGGCAGGGTTTGATTTAGTAAAATTAATAAAATACCCAAGATCATTGTCATACCCAAATGAATGATAAACTTTAAACATTTTACAGCCTTAAACATTTCAAAACCAGATTTTAAAACCAGAATTTACCAGTGTAAGCAATTTAATTTTAAAACCAATACCAATTAACCAATTAAAATAAGTTATCCTTTTAACCTAGAAGGAAATGAGAATTAACGTCCACCAGCTGGCCAAATTTTCCGGGAACCATAATTTTAAAAGTTGAAACTAGATTTTAAGACCAAAATTTATCAGTGAAAACAACCTAATCTTCAGAACTAATATCAACTTAGAATAAGACTTTCTTCTTATCCTAAAAGGAAATAAAATCATTTTGACTCAGAGATTTTGCAACCTTTGTTTTTTTTTTTTTTTTTTTTTTTTTTTTTTTTTTTTTTTTTCCTGAGCCACACCATGTGGCAATTTACATTGTTGTTATTTAAACATGTGCATTTATAGACCCTACAAACATGTAGACACATATACGTGTTTAAAACAAGAATTTGAATTTAACCTTAAATCATACCCAATTATTTTTTTTATCATATCAACCATTTAAGACCAGTTGAAAACAATTGGATAATGGCCATATATTTAAACAGACAGACTCAGCTGCAATTCTAAACATTACAGTAAGTACAGTTTTGTTTTTTTTTTCTAAATTACTGTTTGATCTGTAAGTTGCAAGCCCCCTAGGTGGGAGGAGGGAAAAGAGGAGCAAGAGGGAGTGGTGAGCTCTTGCTGCTTACTTCCCTGCTAAGCTGGCATGAAGGCAAGGGGGAGGAGTTTTTCCTCACTCTCAGCAGCCAGAGCAGCTCCTATCATGGAGCAGCTACGGTGCCAATCCCTGCCTAGCCATGTCTAAGGACTTTCATCCAGCAAGCCCATGAGCCTTGCCTACTCCCTTGGCTCCCTTGTGAGCTCTAATGTAGCTTACCTCCCCCGCAGGTCCTGAACCTGCTTCCTGGCTGGGCCTCTCCCCTCCCCCGTGCTCTTTTGCTGTAAAGTTAAACTTTTGGGAGTAGTGACAGTTTGTCCCATTTTTTCAAATACATAAAAAACACTTATCACACTTACTATAAAGATGAGACCGACAGAACACAACACAAGCCGCACGGCACAAGATAAGACACAAAACTGAAAGCAAAAATTCAGATGGAAACTGTGTCAGAGGTCCAGTTCCTCTGTCTCCCAGATGAAACACGTAGCCTTCGAACAGGGGCGAGGCCCCGAGAAGTCCCAGTCGGCTCGTGCTTCCAGACAGACGAGAGCCGAGAAATCGGCTCTCTCCCCACTCAGATGGGAACCGTGAAAACAGCTCCCTACAGAACACTCCTGAGACGTCTCCCAGGAGCCACGGAAAGAAAGTCCGATTCCGTCAACTCCTTTAGATTTCCAAAATACAGATGACTTGGGCCAAGCCTCAGACCACAGGGAGACTTGAACCCCCTGGAAGCAGACACACACAAAACAGACTGCTTAACACCACGATACACAAGACTCACAGAACAAAAAGCCGGCAGTCTTACCTCCCGACGCTGGATCAGTGGTCCCTGGGCAGGGGTCTCAGATCTCGCTGGGGCCTCCAAATGAAAGACTCCCGATGGGTGTCTTCCGTCAGGGAGACCCCTCCCAAGGATCAACGAGACCAGATGTTCGCTGCAAACAGCAAGAGGCTTTATTTTGATACACGGGTACCCGGGCAACAAAGTCTCTTGAAGACTTGCGCTTCTGAGTGGAAAGCTGGGCTTTTTATAGGGTCTCAGAGCAAAAGCGCAGGTACAGAAGCGAGAAGCATAGTTACAGGGAGCTGATTGGTACATTTAAATGAGACCACAACTTGAGTCACAGTTTGGCAGGGACACCATGATATCAGGAACTGGGTAGTCGGAAAGGTCATGATGGCTCTCAATCTTGGGACTGCCACCTGTTGTTTGTCTTAGGACTCCTATCTCAGCTGGAACAGTCTCACTATTTGTCTTAGTTCCCTATCTCAGCTGGAACAGTCTCACAAACTTCTCATATGCGTGGTCTTCACAAATTGATTTTTGGCTCAACTGGGGCAGCCTGACCGCAGATATCCCCAGCAGCTGGGTCTCTTTAGCTAGTTCCCTCCACAGCCCACAAGAGTTTCTCAAAACAGTGGTATCCTTCAGAGTTTCTCAAAACAGTGCTGTACAAAATGACATTAACTATTAGCTGCTTGTAACTTTTGGTGAGGCGGGGGTCTTTCAGCACTACTTTGTAAACTAAATCACATGTGTGTCGCCGCTTCAATTAGGAATACAGGAAAACTGAAAAGCTTATATATCGAAATGTATGGCAAAGAAACAAGTCTTCATCGAAAGAACAGAAACGCAAAGCACAACTTTGTAAACTAATTCACATTCGTTTCGCCTCTTCAATTATTATAACAGGAAAACTGAAAAGTGATATAACCCTAACCCTAACCCTAAGCACCTAACCCTAAACCTAACCCTAATCCTAACCCCTAACCCTAACCCTAACCCTAACCCTATCCTAACTCTAAGCCTAATCCTAACCCTAACCCTAACTTGTTCCTAACAGGAACAAGTTTCCAACGAAAGAACATAAACGCAAAGCACTACTTTGTACACAAAATCACATGTGTGCCACTCACTCAATTAGGAATACAGAAAACTGAAAAGTGATATAATGCACTGTACAGCACAGGAACAAGTTTCAAATGAAAGAACACATAAACAAAGCACTACTTTTATTTTTTAACTTGATGTTTTGTTTTATTTATTTATTTTTTAAATGCAGTTTATTCAGGAACCTTGAACAATCATCTGACCCTGGGGAAAGCCAGCCCACTTTAAATAGCCTCTGGGTAACCAACCTCAGCATGCCACGTGGGCAATGCAGATAGGTCCACATACATGGAAGCAAGCCAGATCCTCAACCTTAGCCAAATGTGGAGTTGTTTGTGACAGAGAGCACTCACCATCGGGAAGGTGGAAGGCAGAAACCAGCTCCATCTTTCAGGTGAGGCATTACGCAGCTCTTTACAGTTCCCATTTTTTGTTTTGGACGCATCAGGCAAGAGTAGAGGTCTGATCTCTGATATTAGAAATAAATTGGGACTTTGTACTGATGTTCATTTAGGTGTCATCCACCCAAAGAGCATCAGACCCGCCCGAAACCTTTTTCTCAGAGGCGGGACCTGGGGCATCAACCTGCATGCAATCAGACATGCTCTTCTCTGGGTCCAAGGCTGCTGACCCTGAGTGCAGTGCTTAGCCTTGCATCCTGAGCGTAGCATTTTGGCTTTTTATGGTAGCCAACCATGCTTGGGGAGAATGTCCTGCTTCAATGGCTGTAAAGGCCTGAATGGTCATGGCTGCATCACACTGTTGTGAGACTCTAATCTTGCATATATACCACAGGCAAACCAAGGTGACCAACACCAGAAGGCCTGCTAACGCTCCCATGCCCGCCCATTCCTTCAGATGATTCATGGCTGCAGCAATCCATGATGATAATCCTGTGGCTAGTCCTGCATCCACTCTGGTAGAATTTACCATGACAATGGCCACTCTCAGCTGGTCCATCGTAGTATCGAATTCTCCAGTCCAATTACCTAAAATATAGCTTGACAATTGTTTAGACAGATTTGCAGCACAGGGAAAATTCTCATGTTGTATGCTAGTGACACAAAGTCCAGCATACTTTCATTGACAGCCAAGTTGAGCGATTTTCCATAGGGTATCAATTTGCTCCTGCACGAGGTCAAACCTCTGATTGAACACCATCAAACCTCCTTTTAGTTGAGCATTAATTCCTTTTTGGACATCTAAGGCATGAGCTACCTTGGCTAAAAGGTTATTCAGGGTCTGAGCAGTCTGCCCAATATGACTCATGGCTAATGCCGTGGTGGTAGCTCCAACAGCCGCCAATGAGATGGCAGTAACAATGGCAGCTGTAATTCCAAGATCCCTTTTCTTTCTGAAGAGAGTCATAGCGTGAGGGCATCAACGGGCACAGGCACCCAGCGAGGCATGTGAGTAACCAGCTAGTAAATTTACTAGCATTACAGCATTGGGCAAAAAAGCAAGTATCATTACTACAATTACTTGGCTCTATCTGGCTAATAATGAATAAAAATGGGGGATGTAAACAAACAGGTGTGAGCTTATAGGAAATATTATGAGAAGCCTTAACCCCCTCGGTGGAACATCCTGCATTGGTTCTAGAACTAGCAGTGGTGGTGTCCGAGGTCTGAATAGGTTCAGGAGACCATTGCCCCCAGGGGCGAGACGTGCTCCATGTAAATTGACTAACTCCATGTTTTCCTCCACTTTTGAAAGTCATTTAAGGTTCTTAAATTATTATTTTTTCCCTTTTTTTTAAATGTTTCATCAATTACAATTTATCCACTCTGCATCACCCCATAAGCCCCACCCCCCTCCCAATCCCACCCCCCCCCCCTCTGCATGCATGCCACTCCCAAGTCCACTGATAGGGGAGGTTCTCCTCTCCTCTCTGATCTTACTCCATCAGTTCACATCAAAAGGGGCTGCATTGTCCTCTACTATGGCCTGGTAAGGTTGCTCCCCCTCAGGAGGAGGTGAATAAAGAGCAGGCCAGTCAGTTCATGTCCTAGGCAGCCCCTCTTCTCATTACTATGTAACCCAATTGGACTCTGAACTGCCCTGGGCTACATCTGTGCAGGGGTTCTGGGTTATCTCTATGAATAGTCCTTGGTTGGAGTATGAGTCTCTGGGAAGTTCCCTGTGTTCAAATTTTCTTGTTCTGTTGCTCTCCTTGTGGAGACCCTGTCCTCTCCAGCTCTTGCTCTTTCCCAGTTCTTACATAAAATTCCATTCACTCTGCCCAACAGTTGCCCATCAGGCTTAGCTTCTGCTTTGATAGTCTGTAGGGCAGAGGCTTTCAGAGACCCTCTGTGGTAGGTTCCTAGGTTGTTTCCTGTTTTCTTCTTCTTCTGATGTCCATCCTCTTTGCCTTCCGGATGGGGATTAGACATTTTAGTTGGGGTCCTCTCTCTTGCTTAGTTTCTTTAGATGCACAGGTTTTAGTGGGTTTGTCCTAATGTTGTATGTCTATATGAGTGAGTATATACCATGTGTGTCTTTTTGCTTCTGGGACAACTCACTCAGGATGATCCTTTCCAGATCCCACCATTTACCTGCAAATTTCATGATTTCCTAATTTTTCATTGCTGAGTAATATTCCATTGTGTAGATGTACCATATTTTCTGCATCCATTCTTCAGTTGAGGGGCATCTGGGTTGTTTCCAGCTTCTGGCTATTACAAATAAAGCTGCTAGAACATGATTGAGCAAATTTCCTTTTTGTGTGCTTGAACCTCTTTTGGATATATGCCTAGGAGTGGTATGGCTGGATCTTTGGGAAGCACTATTCCTAGTTTTCTGAGAAAACGCCAGATTGATTTCCAGAGTGGTTGTACCAGTTTACATTCCCACCAGCAGTGGAGAAGGGTTCCTCTTTCTCCACAACCTCTCCAGCATGTGTTGTCACTTGAGTTTTTGATCTTGGCCATTCTCATGGGTGTAAGGTGAAATCTCAGGGTTGTTTTGATTTGCATTTCCCTAATGGCTAGTGAGGTTGAGCATTTCTTTAAGTGCTTCTCTGCCATTCGGTATTCCTCTACAGAGAATTCTCTGTTTAGCTCTGTTCCCCATTTTTTAAGTGGATTACTTGGTTTGCTGCTTTTCAGCTTCTTTTGTTCTTTATATATACTTGATATGAGTCCTCTGTCAGATAAAGTGTTGGTGAAGATTCTTTCCCAATCTGTAGGAGGTCGCTTTGTTTTGATGACGGTGTCCTTTGCTTTGCAGAAGCTTTTCAGTTTCATGAGGTCCCGTTTATTGATTGTTGCTCTTAGAGCCTGTGCTGTTGGAGTTCTGTTCAGGAAGTTTTCCCTGTACCAATGAGTTCTAGGGTATTCCCACTTTTTTTTTTCAAGCCGATTAAATGTGTCTGGTTTTATGTTGAGGTCTTTGATCCACTTGGACTTCAGTTTTGTGCAGGGTGATAAGTATGGATCTATTTTCATTTTTCTACATGTAGACATCCAGTTGGACCAGCACCATTTGTTGAAGATGCTATCTTTTTTCCATTGTATGATTTTGGCGTCTTTGTCAAATATCAGGTGTCCATAAGTGTGTGGGTTTATTTCCGGGTCCTTGGTTCGGTTCCATTGATCCACCATTCTGTTTCTATGCCAGTACCATGCAGTTTTTAAAACTGTTGCTCTATAGTACAACTTAAGATCAGGGATGGAGATACCTCCAGAAGATCTTTTATTGTAGAGGATTGTTTTAGCAATTCTGGGTTTCTTGTTATTCCATATGAAGTTGAGAATTTTTCTTTCCAAGTCTGTAAAGAATTGTGTTGGTAATTTGATGGGCATTGCATTGAATCTGTAGATTGCTTTTGGTAAGATGGCCATTTTTTTACTATGTTAATCCTACCAAGCCATGAGCATGGGAGATCTTTCTATCTTCTCATATCTTCTTCTAGTTCTTTCTTCAGAGATTTGAAATTTTTTTCATACAAGTCTTTGACTTCCTTGGTTAGCGTTACTCCGAGGTACTGTATGTCATTTGTGGCTATTGTGAAGGGTGTTGTTTCCCTAATTTCTTTCTCAGCCCTTTTGTCTTTTGTATACAGGAGGGCTACTGATTTTTTTTTTTGAGTTAATTTTGTATCCAGCCACTTTGCTGAAGGTGTTTATCAGCTGTAGGAGTTCCCTGGTAGAGTTTTTTTAAATCACTCACGATACCATCATATCATCTGCAAATAGTGATAATTTGACTTCTTCCTTTCCAATTTGTATCCCCTTGATCTCCTTCAACTGTCTTATTGCTCTAGCAAGGACTTCCAGAACTATGTTGAAGAGATATGGAGAGTGTGGGCAGCCTTGTCTTGTCCTAGATTTCAGTGGGATTGCTTTAAGTTTCTCTCCGTTCAGTTTGATGTTGGCTATAGGTTTGCTGTATATCGCCTTTACTATGTTTAGATATGTGCCTTGTATCCCTGATCTCTCCAATACTTGAAACATGAATGGATGTTGGATTTTGTCAAAGGCTTTTTCAGCATCTAGGGAGATTATCATGTGTTTTTTTTTTTTTTTTCAATTTGTTAATATGGTGGATCACATTGATGGATTTCCAGATATTGAACCATCCCTGCATACCTGGGATGAAGCCTACTTGGTCATGGTGGATGATATCTTTGATGTGTTCTTGTATTCGGTTTGCTAGTATTTTGTTGAGTATTTTTGCATCAATGTTCATAAGGGAGATTGGCCTGAAATTCTCTTTCTTTGTTGAGTCTTTGTGAGGTTTAGGTACCAAGGTGACTGTGGCTTCATAGAATGAGTTTGGTAATGCTCCTTCTGTTTCTATTTTGTGGAATAGTTTGAAGAGAGTTGGTGTTAGCTCTTCTTTGAATGTTTGTTAGAATTCTGCGCTGAAACCATCAAGGTCCTGGGCTTTTTTGGATGGGAGACTTTCGATGACTGCTTCTATTTCCTTGGGGGATATAGGACTATTTAATTGATTTACCTGGTCCTGATTTAGCTTTGGTAAGTGGAATCGATCAAGAAAATTGTCCATTTCATTTAAATTTTCAAATTTTGTTCCGTATAGACTTTGAAGTAAGTCCTAATGATTGCTTAGATTTCCTCCGTGTCTGTAGTTATGTCCCTCTTTTCATTTCTGATTTTGTTGATTTGGATGGTGTCTCACTGCCTTTTAGTTAGCTTGGCTAAGGGTTTGTCTATCTTGTTGATTTTCTCAAAGAACCAGCTCTTGGTTTCATTGATTCTTTGAATTGTTTTATTTGTTTCTAATTGATTGATTTCAGCCCTGAGTTTGATTATTTCCAGTCGTCTGCTCCTTCTTGGTGTGTCTGCTTCTTCTTTTCTAGGGTTTTTAAGTGAGCCATTGTTGCTTGAATGCACTGTCTCAAATTTCTTCTTGAAGGCACTTAGTGCTATGAACTTTCATCTTAGCACTGCTTTCATTGTGTCCCACAAGTTTGGGTATGTTGTGTCTTCATTTTCATTGAGTTCTAGGAAGATTTTAATTTCTTTCTTTATTTCTTCCCTGACCCAGCTGTCTTTTAGTAGCAAGTTGTTCAGTTTCCATGTATGTGTAGGCTTTTTGCTATTTCTGTTGTTACTGAGGTCCAGCTTTATTCCATGGTGATCCGACAGGATACAAGGGATTATTTCAATCTTCCTGTATTTGTTGAGGCTTGCTTTGTGACCAACTATGTGGTCTATTTTGGAGAAGGTTCCATGAGGTGCTGAGAAGAAGGTAAATTATTTTGTGTTTGGGTGTGGGATTCTGTAAATATCTGTTAGGTCCATTTGGTTCATTACCTCTGTTAGAGATATTGTTTCTTTGTTTAATTTCTGTTTTGTTGCCATGTCCTTTGTTGAGAGTGGGGTGTTGAAGTCTCCTACTATTAGAGTGTGGGAAGCTATATGTGGTTTAAGTTTTATCAATGTTTCTTTCACAAATGTGGGTGCCCTTGTATTTGGGGCATAGATGTTCAGGATTGTGATGTCTTCTTGGTGGAATTTTCCCTTGATGAGTATGAAGTGTCCTTCCCCATCTCTTTTGATTAATTTTGGTTGAAAGACTATTTTATCACATATTAGAATGGCTACTCCTGCTTGCTTCTTGGGTCCATTTGCTTGAAAAGCTGTCTTCCATCCCTTTACCCTAAGGTAATGTCTATCTTTGTGTCTTAGGTGTGTTTCTTGTATACAACAGATTGCTGGGTTTTGTTTACGCATCCATTCTGTTAGTCTGTGTCTTTTTATTCGAGAATTCAGTTCATTGATATTGAGAGAGAGTAATGACCAGTGGCTGTTAAATCCTTTGACTTTGATGTTGGCTGTGGTCATACGGTTGTGTGCTTGGTTGCTTTTTGTTTTACTGAAGTGAGGTTATTTATTTCCTGTGTTTTCTTGAATGTAGCTAGCTTTCTTGTGTTGTGAGTACTGCTGTGGTGTCTCGGAGCACTCAGTTCTGTCTGTTTGCAATCTGCAGTCTGCTAGACTTTCCCTAGATGACCCCAGCAGCACTGTTTCTTCCTTCTCTGTAGGGTCCTCTCCGTACAAGGGTTCCCAGTCCCTGTTGTACTGGGACGCACAGCTTGTCTGTACCGCTGAGCTGAGCGCAAAGCTCTCTGTGCGCGGCAAGTGCTCGGCTGTGATGGCGGCAGAGAATTTCTGGGGAGAGACTGGGAGACCTGAGATCAGACCCGCAACCCTGCTTCCCTGTGGTGTCCCCGCGTGACTGGGACTCCCAGTCTCAGGTACCCTTGTGCCCACGGATCAGCCTGGGAAATTTCTCTGTTGGGTCCTCTCCGGACCGGAGTTCCCAGTCCCTGTTGTACTGGGGCGCACAGGTTGTCTGTACTGCTGATCTGAGCGCAAAGCTCTCTGTGCGCGGCAGGAGCTCGGCTGTGATGGTGGCAGAGAATTTCCGGGGAGAGACTGGGTGAACTGCGATCAGACCCGCAACCCTGTTTCCCCGTGGGGTTCCCCCGAGACTGGGACTACCAGTCTCAGGTACCCTTGTGCCCACGGATCAAGCCTGGGGAAGTGGCAGGGACCTGCCGGCCATGCCTCCAGCCCGGAGACCCAAAGCCCACGTTACCAGGGATTTCTTCCGGTTCTGGCAGTGCAGCCAAGAGTGGACCCGACTGATTCCCACTCCGAGGGAGCCTCCCCTCAACTGGGAAACACGACAATGTAGTTTCAGGGCCCTGAGTTCAGTCTCCCGGCCCGGAGGGCTGTCTTGCTGCTCAGAAGTGCTGTTTTCCCGCGCCAACATCTTGGCTCCAAAGCACTACTTTTAAACGGAATCACATGTGTGTCGCCGCTCAATTAGGAATACAGGAAAACTGAAAAGTGTTACCCCAAGACTGTACGGCACAGAAACAAGTTTCCATCGAAAGAACAGAAATGCAAAGCACAACTTTGTTAACTAATTCACATATGTGTTGCCCGATCAATTATTATAACAGGAAAACTGAAAAGTGATATATCGAACTGTACAGCACAGGAACAAGTATACATCGAAAAGAACAGAAATGCAAAGCACAACTTTGTTAACTAATTCACATACGTGTCGCCCATTCAATTATTATAACAGGAAAACTGAAAAGTGATACATCACACTGTACAGCACAGAAACAAGTTTCCAAAAGAAGAACAAAAACACAAAGCACTACTTTGTAAACTAAATCACATGTGTGTCGCCGCACAATTAGGAATAGAGGAAAACTGAAAAAGCGATGTATCGAAATTTACAGCAAAGAAACAAGTTTTCATCGAAAAAACAGAAACGCAAAACACAACTTTTTAAACTAATTCACATTCGTGTCGCCTGTTCAATTATTATAACAGGAAAACTGAAAAGGGATTTAACCCTAACCCTAACCCTAAGCCCCTAACCCTAACCCTAACCCTAACCCTAACCCTAACCCTAACCCTAACCCTAACCCTAACCCTAACCCTAACCCTAACCCTAACCCTAACCCTAACCCTAACCCTAACCCTAACCCTAACCGTAACCCTAACCCTAACTTGTTCCTAACAGGAACAAGTTTCCAACGAAAGAACATTAATGCAAAGCACTACTTTGTAAACTAAATCACATGTGTGCCACTCGATCAATTAGGAATAGAGGAAAACTGAAAAGTGATATAACGCACTGTACTGCACAGGAACAAGTTTCGAACCAAAAAACAGAAAAGCAAAGCACTACTTTTAAACGGAATCACATGTGTTTCGCTCGCTCAATTAGGAATACAGGAAAACTGAACAGTGTTATCTCGCACTGTATGGCACAGAAACAAGTTTCCATCGAATGAACAGAAACGCAAAGTACAACTTTGTAAACTAATTCATATATGTTTCGCCCGTTCAATAATTATAACAGGAAAACTGAAAAGTTTTATCTCGCACTGTATGGCACAGAAACAAGTTTCCAACAGAAGAACAGAAACGCAAAGCACTACTTTGTAAACTAAATCACATGTGTGTCGCTCGCTCAATTAGGAATACAGGAAAACTGAAAGGCGATATATCGAAATGTATGGCAAAGAAACAAGTTTTCATCGAAAGAACAGAAATGCAAAGCACAACTTTGTATACTAATTCACATTCGTGTTGCCTGTTCAATTATTATAACAGGAAAACTGAAAAGTGATATAACCCTAACCCTAACCCTAACCCTAACCCCTAACCCTAAACCTAACCCTAACCCTAAAGCTACCCTAACCCTAACCCTAACCCTAAACCCTAAACCTAACTTGTTCCTAAAAGGAACAAGTTTCCAAAGAAAGAACATAAAGGAAAGCACTACTTTGTAAACTAAATCACATGTGTGCCACTCGCTCAATTAGGAATACAGGAAAACTGAAAAGTGATATCTTGCACTGTACCTCATAGAAAAAAAAATTTCCAAGGAAAGAACAGAAATGTAAAGCACAACTTTGTAAACTAATTACCATGTGTGTTGCCCGTTCAACTAGGAATACAGGAAAACAGAAAAGTTATATCTCCCACTGTAGTGCACAGAAACAAGTTTCCAACAAAGAACAGAAAGGCAAAACACAACTTTGTTAACTACATAACATTTGTGTTGCCCCCTCAATTAGGCAAACAGGAAATCTGAAGAGTGATATCTCCCACTTTACAGCACAGAAAGCAATTTCCAATGAAAGAACAGAAAGGCAAAGCAAAACTTTCGAAACTAAATCACATGTGTATCGCCTGTTCAATTAGGAAAAATGGATATCTCAAAAGTGATATCTCACAATGTACCTCAAAGAAACAAGATTCCAACGAAAGAACAGAAAGGCAAAGCACAACTTTGGAAACTAAATCACATGTGTGTTGCCTGCTCAATTAGGAATACAGGAAAATGAAAAGTGATATCTCAGACTGTACCTAAAAGAAAAAGTTTGCAACGAAAAGAACAGAAATGTAAAGCAGAACTTTTAAAGTAAGTAACATGTGTGTCGCCTGCACAATTACGAATACAGGAAAACTGAAAAGTGAAATCTCCCATTTTAGAGCACAGAAAGAAGTTTCCAATGAAAGAACAGAAAGGCAAAGCACAACTTTGGAAAGTAAATCACATGTGTGTCGCCTGCTCAATTAGGAATACGGGAAAACTGAATAGTGATATCTCGCACTGTAGTGCACAGACAAGTTTCCAACGAAAAAACAGAAATGTAAAGCACATCTTTGTAAACTAAGTAACATGTGTGTCGCCTGCATAATTAGGAACACAGGAAAACTGAAAAGTGATATCTTCCATTTTAGAGCACAGAAAGAAGTTTCCCATGAAAAAACAGAAAGGAAAAGCACAACTATGGAAACTAAATCACAAGTGTGTCGCCCATTCAATTAGGAATACAGGAAACTGAAAAGTGATATCTCCCACTGTAGTGCACAGAAACAAGTTTCCAATAAAAGAATAGAAGGCAAAGCACAAATTTGGAAACTAAATCACAAGTGTGTCACATGTTCAATTAGGAATACAGGAAAACTGAAAAGTGATATCTTGCACTGTACCTCACAGAAACAAGTTTCCAACAAAAGAACAGAAATGTAAAGCACAACTTTTTAAACTAAGTAACATGCGTGAAGCCTGCACAATTAGGAATACAGGAAAACTGAAAAGTGATATAACTCACTGTACAGCACAGGAAAAAGTTTCGAACAAAAGAGCAGAAAAGCAAAGCACTACTTTTAAACGGAATCACATGTGTATCGCTCGCTCAATTAGGAATACAGGAAA
Source organism: Meriones psammophilus (assembly GCA_036365155.1). Lineage (NCBI taxonomy): Eukaryota > Metazoa > Chordata > Mammalia > Rodentia > Muridae > Meriones > Meriones psammophilus. The sequence goes on along the minus strand of JAEOAE010003577.1, from coordinate 62,601 downwards.
ACTGAAAAGTGTTATCTCACACTGTACGGCACAGGTACAAGTTTCCATCAAAAGAACAGAAACGCAAAGTAAAACTTTGTAAACTAATTCACATATATGTCGCGCTTTCAATTATAACAGGAAAACTGAAAAGCGATACATCACACTGTACAGCACAGAAACAAGTTTCCAAAAGAATAACAAAAACGAAAAGCACTACTTTGTAAACTAAATCACATGTGTGTCGCTTGCTCAATTAGGAATAGAGGAAAACTGAAAAGCGATATATCGAAATGTACAGCAAAGAAACAAATTTCCATCGAAAGAACAGAAACGCAAAGCACAACTTTGTATACTAATTCACATTCGTGCCGCCTGTTCAATTATTATAACAGGAAAACTGAAAAGTGATATAATACTAAACCTAACCCTAAGCCCCTTACCCTAACCCTAACCCTAACCCTAACCCTAACACTAACCCCTAACCCTAACCTTAACCCTAACCCTAACCCTACCCTAACCCTAACCCTAACCCTAACTTGTTCCTAAGAGGAAGAAGTTTCCAACAAAAAACATACACGCAAAGCACTACTTTGTAAACTAAATCACATGTGTGCCACTTGCTCAATTAGGAATACAGGAAAACTGAAAAGTGATATAATGCACTGTACAGCACAGGAACAAGTTTCAAATGAAAGAACAGAAAAGCAAAGCCCTACTTTTACACGGAATCACATGTGTGTCACTAGCTCACTTAGGAATACAGGAGGACTGAAAAGTGTTATCTCGCACTGTATGGCACAGAAACAAGTTTCCATCGGAAGAACAGAAACGCAAAGCACATCTTTGTAATCTAATTCACATTAGTGTCGCCTGTTCAATTATTATAACAGGAAAACTGAAAAGTGATATAACCCTAACCCTAACCCTACACCCCTAACCCTAACCCTATCCTTAACCTTAGCCCCTAACACTAACCCTAACCCTAACCCTAACCCTAACCCTAACCCTAACCCTAACCCTAACTTGTTCCTAACACAAACCTGTTTCCAACGAAAGAACATAAACGCAAAGCACTAGTTTGTAAACTAAATCACATATGTGCCAGTCCCTCAATTAGGAATATGGGAAAACTGAAAAGTGATATAACGCACTGTACAGCAAAGGAACAAGTTTTGAACGAAAGAACAGAAAAGCAAAGCACTACTTTTAAACGGAATCACATGTGTGTCACTACTCAATTAGGAATACAGGAAAACAGAAAAGTGTTATCTCTCATGGTACAGCACAGAAACAAGTTTCCATCGAAAGAAGAGAAACACAAAGCACAACTTTGTAAACTAATTCACATTCATGTCTCCTGTTCATTATTACAAAAGGAAAATGAAAAGTGATATAACCGGAAAACTGAAAAGTAACCCTAACAACCCCAAACAACCCCTTGTAACAGCACCCAAAAACAAGTTTCCATCGAAAAGAACAAGAAACAAAAGAAAATAAACGCACAAAACTTTGTAAACTGAAAAGTTATATCACACTGTACAGTACAGGAAGAAGTATCGTCCAGAAACGCAAAGCACTGTTTAAATTTTTGTAACTCAATTAGGAATACAGGAAAACTGAAAAGTGAAAACAGCACAGGAACAAGTTTCAACACAAGAAGATAAAAGCAAAGCACTACTTTTAAACTGTAGTCGCTTCACAATTAGGAAAACAGGAACAAAAAGTTTATCTCGACTGTAAGAACAGAAACACAAAGAAGAGAAAACAAAACAACTTTGTAAACTAATTCATGTCAAATTATTATAACAGGAAATCTGAAAAGTGCTATTATAACAGGAAAACAAGTTTCAAGAAAGAACAGAAATCAAAGCACAAGTTTGTATACTAATTAAAATACCTGTCACCCGCTCAATTATCATAACAGAAACAAAAGTTTATCCATCGTATAGAACAAAAACAGAAACGCAAAGCACAACTTTGTAAACTAATTCACATATGTTTTGCCCGATCAATTATTATAAAAGTTAAACTGAAAAGTGATATATCGCCATTGTATTGTTACAGAAACAAGTTTCCAAAAGAAGAGAAACGCAAAGCACAACTAACCATAACCCCTAAAATAACAGGAAAACTGAAAAGTGATATATCCTAAACAAGATTTCCTAAAAGAAAACCCCTAACCAACTTTGTATCCCTACCGCCTGTTCAATTATTATAACAGGAAAAGTGAAAAGCAATATAAACCTTACCCTAACGCTAACCCTAACCCTAATGCTAACGCTGTTGTTCCTAATAGAACAAGTTTCCAACGAAATTACATAAACGCAAAAAACAATACTTTGTAAACTAAATCACATGTGTGTCACTCGATCAATTAGGCATACAGGAAAACTGAAAAGTGATATATCGCACTGTACAACATAGGAATAAGTTTTGAACGAAAGAACAGAAAAGCAAAGCACTACTTTTAAATGGAATCACATGTGTGTCGCCTCACTCAATTAGGAATACAGGAATACTGAAAAGTGTCATTTCGCACTGTAAGACATAGAAACAAGTTTCCATCGAAACAACAGAAACGGAAAGCAAAACTTTGTAAAATAATTCACATACATGCGCCCATTCAATTATTATAAGAGGAAAACTGAAAAGTGATATATTGCACTGTACAGTACAGGAACAAGTAACAAGCAAAAGATCAGAAACGCAAAAAACACTACGTTGTAAATTAAATCACATGTGTGTCTCTCGCTCAATTAGGAATACAGGAAAACTGAAAAGTGTTATATCAGGAAACTGACTGTACAGCACAGAACAAGTTTCCAACAGAAGAACAGAAAAGCAAAGCATTATTTTAAACGGAATCACATGTTTGTCGATCAGTCAATTAGGAATACAGGAATACTGAAATGTGATATCTTACACTCTACGGCACTGAAACAAGTTTCCATCGAAAGAACAGAAGCACAAAGCACACCTTTGTAAACTAATTCACATACGTGCCTCCCATTCAATTATTATAAGAGGAAAACTGAAAAGTGATATATCACACTGTACAGCACAGAAACAAGTTTCCAACAGAAGAACAGAAACACAAAGCACTACTTTTAAACGGAATCACATGTGTGTCCCTCCTCAATTAGGAATACAGGAAAACTGAAAAGCAATATATCGAAATATATGGCAAAAAAAAAAGTTTCCATCGAACGAAGAGAAAGGCAAAGCACAACTGTGTAAACTAATTCACCTTCGTGTCGCCTGTTCAATTATTTTAACAGGAAAATTGAAAAGTGATATAACCCTAACCCTAACCCTGAGCACCTAACCCTAACCCTAACCCTAACCCCAAACCCTAACCCTAACCCTAACCCTAGCCCTAACCCTAACCCTAACCCTAACCCTAACCCTATCCCTAACCGTAACCCTAAAAAACAGGAACAAGTTTCCAAGGAAAGAACATAAACGCAAAGCACTGCTTTGTAAACTAAATCACATGTGTGCCACTAGCTCAATTAGGAATACAGGAAAACTGAAAAGTGATATAACGCACTGTACAGCACAGGAACAAGTTTCGAACGAAAGAACAGAAAAGCAAAGCACTACTTTTAAACCGAATCACATGTGTGTCGCTCGCTCAATTAGGAATACAGGAGTACTGAAATGTGATATCTCACACTCTATGGCACAGAAACAAGTTTCCATAGAAAGAATAGAAACGCCAAGCAAAACTTTGTAAACTAATTCAAATACGTGTCGCCTGTTCAATTATTATAACAGGAAAAGTGAAAAGGGATATAACCCTAATCCTAACCCTAAACCTAACCCTAACTTGTTCCTAAAAGGAACAAGTTACCAACGAGAGAACATAAATGCAAAGCACTGCTTTGTAAACTAAATCACATGTGTGCCAATAGCCCAATTAGGAATACAGCAAAACTGAAAAGTGATATAACGCACTGTACAACACAAGAACAAGTATCGAACGAAAGAACAGAAAAGCAAAGCACTACTTTTAAATGGAATTACATGTGTGTCGCTCGCTCAATTAGGAATACAGGAAAACGGAAAAGTGTTATCTCGCACTGTATGGCAAAAAACTAGTTTCCATCGAACAAACTGAAATGCAAAGCACAACTTTGTGAACTAATTCACATACATGTTGCCCGTTCAATTATTATAACAGAAAAACTGAAAAGTGATATATCACACTGTACAGCACAGGAACAAGTTTCGAACGAAAGAACAGAAAAGCAAATCACTACATTTAAACGGAATCACATGTGTGTCACTCAGTCAATTAGGAATACAGGAATACTGAAAAGTGATATATCCCAGTATATGGCACAGAAACACGTTTCCATTGAAAGAACAGAAACGCAAAGCACAACTTTGTAAACTAATTCACATACGTGTCGCCTGTTCAATTATTATAACAGGAAAAGTGAAAAGTGATATAACCCTAACACTAACCCTAAACCTAACCATAACCCCCTAACCTGAACCCTAACCGTAACCCTAACCCCTAACCCTATCCCTAAGCCTACCCTAACCCTAAACCTAACCCTAACGCTAACTTGTTCCTAATAAGAACAAGTTTCCATCGAACGAACAGAAACGGAAAGCACAACTTTATAAACTAATTCACATAGCTGTCGCCCTTTCAATTATTATAACAGGAAAACTGAAAATTGATATATCGAACTGTACATCACAGAAAAAAGTTTCCCACAGAAGAAGAGAAACTCAAATCACTACTTTGTAAACTAAATCACATGTGTGTCGCTCGCTCAATTAGGAATACAGGAAAACTGAAAAGCAATATATCGAAATGTATGGGAAAGAAAATAGTTTTCATCTAAAGAACAGAAATGCAAAGCACAACTTTGTAAACTAATGCACATTCGTGTAGCCTGTTCAATTATTATAACAGGAAACCTGAAAAGTGATATATCCCTAACACTAACACTAAGCTGCTAAACATAAAGATAACCCTAACCCTAACCCTAACCCTAAACCCTAACCCTAAACCTAACCCTAACTTGTTCCTAAAAGGAACAAGTTTCCAAAGAAAGAACATAAACACAAAGCACTACTTTGTAAACTAAATCACATGTGTGCCACTCAGACATTTTGGGATACAGGAAAACTGAAACGCAATATATTGAAATGTTCGGCAAAAAAACAAGTTTTCATTGCAAGAACAGAAACGCAAAGCACAACTTTGTCAACTAATTCACAATCGTGTCACCTCTTCAATTACTATAACAGGAAAACTGAAAACTGATATAACCCTAAACCTAACCTAAGCCCCTAACCCTAAACCTAACCCTAACCCTAAACCTAAGCCTAACCTAACCCTAACCCTAACCTAACCTAACCCTAACACTAACCCTAACCCCTAACCCAGAAACATAACCCTAACCCTAACCCTAAACCCTAACCCTAACCAGGAACCCTAAGCCCTAACCCTAACCCTAACCATAACCCTAACCTAAAAGAACAGAAAGCATAACCACAACCCTAAAACTAATTCCTAACCCTAATTATAACAGGAAAACTAAAAGATATAACCTAACCTAACCATAACCCTAACCCCACCTAACCTAAAAACCTAACCCTAACCCTAACCCTAACCCCTAACCCTAACCCTAACCTAACCCTAACCTAACCCTAAACCTAACCAACAATAACTTGTTAATAACAGGTACAATTTTCCAACAAAAGAACATAAACGCAAAGCACTACTTGTAAACTAAATCACATGTGTGCCACTCACTCAATTAGGAATACAGGAAAACTGAAAAGTGATATAACCCACTGTACATGACAGGAACAAGTTTCAAACGAAAGAACAGAAAAGCAAAGCACTACTTTTAAAATAATTCACATGTGTGTCGCCGCTTAATTAGGAATACAGGAAAACTGAAAAGTGATATATCGAAATGTACAGCAAAGAAACAACTTTTCATCTAAAGAAAAGAAACGCAAAGCACAACTTTGTAAACTAAATCACATTCGTGTAGCCTGTTCAATTATTATAACAGGAAAACTGAAAAGTTATATATCCCTAACCCTAAACCTAAACAAGTTTCTAAACCTAACACTAACCCTAACCCTAACCCTAACATATCCCTAACCCTAATCCTAACCCTAATTAGGAACACTAACCCTAATCCTAATCTAACTTGTTCCTAACAGAAACAAGTTTCCAACTAAAGAACATAAACGCAAAGCACTACTTTTCAAATTAAATCAAATGTGTGCCACTCGCTTCAATTAGGAATACAGGAAAACTGAACAGTGATATATCGAACTGTACAGCACAGGAACAAGTTTCCATCAAAGAACAGAAACACAAAGCACAACTTTGTAACTAATTCACATTCTTGTAGCCTGTTCAATTATTATAACAGGAAAACTGAAAAGTGATATATCCCTAATGCTAACCTAAACAAGTTTCCAACCTAACCCTAACAACAACAACCCTAAACCTAACACTAACACTAATCCTAACCCTAACCTATCCCTAACCCTAACCTTAACCCTAACCCTAACTTGTTCCTAACAGGAACAATTTTCCAACTTCCAAAGAACATAAATGCAAAGCACTACTTTGTAAACTAAATCACATGTGTGCCACTTTCGCTCAATTAGGAATACAGGAAAACTGAAAAGTGATATATCGAACTGTAACACAGGAACAAGTTTTCATCGAAAGAACAGAAACGCCTAATTCATGTTTGTGTCGCCTGTTCAATTATTATAACAGGAAAACTGAAAAGAGATATAACCCTAACCCTAACACTAAGCCCCTAACCCTAAACCTAACTCTAAACCTAACCCTAACCCTAACCCTGTCCGTAACCCTAAGCCCCCAACCCTAACACTAACCCTAACCCCTAACCCTGTAACCGTAAGTCACATGTGTTTCACTAACCCTACCCTAACCCTAACCCTAAACCTAACCCTAACAATAACCATAACTTGTTAAGAACAGGAACAATTTTCCAACAATAGAACATGAACGCAAAGCAATACTTTGTAAACTAAATCACATGTGTGCCACTCACTCAATTAGGAATACAGGAAAACTGAAAAGTGATATAACCCACTGTACAGGACAGGAACAAGTTTCCATAGAAAGAACAGAAACGCAAAGCACAACTTTGTAAACTAATTCACATACATGTCGCCCGTTCAATTATTATAACAGGAAAACTGAAAAGTGATATATCGAACTGTACAGCATAGGAACAAGTTTCCATCAAGAGAACAGAAACGCAAAGCACTACTTTGTTAAATAAATCACATGTGTGCCACTCGCTCAATTAGGAATACAGAAAAACTCAAAAGTGATATAACTTGTACAGCACAGGAACAAGTTTCAACGAAAGAACAGAAAAGCAAAGCACTACTTTTAAAACAGAATCACATGTGTGTCTCTACTCAATTAGGAATACAGGAAAAACTGAAAAGTGTTATCTTGCACTGTAAGGCACAGAAACAAGTTTCCATCGAAAAGAACAGAATCGCAAAGCACAACTTTGTGAACTAATTCAAATACATGTCGCCATTCAATTATTATAACAGGAAAAAAACTGAAATGTGATATATCGAACTGTACAGCACACAAACAAGTTTCCATCAAAAGAAAAGAAATGCAAATCAAAACTTTGTAAACAGAATCACATACATGTAGCTTTCGCTCAATTATTATTAACAGGAAAACTCAAAAGTGATATATCACATTGTACAGCACAGAAACAAGTTTCCATCATTAGAACAGAAACACAACACACTACTTTGTAAACTAAATCACATGTGTGTTGCTCTCTCAATTAGGAATACAGGAAAACTGAAAAGCTATATATCAAAATGTATGGCAAAGAAACAAGGTTCTTCCAAAGAAGAACAGAAACGCAAAGCACAACTTTGTAAACTAAATCACATTCGTGTCGCCTTTTCAATTATTATAACAGGAAAACTGAAAAGTGATATAAACTAACACTAATCCAAACACCCTAACCCTAACCCTAACATAACAACCCTAACCCTAACCCTAACCCTAACCCTAACCCTAAACCTAACCCTAACCCTAACACTAACCCTAACCCTAACCCTAACCCTAATTTGTTCCTAACAGGTTTCAAGGAAAGAACATAAATGCAAAAACACTACTTTGTAAAGTAAATCACATGTGTGTCACTCGCTCAATTATGAATACAGGAAAACTGAAAAGTGATATATCGCACTGTACAGCACAGGAACAAGTTTAGAACGAAAGAACAGAAAAGCAAAGCACTACTTTTAAACAGAATCACATGTGTGTCACTCTGTTCAATTAGGATAACAGGAAAACTGAAAAGTGATATATCCCAGTATATGGCACAGAAACAAGTTTCCAAAAGAAGAACAGAAACGCAAAAGCAAAACTTTATAAACTAATTCACATACTTGTCGCCTGTTCAATTATTATAACAGGAAAACTGAAAAGTGATATAATATAACCATAACCCTAACACCCTTACCCTAACCCTATCCCTAACCCTAATCCTAACCCCTAACGCTAACCCTAACCCTAAACCTAACCCTACCCTAACGCTAACCCTAACCCTAACAATATGTGTCAACTGTTAACTTGTCCCTAACAGGAACAAGTTTCCAAGTGAAAGAACCTAAACACTAAAGCACTACTTTGTAAACTAAAAACATGTGTGTCACTAGCCCTCAATTAGGAATACAGAAAAACTGAAAAGTGATATATCACACTGTACAGCAACAGGAAACAAGTTTTGAACCAAAGAAGAGAAAAGCAAAGCACTAACCCAGTAAACTAAATCACATATGTGTCACTTGCTAAATTAGAAATACAGGATAACTGAAAAGTGATATATCCCTAACTGTACAACACAGAAACAAGTTTAGAATGAAAGAACAGAAGAACAGATCACTAAAGAAACGGAATCACATGTTTGTAAACTAAATCCCATGTGTGTCGCTCGCTCAATTAGGAATACAGGAAAACTGAAAAGTGATATATCACAGTGTATGGCAAAGAACAAGTTTCCATGGAAAGAAGAGAAACGGAAAGAACAACTTTGTAAACTAATTCACATTCGTGTTGCCTGTTCAATTATTATAACAGGAAAACTGAAAAGTGATATATCACACTGTACAGCACAGAAACAAGTTTCCAAAAGAACAGAAATGCAAAGCACTACTTTGTAAACTAAATCACATGTGTATTGCTCTCTCAATACAGGAAAAGTGTAAACTTTGTAAACTAATTAACATACGTGTCGCCTGTTCAATTATTATAACAGGAAAACTGAAAAGTGATATAACCCTAACCCTAACCCTAACCCTAACCCTAACCCTAACCTAACCTAACAGTAACCCTAACTTGTTCCTAACAGGAACAAGTTTCCAAGGAAAGACCATAAACGCAAAGCACTACTTTGTAAACTAAATCACATGTGTGTCACTTGCTAAATTAGAAATACAGGAAAACTGAAAAGTGATATATCGCACTGTACGGCACACAAACAAGTTTCCATCGAAAGAACAGAAACACACAGCACAACTTTGTAAACTAATTCACATACGTGTCGCCCGTTCAATTATTATAACAAGAAAATTGAAAAGTGAAATATCGCACTGTACAGCACAGGAACAACTTTCGAACGAAAGAACAGAAAAGCAAAGCACTACTTTGTAAGCTAAATCACATGTGTGTCGCTTGCTCAATTAGGAATACAGGAAAACTGAAATGTGATATATCACAGTGTATGGCACATAAACAAGTTTCCATGGAAAGAACAGAAATGCAAAGCACAACTTTGTAAACTAATTCACATTCGTGTGTCGCCTGCTCAATTATTATAACAGGAAAACTGAAAAGTGATATAACCATAACACTAACCCTAACCCCTAACCCTAACCCTAAACCTAACCCTAATCCTAACCCCTAACGCTAACCCTAACCCTAAACTTAGCCCTACCCTAATCCTAACCTTAACACTAACCCTAACACTAACCCTAACCATAACCCGCTAACCCTAACCCTAACCCTAACACCCTAACCCTAACCCTAACCCTAACGCTAACCCTAACCCTACCCTAACCCTAACCCTAACCTTAACCAAAACGCTAACCCTAACCCTGACTTGTTCCTGAAAGGAACAAGTTTCCAATGAAAGAACATAAACGAAAAGCACTACTTTGTAAACTAAATCATATGTGTTTTGCTCGCTCAATTAGGACTACAGGAAAACTGAAAAGTTTTATCTCACACTGTATGGCACATATACAAGTTTCCATCGAAAGAACAGAAACGCAAAGCATAACTTTGTGAACTAATTCACATACGTGTCGCCTGTTCAATCATTATAACTGGAAAACAGAAAAGTGATATATCACACTGTACAGCACAGAAACAAGTTTCCAAAAGAAGACCCGAAACGCAAAGCACAACTTTGTAAACTAATTCACATAGGTGTCGCCTGTTCAATTATTTTAACAGGAAAACTGAAAAGTGATATAAGACTAACCCTAACCCTCACAACCTAACCCTATCCCTAACCTTAACCCTAACCCCTAACCCTAATCCTAACCCTAACCCTAACCCTAACCCTATCTTGTTCCTAACATTAACAATTTTCCAAGGAAAGACCATAAACGCAAAGCTCTACTTTGTAAACTAAATCACATGTGTGTCAATCGCTAAATTAGAAATACAGGATAACTGAAAAGTGATGTATCCCACTGTACAGCACAGGAACAAGTTTAGAACGAAAGAACAGAGAAAAAATCACTACTTTTTTTTTTATTCATCAGTTACATTTTATTAACTCTATATCCCAGCCGTGTCCCGATTCCTCATTCCCTCCCAGTCCCTCCCTCCCTCCCTCATCTCCACCGTGCCCATTTCCAATTCCACTGAAAGGGGTACCCCCTCCCCATTCATCTGATCCTATTTTATCAGGTATCTTCAGGACTGGCTGCAAAGCCCTCCTCTGTGGCCTAACAGGACTTCTCCTCCCTTCGGGGGTGGGGAGACCAAAGAGCCAGTCATTGGGTTCCTGATAGAAATAGTCCTTGGTCCCCTCACTTTGGGAAACCAATTGGTTACTGAGCTACCACAGGCTACATCTGAGCGGAGGTTCTAGGTTATATCCATACATGGTCCTTGGTTGAATGCCAGTCTCAGAAAAGACCCTGTGCCCAGATATATTTGGTCCTTGTGGAGCTCCTATCGTTTCCCCATCAGACTAACTCCCCTTCTTTCTTATGATTCCCTGTACTCTGCCAAAGGTCTGGTCATGAGTCTTTGCTTTGAAAACACTGCTAGTTAGAGTCTTTCAGATGCGCTCAGTAGACTCCTGTCATACATTCAATGCACATCCCATCTGTCTTTCTAAACGAGGATTGATCATCTTACCCCATGTCCTCTCAATTGATTATCTTTTTTAGGTGTATAGATTTCATTATGTTTATCATATCTTATCGGTCTATATAAGTGAGTATATCCCATGTTTCTCTTTCTCCTTCTGGGATATTTCACTCAGAATGATCTTTTCTAGATCCCACCATTTGCCTGCAAATTTCATGATTTCCTCTTTTTTGATTGCTGAGTAGTATTCCATTGTATAAAAATACCACAATTTCTGTACCCATTCCACCTTTGATGGACATCTGGGTTGTTTCCAGGTTCTGGCTATTACAAATAGAGCTGCTATAAACATGGTTGAGCAAGTGTCTTTTTTGTGTACTTGAACAAACTTTGGGTATATACCTAGCAGTGGTATAGCTGGGTCTGTAGGAAGCACTATTCCTATTTGTCTTAGAAAGTGCCAGATAGTTTTCCAGAGTGGTTGTACCAGTTTACATTCCCACCAGCAGTGGAGGAGGGTTCCCCTTTCTCCACAACCTCTCCAGCATGTGTTATTGCTTGACTTTTTCATCTTGGCCATTCTGATGGTTGTAAGGTGATATCTCAGGGTCGTTTTGATTTGCATTTCCCTGATGACTAATGAGGATGAGCATTTCTTTAAGTGTTTTTCTGCCATTCGATATTCCTCTGTTGAGAATTCTCTGTTTAGCTCTGTTCCCCATTTTTTAATTGGATTACTTGGATTGCTGCTTTTCAGCTTCTTCAGTTCTTTGTATATACTGGATATTACTCCTCTGTCAGATAAAGGGTTAGTGAAGATTCTTTCCCAATCTGTAGGCAGTCGTTTTGTTTTGATGACGGTATCCTTTGCTTTACAGAAACTTTTCAGTTCCATGAGGTCCCATTTATTGATTGTTGCTCTTAGAGCCTGTGCTGTTGGTGTTCTGTTCAGGAAGTTGTCTCCTGTGCCAATGAGTTCTAGGCTGTTACCCACCTTTTTCCAATTGATTTAGGGTATCTGGTTTTATGTTGAGGTCCTTGATCCACTTTGACTTTAGTTTTGTGCAGGGTGATAAATATGGATCTATTTTCATTTTTCTGCATGTAGACATCCAGTTTGTCCAGCACCATTTGTTGAAGATGCTGTCTTTTTTTCCATTGAATGGATTTGGCTTCTTTGTCAAATATCGAGTATTCATAGGTGTGTGGATCTATTTCTGTGTCTTCTATGCGGTTCCATTGATCCTCCTTTCTGTTTCTATGCCAATACCATGCAGTTTTTATTACTGTTGCCCTGTAGTACAGCTTGAGATAAGGAATGGAGATACCTCCAGATGATCTGTTGTTGTACAGGATCGTTTTGGAGATTCTGGGTTTTTTGTTTCTCCATATGAAGCTGAGAATCTTTTTTTCGAGGTCTGTAAAGAATTGAGTTGGTATTTTGATGGGAATTGCATTGAATCTGTAGATTGCTTTTGGCAGTATGGCCGTTTTCACAATGTTAATCCTACCAATCCATGAGCACGGGAGATCTTTCCATCTTCTGATATCTTCTTCGATTTCCTTCTTCAGAGACTTGAAGTTTTTCTCAAACAGGTCTTTCACTTGCTTGGTTAGAGTCACACCAAGGTACTTTATGTTATTAGTGGCTATTGTGAAGGGTGTTGTTTCCCTAATTTCTTTCTCAGCCTTTTTGTCTTTGGTATATAGGAGGGCTTCTGATTTTTTTGAGTTGATTTTGTATCCTGCCACTTTGCTGAAGGTGTTTATCAGCTGAAGGAGTTCTCTGGTTGAATTTTTGGGGTCGCTCATGTATACTATCATATCATCTGCAAATAGTGACACTTTGACCTCTTCCTTTCCGATTTCTATCCCCTGATCTCCTTTAGTTGTCTTATTGCTCTGGCTAGGACTTCAAGTACTATGTTGAAGAGATATGGGGACAATGGACAGCCTTGTCTTGTCCCTGATTTCAGTGGGATTGATTTAAGTTTCTCTCCATTGAGTTTGATGTTAGCTATAGGCTTGCTATATATTGCCTTTACTATGTTTAGGTATGTGCCTTGTATCCCTGATCTCTCCAAGACTTTAAACATGAATGGGTGTTGGACTTTGTCAAATGCTTTTTCGGCATCTAAGGAGATGATCATGTGGTTTTTGTCCTTCAGTTTGTTTATGTAGTGGATTACATTGATGGATTTCCGTTTGTTGAACCACCCTTGCATGCCTGGGATGAAGCCTACTTGGTCATGGTGGATGATATCTTTGATATGTTCTTGGATTCGGTTTGCAAGTATTTTATTGAGTATTTTTGCATCAATGTTCATAAGAGAGATAGGCCTGAAGTTCTCTTTTTTTGTTGGGTCTTTGTGTGGTTTAGGTATTAAGGTGACTGTGGCTTCATAGAATGAGTTTGGTAGTGTTCCTTCTGTTTCTATTTTGTGGAATAGCTTGAGGAGAATTGGAGTTAGCACTTCTTTGAAGGTCTTGTAGAATTCTGGGCTGAAGCCATCTGGTCCGGGGCTTTTTTTGGAGGGGAGTCTGTTAATGACTGCTTCGATTTCCTTGGGAGATATAGGGCTATTCAGTCTTTCTACCTGATCTTGACTTAGTTTTGGTAGATGGAATCTTTCAAGAAAATTATCCATTTCATTTAGATTCTCAAATTTTGTGGCATATAGGCTTTTGTAGTATGACCTAATAATTGTTTGGATTTCCTCAATGTCTGTGGTTATGTCCCCATTTTCATTTCTGATTTTGCTGATCTGGATAGTTTCCCTCTGCTTTTTAGTTAGTTCGGCTAAGGGTTTGTCTATCTTGTTGATTTTCTCAAAGAACCAGCTTTTTGTCTCATTGATTCTTTGGATAGTTTTATTTGTTTCTAGTTGATTGATTTCAGCCCTTAGTTTGATTATTTCCAGCCGTCTGCTCCTCTTGGGTGTATCTGCTTCTATTTTTCTCTAGGGTTTTCAGTTGGGCCATTAAGTTGTTTGTATGTGATGTTACAATTTCTTCTTGCAGGCACTTAGTGCCATAAATTTTCTTCTGAGCACTGCTTTCAATGTGTCCCATAAATTTGGGTATGTTGTGCCTTCCTTTTCATTGAATTCTAGGAAGTCTTTAATTTCTTTCTTTATTTCTTCCTTAACCCAGCTGTCATTGAGTAGTAAGTTGTTCAGTTTCCATGTGCATGTCGGCTTTTTGTTGTTTCTGTTGTTGTTGATGTCTAGCTTTAGTCCATGGTGGTCAGATAGTATACAAGGGATTATTTCAATCCTTTTGTATCTGTTGAGGCTTGCTTTGTGACCCACTATATGGTCTATTTTGGAAAAGGTTCCATGCGTTGCTGAAAAGAAGGTGTACTGTTTTGAGTTTGGGTGAAACGATCTGTAGACGTCTATTAGGTCCATTTGATTTAGGAATTCTGTGAGTGCTTTTATTTCCCTATTTGGTGTCTGTCTAGTTGATCTGTCCCTTGGTGAGAGTGGAGTGTTGAAGTCTCCCACTATTAAGGTATTAGGATCAATGTATGATTTAAGCTTTAATAATGTTTCATTTACGAATGTCGGTGCTCTTGTATTTGGGGCATAGATATTCAAGATTGTGATGTCCTCTTGGAGGATTTTTCCTTTGATGAGAATATAGTGGCCCTCCTTATCTTTTTTTATTAACTTGGGTTGAAAGTCTATTTTATTAGATATTAGGATGGCTACTCCAGCTTGTTTTCTGGAACCATTTGCTTGAAAAACAGTTTTCCAGCCCTTTACTCTGAGGTAATGTTTGTCTTTGTTGCATAGGTGTGTTTCTTGGATGCAACAGAATGTTGGATCCTGTTTCCTTAACCATTCTGTTAGCCTGTGTCTTTTTATTGGTGAGTTGAGTCCATTGATATTGATAGATAATAGTGACCAATGCATGTTAGTTCCTTTTGTAATGGAGTTGATGATCTAACCCTGTTTCATTGCTTGTTTTCTTTTCATTTTTGTTGGGACATTATCTGTATGCCCTGTTTTCTTGGGTGAGTTTGTTTTCATTGGATTGGAGTTTTCCTTCTAGTATCTTCTGTAGGGATGGTTTGCTGTGTAGACATTGTGTAAACTTAGTTTTGTCATGGAATATTTTGTTTTCTCCATCTATGTTGATTGAAAGCTTTGCAGGGTATAGTAGTCTGGGTTGACACTTGTGATCTCTTAGAGTCTCCATGATACTTGCCCAGGCCCTTCTGGCTTTCATAGTTTCTGATGAGAAGTCTGGTGTGATTCTGATAGCTCTACCTTCATATGTTACTTGGCCTTTTCCCTTGCTGCTTTTAATATCTTTTCTTTGTTCTGTAGATTTAGTGTTTTGACTATGATGTGACGTGATGTGTTTCTTTTCTGGTCTAGTCTATTTGGAGTTCTGTAGGCCTCCTGTATATTTATGGACATCTCTTTCTTTAAGTTGGGAAAATTTTCTTGTATGATTTTCTTGAAAATATTTTCTGGAGTCTGGAGTCTTCTTTTTCATGAATTCCTATTATTCTTAGATTTTGTCTTTTCATAGCATCCTTGATTTCTTGGATATTTTGTGATTGGAACTTTTCTGATTTTACTTTTTCTTTGAGAGAAGTATCCATTTCTGCAAGTGTGTCTTCAGCTCCAGAGATTCTCTCTTCCATCTCTTGTATTCTGTTGGTGATGCTTACTTTTGTGGTTCCTGATCTTTTCTCCAAGTTCTCCAGCTCAAGAGTTTTCTCCTTTTGTGTTTTCTTTATTGATTCTAATTCTGTTTTCATGCCTTGCACCATTTCTTTCATGTGTTTGAATTTGGATTCCTGACTTTCTACCATGGCCTCTATTTCTCTTTTCATTTCCTTCTTATATGCCACTAATTTTTCCTCTACTTGTGTATCTATTTGTTTGGCTATGTTTGCCTGTGTTTCTTTAAGGATATTGTCTATTTCTTCTTTCTTTGCCTCCAATTGACTGGCCATTTCTTTGAAAGACTTGTTCATTTCCTCCTTATGAGCCTCAAATAATTGGGCAAGCATGGCTTTAAAATCATTTTCCTGTGCTTCTGCTGAATTGGAGTATCCATCGATTTTGGGGTTTGCTGGTGAAGTCATGATGTCCTGATTTATGTTGGAAGTGTTCTTTCGCCTACCCCTGGCCATTGGCTTATCTGAAACCTTCCCTGTTTGTTTTTGGATTCTGCAGATCAGACTGGTGCTGTCTCTCTCTGGTATCTGGAGAGTTCTTCAGGAAGCTGAGCACTCTCAGGGTGTGCTGAGGACTAGCTGTACCTGTGGGAGGAAAGTACGCAGGCGCAAACGGGGCAAATGCAAGCGTGTGTGCGCGTGCACGTGTGTGTGTGTCTGTGTGTGTAAGTATGCGTGGATGAGTTTCTCGAGGACAGAGTGATGGCTAATGTTGAACCCTTGAGTGTGTGGGGGGGGCTCTGCACTGTATATGTCACAGGCGCTAATGATGATCGCAGCGCAATTTCTGGCATTAACTGTCTTAACTCCTCAATCAGGCCCACAGGGCAGGAACTTCAATGTCCCTAGTGACCCTCTGTCTCCCAAAGTGGGTATGTGGGTGGGAGGGGGGTTCGATGCCTGGCTTCTGATTTAGAAGGAACCAGGATCTGGGGAACTGCAGATTCTCAAGGGTGCACTCACTTACAGGCAGGTTTCCGGGCAGAGATCGTGGTATCCGGGGTTCTCTGCTCTCTGGTTTGGCCCTGCTCCTTTGATGTGTTCTGCCAGTTCTGTGCTGCTGTCACTGCCAGGTTCTGAGGTCTTGCTGCAGCTGGAGATTTCAGGGTGGTCACTACAGCAGGGATGGTGTAATGCGCTCAATTAGGAATACAGGAAAACTGAAAAGTGATATATTGAACTGTACAGCACAGGAACAAGTTTAGATCTAAAGAACAGAAAAACAAATCACTACTTTTAAACAGAATCACATGTGTGTCGCTCGCTCAATTATTAATACAGGAAAACTGAAAAGTGATATAAGCCTAACCCTAACCCTAACCCAAACACCCTAACCCTAACCCTAACCCGAACGCCTAACCCTAACCCTAACCCTAACCATACCTAACCCTAACCCTAAACCAACCCTAACACTAACCGTAACATTAACCCTAACTTGTTCCTAAACCTAACAGGAACAAGTTTCCAAGGTAAGAACATAAACACAAAGCAATACTTTGAAAACTAAATCACATGTGGGTCACTCGCTAAATTAGGAATACAGGAAAACTGAAAAGTGATATATCGCACTGTACAGCACAGGAACAAGTTTCAAACAAAAGAAAAGAAAAGGAAAGCACTAATTTTAAATGGCATCACATTTGTGTTGCTCGCTCAATTAGGAATACAAGAAAACTGAAAAGTAATATATCGAATTGTACAGCAAAGAAACAAATTTTCATCGAAAGAACAGAAACACAAAGCACAACTTTGTAAACTAATTCACATTCGTGTCGCCTGTTCAATTATTATAACAGGAAACCTGAAAAGTGATACATCACACTGTATAGCACAGGCACAAGTTTCCAACGAAAGAACAGAAAAGCAAAGCACTACTTTTAAACGGAATCACTTGGGTGTTGCTTACTCAATTAGGAATACAGGATAACTGAAAAGTGTTATCTCACACTGTATGGCACAGAAACAAGTTTTCATCAAAAGAATAGAAAAGCAAAGCACAACTTTGTAAACTAATTCACATACATGTCGCCAGTTCAATTATTATAACAGGAAAACTGAAAAGTGATATAACAAACTGTACAGCACAGGAACAAGATTCCAACAGAAGAACAGAAACGCAAACCACTACTTTGTAAACCAAATCACATGTGTGTCACTTGCTCAATTAGGAATACAGGAAAACTGAAAAGTGATATATTGAACAGCAAAAGAAACAAGTTTTCATCGAAAGAACAGAAACAGAAAGGACAACATTGTTAACTAATTCACATATGTGTCGCCTTTCAATTATTGTAACAGGAAAACTGAAAAGTGATATAACCATAAACATATCCCTAACCCTAACCCTAACCCTACCCTAACCCTAACACAAACCCTAACCCTAACCCTAACCCTAATACTTACCCTAACCCTAACCCTAACCCTAACCATAACCCTAACCCTAACTTGTTCCTACAAACCACTACTTTGTAAACTAAATCACATGTGTGTCGCTAGCTCACTTAGGAATACAGGAAAACTGAAAAGTGTTATCTCACACTGTACTGCACAGAAACAAGTTTCCATCAAAAGAACAGACTACATAAAGCACAACTTTCTAAATTAATTCACGTAACTGTCACCTGTTCAATTATTATAACAGGAAAACTGAAAAGTGGTATAACCCTAATCCAAACCCTAACCCTAACAGCCTAAACCTAACCGTGACCCTAACCATAACCCTAACCCCCCTAACCCTAACTCTAACCCTAACCCTAACCCTAATATAACCCTAACCCCAAACCTAACCCTAACCCTAACCCTAACTTGTTCCTCACAGGAACAAGTTTCCAACAAAAGAACATAATCGCAAAGCACTACTTTGTAAATTAAATCACATGTGTGTCGCTCGCTCAATAAAGAATACAGGAAAACTGAAAAGTAATATAGCGCACTCTATATCACAGGAACAAGTTTCCAACAAAAGAACAGGAAAGTAAAGCACTACTTTGTAAAGGGAATCACATGTGTGTCGCCGCTCAATTAGGAATACAGGAAAACTGAAAAGTGTTATCTCGCACTCTATGGCACAGAAACAAGTTTACTTTGAAAGAACAGAAACGCAAAGCACAACTTCATAAACTAATTCACATATGTGTCGCCCATTCAATTATTATAACAAGAAAACTGAAAAGTGATATATCGCACTGTACAGCACAGAGACAAGTTTGCAACAGAAGAACAGAAAGGCAAACCACTACTTTGTAAATTAATCACATGTGTGTGGCTCGCTCAATTAGGAATACAGGAAAACTTAAAAGTGTTATCTCACACTGTAGAGCACAAAAACAAGTTTTCATCGAAAGAACAGAAACACAAAGCACAACTTTGTAAACTAATTCAAATACGTGTCGCCTGTGCAATTATTGTAACAGGGAAACTGAAAAGTGATATAACCCTAACCCTAACCCTAACTCTAACCCCTAACCCTAACCCTAACCCCCCTAACCCTAACCCTAACCCCTAACCCTAACCTTAACCCTAACCCTAAATCTAACCCTAACCCTAAGCCTAACCCTAACACTAACCCTAACCCTAAATTGTTCCTAACAGGAACAAGTTTCCAACGAAAGAACATTATCACAAAGCACTCCTTTGTAAACTAAATCACATGTCTGTTGCTCGCTCAGGTAGGAATACAAGAACACTGAAAAGTGATATATCGAACTGTATGGCAAAGAAATAAGTTTACATCGAAAGAACAGAAACGCAAAGCACAACTTTGTAAACTAATTCACAAACGTATCGCCTGTACAATTATTATAACAGGAAAACTAAAAAGTGATATAACCCTAACCCTAACCCTAACCCTAACCTTAACCCCCTAACCATAACCCTAGCCCCCTAACCTTAACCCTAATCCTAACCCTAAGTTTTTCCTAACAGGAACAAGTTTCCATCGAAAGAACATAAACGCAAAGCACTACTTTGCGAACTAAATCACATGTGTGTCGCTTGCTCAATTAGGAATACAGGAAAACTAAAAAGTCTTATCTCGCCCTGTACAGCAAGCACAGAAAAAAGTTTCCATCGAAATAACATAAATGCAAAGCACTCCTTTGTTACCTAAATCACCTGTGTGTCGCTCGCTCAGGTAGGAATACAAGAAAACTGAAAAGTCATATATCTAACTGTATGGCAAAGAAACAAGTTTTCATCGAAAGAACAGAAACGCAAAGCACAATTTTGTAAACTAATTCACATACGTGTCGCCTGTTCAATTATTATAACAGGAAAACTGAAAAGTGATATAACCCTAACCCTAACCCCCTAAACCGAACCCTAACCCTAACCCTACCCTAACCCTAACCCTCACCCTAAACCCCTAACGCTAACCCTAACTGTAACAATAACCCCTAACCCTAATACCTAAACCTAACCCTAACCCTAACCCTAACCCTAACACCTAACCTTAACCCTAACCCTAAACCTAACCCTAACCTTAACCCTAACCCTAACCCTAACCCTAAACCTAACCCTAACTTGTTCCTAACAGGAACAAGTTTTCAACAAAAGAACATAAATCACACATGTGTCTCTGGCTCAATTAGGAATACAGGAAAACTGAAAAGTGATATATCGAACTGTACTGCAGAGAAACAAGTTTCCAACTGAAGAGCAGAAACGCAAAGCTCTACTTTGTAAACTAAATCAAATGTGTGTGGCTCGCTCAATTAGGAATACATGAAAACTGAATAGTGATATACCGCACTCTACATCACAGGAACAAGTTTCCAAAAAAAGAACAGGAAAGCAAAGCACTACTTTGTAAAGGGAATCACATGTGTGTCGCTCTCTCAATTAGGAATACAGGAAAACTGAAAAGAGATATATCGAACTGTTCGGCAAAAAACAAATTTTTTGGAAACAAAATCACATCTGTGTCATCTGTTCAATTAGGAATACAGGAAAATTGAAAAGTGATATCTCGCACTGTACCTCACAGAAAAAAGTTTCCAATGAAAGAACAGAAATGTAAAGCACAACTTTTTAATCTAAGTAAGATGTTTATAGCCCTCTTAAGTAGGAATGCAGGAAAAATTAAAAGTGATATCTCCCTCTTTAGAGCACAGAAAGAAGTTTCCAATAAAAGAATAGAAACGAAAAGCACAACTTTGGAAAATAAATCACATGTGTGTCACCCGTTGAATTAGGAATACAGGAAAACTGAAAAGTGATATCTCCCACTGTAGTGCACAGAAATAAGTTTCCAATGAAAGAAAAGAAATATAAAGCACAACTTTGTAAACTAAATCACATGTGTGTCGCCCGTTCCATTAGGAATACAGGAAAACTGAAAAGTGATATCCCCCACTTGAGAGCACAGAAAGAAGTTTCCATCGAAAATACAGAAATGTAAAGAACAACTTTGTAAACTAAGTAACATGTGTGTCAAACATTCAATTAGGAATACAGGAAAACTGAAGAGTGATATCTTGCAGTGTAGCACACAGAAACAAGTTTCCAACGAAAGAAGAGAAATGTAAAGTACAAATTTGTAAACTAAGTAACATGAGTGTTGCCCGTTCAATTAGGAATACAGCAAAACTGAAAAGTTATATCTCCCACTGTAGAAAACAGAAACATGTTTCCACAAAAAGAATAGAAAGGAAAGTCACAACTTTGTAAACTAAATCACATTTGTGTTGCTCGTTCAATTAGGAATACAGGAAAACTGAAGAGTGATATTTTGCAGTGTAGCACACAGAAACAAGTTTCCAACGAAAAAGAGAAATTTAAAGTACAAATTTGTAAACTAAGTAACATGAATGTTGCCCATTCAATTAGGAGTACAGGAAAAGTGAAAAGTGATATCTCCCACTTTAGAGCACAGAAGGAAATTCCCAATGAATGAACATAAACACAAAGCAGAGCTTTGGAAAATAAATCACATCTGTGTCGCACTTTCAAATAGGAATACAGAAAAACTGAAAAGTGATATCTTGCACTGTATTGCACAGAAAAAAAGTTTCCACCAAAAAAATAGAAAGGAAAGTAACAACTTTGTAAACTAAATCACATTTGTGTCGCCCGTTCAAGTAGGGATACAGGAAAACTGAAAAGTGATATCTCCCACTTTAGAGCCCAGAAAGAAGTTTCCAATGAAAGAACATAAACGCAAAGCACAACTTTGGAAACTAATTCACATAAGTGTCGCCCGCTAAATAAGGAATACAGGAAAACTGAAAAGTGATATCTCCCATTTTAGAACACAGAAAGAATTTTCCAATGAAAGCACAGAAACACAAACCACAACTTTGGAAAATAAATCACATGTGTGTTGCCCGTTCCATTAGGAATACAGGAAAACTGAAAAGTGATATCTCCCACTTGAGAGCACAGAAAGAAGTTCCCAATGAAAGAACATAAACACAAAGCAGAGCTTTGGAAAATAAATCACATTTGTGTCGCCCGTTCAATTAGGAATACAGGAAAACTGAAAAGTGATATCTCGCACTGTACCTCACAGAAACAAGTTTCCAATGAAAGAACAGAAATGTAAAGCACAAATTTGTAATCTAAGTAAGATGTGTATAGCCCTCTCAATTAGGAATACAGAAAAACTGAAAAGTGATATCTTGCACTGTAGTGCAAAGAAACAAGTTTCCAACAAAAGAATAGAAAGGAAAGTCACAACTTTGTAAACAAAATCACATTTGGGTCGCCCGTTTAACTAGGAATACAGGAAAACTGAAAAGTGATATCTGCACTGTAGTGCACAGAAACAAGTTTCCAAAGAAAGAAGAGAAATGTAAATTACAACTTTGGAAAGTAAATCACATGTGTGTCCCCTGTTCAAATAGGAATACAGAAAAACTGAAAAGTGATATCTTGCACTGTAGTGCACAGAAACAAGTTTCCACCACAAGAATAGAAAGGAAAGTCACAACTTTGTAAAATAAATCACATTTGTGTTGCTCATTCAATTAGGAATACAGGAAAACTGCAAAGTGATATCTCCCACTTTAGAGCACAGAAAGAAGTTCCCAATGAAAGAACATAAACACAAAGCAGAGCTTTGGAAAATAAATCACATCTGTGTCATCCGTTCAGTTAGGAATACAGGAAAACTGAAAAGTGATATCTTGTACTGTACCTCACAAAAACAATTTTCCAACGAAAGAAATGAAATGTAAAGTACAAAATTGTAAACTAAGTAACATGTGTGTTGCCCGCACAATTAGGATAACAGGATAACTGAAAAGTGATATCTCGCACTGTACCTCACAAAAACAAGTTTCCAATGAAAGAACAGAAATGTAAAGCACAACTTTGTAATCTAAGTAAGATGTTTATAGCCCTTGCAATTAGGAATACAGGAAAAATGAAAAGTGATATCTCCCATTTTAGAGCACAGAAAGTAGTTTCCAATAAAAAAACAGAAACGAAAAGCACAACTTTGGAAACTAAATCACATGTGTGTCACCCGTTGAATTAGGAATACAGGAAAATTGAAAAGTGATATCTTGCATTGTATCTCAGAGAAACAAGTTTCCAATGAAAGATAAGAAATATAAAGCACAACCTAGCAAACTAAGTAACATGTATGTCATACGTTCAATTAGGAATACAGGAAAACTGAAAAGTGATATCTCCCACTGTAGTGCACAGAAACAAGTTTCCACCAAACGAATAGAAAGGAGAGTCACAACTTTGTTAACTAAATCACATTCGTGTCGCAAGTTCAATTAGGATTACAGGAAAACTGAAAAGAGATATCTGCACTGTAGTGCACAGAAACAAGTTTCCAACAAAAGAATAGAAAGGCAAAGCAAAACTTTTTAAACTAAATCAAATTAGTGTTGCCCGCTAAATTAGGAATTCAGTAAAATTGAAAAGTGATATCTCACATTTTAGAGCACAGAAAGAAGTTTCCAATGAAAGCACAGAAACACAAAGCACAACTTCATAAACTAAATCACATGTGTGTCGCCCGTTCCATTAGGAATACAGGAAAACTGAAAAGTGATATCCCCCACTTGAGATCACAGAAAGAAGTTTCCATCGAAAATACAGAAATGTAAAGCACAACTTTGTAAACTAAGTAACATGTGTGTCAAACATTCAATTAGGAATACAGGAAAACTGAAGAGTGATATCTTGCAGTGTAGCACACAGAAACAAGTTTCCAACGAAAGAAGAGAAATGTAAAGTACAAATTTGTAAACTAAGTAACATGAGTGTTGCCCGTTCAATTAGGAATACAGCAAAACTGAAAAGTTATATCTCCCACTGTAGAAAACAGAAACATGTTTCCACAAAAAGAATAGAAAGGAAAGTCACAACTTTGTAAACTAAATCACATTTGTGTTGCTCGTTCAATTAGGAATACAGGAAAACTGAAGAGTGATATTTTGCAGTGTAGCACACAGAAACAAGTTTCCAACGAAAGAAGATAAATTTAAAGTACAAATTTGTAAATTAAGTAACATGAGTGTTGCCTGTTCAATTAGGAATACAGGAAAACTGAAAAGTGATATCTCCTACTTTAGAGCACAAAGAAGTTCCCAATGAAAGAACATGAACACAAAGCAGAGCTTTGGAAAATAAATCACATCTGTGTCGCACTTTCAAATAGGAATACAGAAAAACTGAAAAGTGATATCTTGCACTGCAGTGCACAGAAAAAAATTTTCCACCAAAAAAATATAAAGGAAAGTAACAACTTTGTAAACTAAATCACATTTGTGTCGCCTGTTCAAGTAGGAATACAGGAAAACTGAAAAGTGATATCTCCCACTTTAGAGCACAGAAAGAAGTTTCCAATGAAAGAACATAAATGTAAAGCACAACTTTGGAAACTAAATCACATTTGTGTTGCCCCTTCAATTAGGAATACAGGAAAACTGAAAAGTGATATCTCCCAATTCAGAGCACAGAAAGAAGTTTCCAATAAAAGAACAGAAACACAAAGCACAGCTTTGGAAACTAAATCACATGTGTGTCGCCCGTTCATATAGGAATACAGGAAAACTGAAAACTGATATCTTGCACTGTACCTCACAGAAACAAGTTTCCAATGAAAGAACAGAAAGGTAAAGCACAACTTTGTAAACTAAGTAACATGTGTGTCACCTGCACAATTAGGAATACAGGAAAATTGAAAAGTGATATCTTCCACTTTGGAGTACAGGAAGAAGTTTTCAATGTAAGCATAGAAAAGTAAAGCACAACTTTGGAAACTAAATCACATGTGTGTTTCCAGTTCGATTAGGAATACAGGAAAACTGAAAAGTGATATCTCCCACTTGAGAGCACAGAAAGAAGTTTCCAACAAAAGAATAGAAAGGCAAATCACAACTTTGTAAACTATATCACATGTGTGTCACCCTTTCAATTAAGAATACAGGAAAACTGAAAAGTGATATCTCCCACTTGAGAGTACAGAAAGAAGTTTCCAACAAAAGAATAGAAAGGCAAATCACAACTTTGTAAACAATATCACATGTGTGTCACCCTTTCAATTAAGAATACAGGAAAACTGAAAAGTGATATCTCACACTGTACCTCACAAAAACCAGATTCCAACGAAAGAACAGAAATGTAAAGCACAACTTTGTAAACTAAGTAACATGTATGTCGCCTGCACAATTAGGAATACAGGAAAACTGAAATGTGATATCTTCCGCTTTAGAGCACAGAAAGAAGTTTCCAATGAAAGAACAGCAACTCAAAGCACAACTTTGGAAACTAAATCACATGTGTTTCACCCATTCAATTAGAAATACAGGAAAACTGAAAATTGATATCTCCCACTGTACCTCACAGAAACAAGTTTCCAATGAAAGAACATAAAGGCAAAGCACAACTTTGGAAACTAAATCACAAGTGTGTCGCCTGTTCAATTAGGAATACAGGAAACCTAAAAAGTTATATCTCCCAATGTACCTCACAGAAACAAGTTTCTCAAGAAAGAACAGAAATGTAAAGCACAACTTAGTTAACTAAATGACATGTGTGTTGACTGCACAATTAGTTATATAGGAAAACTGAAATGTGATATCTTCCGCTTTAGAGCACAGAAAGAAGTTTCCAATGAAAGAACAGCAACTCAAAGCACAACTTTGGAAACTAAATCACATGTGTTTTGCCCATTCAATTAGAAATACAGGAAAACTGGAAAGTGATATCTCCCTCTTGAGAGCACAGAAAGAAGTTTCCATCGAAAATACAGAAATGTAAAGCACAACTTTGAAAACTAAGTAACATGTGTGTCGACCATTCAATTAGGAATACAGGAAAACTGAAGAGTGATATCTTGCAGTGTAGCACACAGAAACAAGTTTCCAATGAAAGAAGAGAAATTTAAAGTACAAATTTGTAAACTAAGTAAAATGAGTGTTGCCCGTTCAATTAGGAATACAGGAAAAGTGAAAAGTGATATCTCCCACTTTAGAGCACAGAAAGAATTTTCCAATCAAAGAAAATAAACACAAAGGAGAGCTTTGGAAAATAAATAACATCTGTGTTGCCCCTTCAATTAGGATACAGGAAAACTGAAATGTGATATTTCCCACTGTACCTCACAGAAACAAGTTTCCAATGAAAGAATAGAAATGTAAAGCACAACTTTGTAAAGTAAGTAACATGTATGTTGCCCCTTCAATTAGGATACAGGAAAACTGAAAAGTGATATCTCCCACTGTACCTCACAGAAACAAGTTTCCAACAAAATAACAGAAATACAAAGCAAAACTTTGTAAACTAAATCACATTTGTGTCACCTGTTCCATTAGGAATACAGGAAAACTGAAAAGTGATATCTCCCACTTGAGAGCACAGAAAGAAGTTTCCAACAAAAGAATAGAAAGGCAAATCACAACTTTGTAAACAGTATCACATGTGTGTCATCGTTTCAATTAAGAATACAGGAAAACTGAAAAGTGATATCTCACACTGTACCTCACAAAAACCAGATTCCAACGAAAGAACAGAAATGTAAAGCACAACTTTGTAAACTAAGTAACATGTGTGTTGACTGCACAATTAGTTATATAGGAAAACTGAAATGTGATATCTTCCGCTTTAGAGCACAGAAAGAAGTTTCCAATGAAAGAACAGCAACTCAAAGCACAACTTTGGAAACTAAATCACATGTGTTTTGCCCATTCAATTAGAAATACAGGAAATCTGAAAATTGATAGCTCCCACTGTACCTCACAGAAACAAGTTTCCAATGAAAGAACAGAAATGTAAAGCACAACTTTATAAATTAAGTAACATATGTGTCGCCTGCACAATTAGGAATTAAGGAAAACTGAAAAGTGACATCTTCCACATTAGAGCACAGAAAGAAGTTTCCAATGAAAGAACAGAAATGCAAAGCACAACTTTGGAAACTAAATCACATGTGTGTTGCCCGTTCAATTAGGATTACATGAAAACTGAAAAATGATATCTCACAATGAACCTCACAGAAACAAGTTTCCAACCAAACAACAGAAATGTAAAGCACAACATTGTAAACTAAGTAAAATATGTTTTGCCAGCTCAGTTAGGAATACAAACAAACTTAAAAGTGAAATCTCAGAGTGTACCACACAGAAAATAGTTTCCAACAAAAGAACAGAAAAGCAAAGCACAAATTTGTAAACTAAATATCATTTGTGTTGCCTGCTCATTTAGGAATACAGGAAAACTGAAAAGTGATATTTCCCACTTTAGAGCACAGAAAGAATTTTCCAATGAAATAACAGAAACGCAAAGCACAACTTTGGAAACTAAATCACACGTGTGTCGCCCGTTCAATTAGGAATACAGGAAAACTAAAAAGTTATATCTTGCCCTGTACCTCACAGAAACAAGTTTCCAACGAAAGAAGAGTAATGGAAAGCACAACTTTTAAAATAAGTGACATGTGTGTTGCCTGCTCAATTAGGAATACAAGAAAACTGAAAAGTGATATCTCCCACTGTAGTGCACAGAAACAAGTTTCCAACGAAAAAACAGAAATGTAGAGCACAAGTATGTAAACTAAGTAACATGTGTGTCGCCTGCACAATTAGGAATACAGGAAAACTGAAAAGTGATATCTTGCACTGTACCTCACAGAAACAAGTTTCCAATGAAAGAAGAGTAATGTAAAGAACAACTTTTAAAATAAGTGACATGTGTGTTGCCCGCTCAATTAGGAATACAGAAAAACTGAAAAGTGATATCTCCCACTGTAGTGCACAGAAACAAGTTTCCAATGAAAGAAGACAAAAGCAAAGCACTACTTTTAAAGGGAATCACATGTGTGTCGCTCGATAAATTAGGAATACTGGAAAACTGAAAAGTGTTATCTCGCACTGTAGGGCACAGAAACAAGTTTCCATGGAAAGAACAGAAACGCAAACACAACATTGAAAACTAATTCACATACATGATGCCTGTTCAATTATTATAACAGGAAAACTGAAAGGTGATATAAACCTAACCCTAACCTTAACCCCGTAACCCTAACCCTAACCCTAACACTAACCCTAACCCTAACCCCTAACCCTAAACCTAACCCTGAAACCTAATCCTAACCCTAACCCTAACCCTACACTAACACTAACCATAACCCTAACCCTAAACCTAACCCTAATCCTAACCCTAACCCTAACTTGTTCCTAACAGGAACAAGTTTCCAACGAAAAGCACTACTTTGTAAACTAAATCACATATGTGTCACTCGCTCAATTAGGAATACAGGAAAACTGAAAAGTGATATAACGCACTGTACAGCACAGGAATAAGTTTCGATACGAAAGAACAGAAAAGCAAAGCACAACTTTGTAAACTAAATCACATATGTGTCCCCCGTTCAATTATTATAACAGGAAAACTGAAAAGTGATATAACCCTAACCCAAACACTGTAACCCTAACCCTAACACTAACGTTAACCCCTAACACTACCCCTAACCCTAACTCTAACCCTACCCTAACCCTAACCCTAAACCTAACCCTGAAACCTAATCCTAACTTGTTCCTAACAGGAACAAGTTTCCAATGAAAGAACATAAACGCAAAAAAGCATTTCCTTTGTAAACCAAATCACATGTGTGTGGCTCGCTCAATTAGGAATACAGGAAAACTGAAAAGTGATATATCGCATTGTACAGCACAGGAACCAGTTTCTTATGAAAGAACAGAGAAGCAAAGCACTACTTTGTAGACTAAATCACATGTGTGTCACTCGCACAATTATTAATACAGGAAAACTGAAAAGTGATATATTGCACCATACAGCACAGGAAGAAGTTTCCAACAAAAGAACAGAAAAGCAAGGCACTACTTTTAAATGGAATCACATGTGTGTCGCTCGCTCAATTAGGAATACAGGAAAACTGAAAAGTGTTATCTCGCACTGTACAGCACAGAAACAAGTTTCCATCGAAGGAACAGAAAGGCAAAGCACAACTTTGTAAACTAATTCACATACGTGTTGCCCTTTTAATTATTATAACAGGAAAACTAAAAAGTGATATATAACACTGTATAGCAGAGAAAAAATTTTCCAACAGAAGAACAGAAAAGCAAAGCACGACTTTTAAACGGAATCACGTTTGTCACTCGCTCAATTAGGAATACAGGAAAACTGAAAAGTGTTATCTCGCACTGTATGGTAAAGAAACAAGTTTCCATCGAAGGAACAGAAACACAAAGCACAACTTTGTAAACTAATTCACATAAGTGTCGCCTATTCAATTAGTATAACAGAAAAAATGAAAAGTGAAAACCTAACCCTGACCTTAACCTAAACCCTAACCCTAACCCTAACCTAACCTTAACCCTAACCGTAACTCTCAACCTGGACTTAAAACTGAATACAGAGATATAAAGAGATATAACCTGTACAGCAAAGGAACAAGTTTCAAACGAAAGAACAGAAAAGCAAAGAACTACTTTGTAAACTAAATCACATGTGTCACGCCACTCGCTCAATTAGGAATACAGGAAATCTTAAAAGTGTTATAACGCACTGTACAGCACAGAAAGAAGTTTCCAAGAAAAAACAGAAAAGCAAAGCACTACTTTTAAATAAATCACTTGTGTGTCGCCCGCTCAATTATTATAACAAGAAAAACTGAAAAATGATATATCGAACTGTACAGCACAGAAAACAAGTTTCCATTGAAAGAACAGAAACAAAAAGCACAACTTTGTAAACTAAATCACATACGTGTCGCCCTTTCAATTATTAATACAGGAAAACTAAAAAGTGATATATCACAATGTACAGCAAAGAAACAAGTTTCCAACAGAATAACAGAAACGCAAAGCACAACTTTGTAAACTAATTCACATTCATGTCACCTGTTCAATTATTATAACAGGAAAACTGAAAAGTGATATAACCCTCACTAACCCTAAGCCCCTAACCCTAACCCTGACCCCTAACCCTAACCCTAAGCCCCTAACCCTAACCCTAACCCTAACCCTAAATAACCTAACCCTAACTTGTCCCTAACAGGAACAAGTTTCCAATGAAAGAACATAAACGAAAAGCAATACTTTGTAAACTAAATCACATGTGTGCCACTATCTCAATTAGGAATACAGGAAAACTGAAAAGTGATATAACGCACTGTACAGCACAGGAACAAGTTTCCAATGAAAGAACAGAAAAAGAAAAGCACTACTTTTAAATGGAATCACATGTGTGTCGCTTGCTCAATTAGGAATACAAGGAAAACTGAAAAGTGTTATCTCGCACTGTATGGCACAGAAACAAGTTTCCAAAAGTAGAACAGAAATGTAAAAGCACAACTTTGTAAACTAATTCACATAAGTCTCGACTCTTCAATTATTATAACAGGAAAACTAAAAGTGTAACCCTAATCCTAAAACTAAGTCCCTAACTCTAACCCTAACCCTAACCCCTAACCCTAATACAACCCTAACCCTAAACTGAAAACAGCCCTAACACTAACCCTAACCCTAAATCTAAATTGTTCCTAAAAGAAACAAGTTTTCAAACGAAGAACAGAAACACAAAGCACAACTTTGTAAACTAAATCACATTCATGTCGCCAATTCAATTATTATAACAGGAAAACTGAAAAGTGATATAACCCTACTGTAACACAGGAATCTGCTTCCCCTTGAAAGAACAGAAACACTAACACAACTTCTAAACCCTAACCCTAACCCTAACCCTAATTATAATAACACTAAAAACTAAAAGTTATATCACCTATACAGCAGGAAACAAGTTTCCAACGAAAGAACATAAACACAAAGCACTACTTTGTAAACTAAATCACATGTGTGCCACTTGCTCAATTAGGAATACAGGAAAACTGAAAAGAGATATAACGCACTGTACAGCAAAGGAACAAAGTTTGAAAGAAAGAACAGAAAAGCAAGCACTACTTTTAAACTAAATCACATGTGTGTCGCTTGCTTAATTAGGAATACAGGAAAACTGAAAAGTGTTATATCACACTGTACAGCACAGAAACAAGTTTCCATTGAAGAACAGAAACACAAAGCACAACTTTGTAAACTAAATCACATGTGTCTCGCTCTTCAATTATTATAATACAGGAAAACTGAAAAGTAAAATCGATAACCAAGATTTCATTGAAAGAACAGAAACCTAAGTCAACTTTGCAAACTAATTAACATTCTTGTCGCCTAATTATTATAACAGGAAAACTGAAAAGTAATATAACCCTAATCTCACCCTAACCCTAACCTCACCCTAACCCCTAACACCTAACCCCTAAACCTAACCCTAACCCTAACCCTAACCCTTGTTCCTAACTTGTTCAAGTTTAGAAACAAGTTTCCAACGAAATAACAGAAACACAAAAACACTACTTTTAAAACTAAATCACATGTGTGCCACTGGCTCAATTAGGAATAAAGGAAAACTGAAAAGAGATATAACGCACTGTACAGCACAGGAATCTGCTTCCATTGAAAGAACAGAAACACAAAGCACAACTTTTAAATAATTCACATGTGTGTCGCTTGCTTAATTATTATAACAGGAAAACTGAAAAGGTTTATATCACACTATACAGCACAGAAACAAGTTTCCATCGAAAGAACAGAAACACACAGCACTACTTTGTAAACTAAATCACATGTGGCCCACTTGCTCAATTAGGAATACAGGAAAACTGAAAAGAGATATATCGAACTGTACAGCACAGGAACAAGTTTTGAAAGAAAGAACAGAAAAGCAAAGCACTACTTTTAAACTAATTCACATTCATGTCGCCCATTTAATTATTATAACAGGAAAACTGAAAAGTTATATATCACACTGTACAGGACAGAAACAAGTTTCCAAAAGTAGAACAGAAACGCAAATCTCTACTTTGTAAACTAAATCACATGTGTGTCGCTCACTCAATTAGGAATACAGGGAAACTGAAAAGCTATAAATCGATATTTACGGGCAAAGAAACAAGATTTCATTGAAAGAACAGAAACGCAAAGCACAACTTTGTAAACTAATTAACATTCTTGTCGCCTGTTCAATTATTATAACAGGAAAACTGAAAAGTAAT
>JAEOAE010003577.1:0-27500 GCA_036365155.1 Meriones psammophilus | reverse complement strand
TACTTTGTAAACTAAATCACATGTGTGACAATCGCTCAATTAGGAATACAGGAAAACTGAAAAGTGATATAACGCACTGTACAGCACAGGAACAAGTTTCGAAAGAAAGAACAGAAAAGCAAAGCACTACTTTTAAACGGAATCACATGTGTGTTGCTCACTCAATTAGGAATATAGGAAAGCTGAAAAGTGTTATCTCGCACTGTACGGCACATAAATAAGTTTCCATCGAAAGAAGAGAAACGCAAAGCACAACTTTGTAAACTAATTCACATACGTGTCACCCATTCAATTATTATAACAGGAAAACTGAAAAGTGATATATCGAACTGTACAGCACAGGAACAAGTTTCCATCGAAAGAACAGAAACGCAAAGCACAACTTTGTAAACTACTTCACATACGTGTCGCCCCTTTCAATTATTATAACAGGAATACTGAAAAGTGATATATCGAACTGTACAGCAAAGGAACAAGTTTCCATCAAAAGAACAGAAATGCAAAGCACTACTTTGTAAAATAAATCACATATGTGCCTCTCGCTCAATTAGGAATACAGGAAAACTTAAAAGAGATATAACGCACTGTACAGCACAGAAAAAAGTTTCCAACAGAAGAACAGAAACGCAAAGCACTACTATGTAAACTAAATCACATGTGAGTCAGTCGCTCAATTAGGAATACAGGACAACTGAAAAGCGATATATCGAAATGTGTGGCAAAGAAACAAGTTTTCATCGAAAGAAAAGAAACAAAGCACAACTTTGTAAACTAATTCACATTCGTGTCGCCTGTTCAATTATTATAACAAGAAAACTGAAAAGTGATATAACCCTAATCCTAACCCTAAGCCCCTAACTCTAACCCTAACCCTAACCCTAACCCTAACCCTAACCCTAAACCTAACCCTAACCTTAACCCCTAACCCTAACCGAACCCTAACCCTAAACTAACCCTAACCCTAACCCTAACCCCAACCCTAACCCTAACCCTAACTTGTTCCTAACAGGAACAAGTTTCCAACGAAAGAACATAAATGCAAAGCACTACTTTGTAAACTAAATCACATGTGTGCAAGTCGCTCAATTAGGAATACAGGAAACCTGAAAAGTGATATAACGCACTGTACAGCACAAGAACAAGTTTCGAATGAAAGTATAGAAAAACAAAGTACTACCTTTAAACGGAATCACATGTTTGTCGCTCGCTCAATTAGGAATACAGGAAAACTGAATAGTGTTACCTCCCACTGTAAGGCACAGAAAGAAGTTTCCATCGAAAGAACAGAAACGCAAAGCACAACTTTGTAAACTAATTCACATACGTGTCGTCCATTCAATTATTATAACAGTCAAACTGAAAATTGATACATCACACTGTACAGCACAGAAACAAGTTTCCAACTGAAGAACAGAAACGCAAAGCACTACTTTGTAAACTAAATCACATGTATGTCACTCGCTCAATTAGGAATACAGGAAAACTGAAGAGCGATATATCGAAATGTACAGCAAAGAAACAAGTTTTCATCGAAAGAACAGAAATGCAAAGCACAACTTTGTAAACTAATTCACATTTGTGTCGCCTGTTCAATTATTATAACAGGAAAACTGAAAAGTGATATAACCCCAACCCTAACCCTAATACCCTAACCCTAACCCTAACCCTAACCCTAACCCTAACCCCTCACCCTAACCCTAACCCTAACCCTAACTTTTTCCTAACATTAACAAATTTCCAACCAAAGAACTTAAACACAAAGCACTACTTTGTAAACTAAATCACATGTGTGCCACTTGATCAATTAGGAATACAGGAAAACTGAAATGTGATATAATGCACTGTACTGCACAGGAAAAAGTTTCAAACGAAAGAACAGAAAAGCAAAGCACTGCTTTTAAATGGAATCACATGTGTTTAGCTTGCTCAATTAGGAATACAGGAAAACTGAAAAGCGATATATCGAAATGTAGGGCAAATAAACAAATTTTCATCGAAAGAAGAGAAACGCAAAGCACAACTTTATAAACTAATTCATATACGTGTCGCCTGTTCAATTATTATAACAGGAAAACTGAAAAGTGATATATCGAACTGTACAACACAGGAACAAGTTTCCATCGAAAGAAAAGAAACGCAAAGTAGAACTTTGCAAACTAATTCACAATCGTGTCGCCCGTTCATTTAATATAACAGGAAAACTGAAAAGTGATATATCACACTGTACAGCAAAGAAACAAGTTTCCAACAGAAGAACAGAAATGCAAAGCACTGAAAGTCTCCCGATGGGTGTCTTCCGTCAGGGAGACCCTCTCCCAAGGATCAACGAGACCAGATGTTTGGCTGCAAACAGCAAGAGGCTTTATTTTGATACACGGGTACCCGGGGCGACAAATTCTCTCAGAAGACTTGCGCGCCCCCAGAGTGGAAAGCTGGGCTTTTTATAGGGTCTCAGAGCAAAAGCACAGGTACAGAAGTGAGAAGCATAGTTACAGGGAGCTGATTGGTCCATTTAAATGAGACCACAACTTGAGTCAGAGTTTGGCAGGGACACCATGATATCAGGAACTGGGTGGTCGGAAAGGTCATGATGGCTCTCAATCTTGGGACCGCCACCTATTGTTTGTCTTAGGGTTCCTATCTCAGCTGGAACAGTCTCACTATTTGTCTTAGGGCCCCTATCTTAGCTGGAACAGTCTCACAAACTTCTCATATGCGTGGTCAGCACAAATTGATTTTTGGCTAAACTGGGGCAGCCTGACCGCAGACATCCCCAGCAGCTGGGTCTCTTCATCTAGTTCCCTCCCTAGCCGACAGAGTTTCTCAAAACAGTGGTATCCTTCAGAGTTTCTCAAAACAGTGCTGTACAAAATGACATTAACTATTAGCTGCTTCTAACTTTTGGTGAGGCAGGGGTCTTTCAGCACTACTTTATAAACTAAATCACATGTGTGTCGCTCGCTCAATTAGGAATACTTGAAAACTGAAAAGCGATATATCGAAATGTATGGCAAAGAAACAAGTTTTCATCGAAAGAACAGAAACGCAAAGCACAACTTTGTAAACTAATTCACATTCGTTTTGCCTCTTCAATTATTATAACAGGAAAACTGAAAAGTGATATAACCCTAACCCTAACCCTAAGCACCTGACCCTAACCCTAACCCTAATCCTAACCCCTAACCCTAACCCTAACCCTAAACCAAACCCTACCCTAACTCTAAGCCTAACCCTAACCCTAACACTAACTTGTTCCTAACCGGAACAAATTTCCAGCGAAAGAACATAAACGCAAAGCACTACTTTGTACACTAAATCACATGTGTGCCACTCACTCAATTAGGAATATAGGAAAACTGAAAAGTGATATAATGCACTGTACAGCACAGGAACAAGTTTCGAATGAAAGAACACAAAAATAAAGCACTACTTTTATTTTTTTTTAACTTGATGTTTTGTTTTATTTATTTATTTTTTAAATGCAGTTTATTCAGGAAACTTGAACAATCATCTGACCCTGGGGAAAGCCAGCCCACTTTAAATAGCCTCTGGGTAACCAACCTCAGCATGCCACGTGGGCAATGCAGATAGGTCCACATACATGGAAGCAAGCCAGATCCTCAACCTTAGCCAAATGTGGAGTTGTTTGTGACAGAGAGCACTCACCATCGGGAAGTTGGAAGGCAGAAACCAGCTCCATCTTTCAGGCGTGGCATTACACAGCTCTTTACAGTTCCCCTTTTTTGTTTTGGACGCATCAGGCAAGAGTAGAGGTCTGATCTCTGATATTAGAAATAAATTGGGACTTTGTACTGATGTTCATTTAGGTGTCATCCACCCAAAGAGCATCAGAGCCGTCCGAAACCTTTTTCTCAGAGGCGGGACCTGGGGCATCAACCCGCATGCAATCAGACATGCTCTTCTCTGGGTCCAAGGCTGCTGACCCTGAGTGCAGTGCTTAGCCTTGCATCCTGAGTGTAACATTTTGGCTTTTTATGGTAGCCAACCATGCTTGGGGAGAATGTCCTGCTTCAATGGCTGTAAAGGCCTGAATGGTCATGGCTGCATCACACTGTTGTGAGACTCTAATCTTGCATATATACCACAGGCAAACCAAGGAGACCAACACCAGAAGGCCTGCTAACGCTCCCATGCCCGCCCATTCCTTCAGATGATTCATGGCTGCAGCAATCCATGATGATAATCCTGTGGCTAGTCCTGTGTCCACTCTGGTAGAATTTACCATGACAATGGCCACTCTCAGCTGGTCCATTGTAGTATCGAATTCTCCAGTCCAATTACCTAAAATATAGCTTGACAATTGTTTAGACAGATTTGCAGCACAGGGAAAATTCTCATGTTGTATGCTAGTGACACAAAGTCCAGCATACTTTCATTGACAGCCAAGTTGAGCGATTTGCCATAGGGTATCAATTTGCTCCTGCACGAGGTCAAACCTCTGATTGAACACCATCAAACCTCCTTTTAGTTGAGCATTAATTCCTTTTTGTACATCTAATGCATGAGCTACCTTGGCTAAAAGGTTATTCAGGGTCTGAGCAGTCTGCCCAGTATGACTCATGGCTAATGCTGTGGTGGTAGCTCCAACAGCCGCCAATGAGATGGCAGTAACAATGGCAGCTGTAATTCCAAGATCCCTTTTCTGTCTGAAGAGAGTCATAGCGTGAGGGCATCAATGGGCACAGGCACCCAGCGAGGCATGTGAGTAACCAGCTAGTAAATTTACTAGCATTACAGCATTGGGCAAAAAAGCAAGTATCATTACTACAATTACTTGGCTCTATCTGGCTAATAATGAATAAAAATGGGGGATGTAAACAAACAAGTGTGGGCTTATAGGAAATATTATGAGAAGCCTTAACCCCCTCGTTGGAACATCCTGCATTGGTTCTAGAACTAGCAGTGGTGGTGTCCGAGGTCTGAGTAGGTTCAGGAGACCATTGCCCCCAGGGGTGAGACATGCTCCATGTAAATTGACTAACTCCATGTTTTCCTCCACTTTTGAAAGTCATTTAAGGTTCTTAAATTATTATTTTTTCCCTTTTTTAAAAATTTTTCATCAATTACACTATATTCACTCTGCATCCCCCCATAAGCCCCTCCCTCCCCTCCCAATCCCACCCTCCCTCCTCCCTCTGCATGCATGCCACTCCCCCAGTCCACTGATAGGGGAGGTTCTCCTCTCCTTTCTGATCTTACTCCATCAGTTCACATCAAAAGTGGCTGCATTGTCCTCTACTATGGCCTGGTAAGGTTGCTCCCCCTCAGGAGGAGGTGACTAAAGAGCAGGCCAGTCAGTTCATGTCAGAGGCAGCCCCTCTTCTCATTACTATGTAACCCAATTGGACTCTGAACTGCCCTGGGCTACATCTGTGCAGGGGTTCTGGGTTATCTCTATGAATAGTCCTTGGTTGGAGTATGAGTCTCTGGGAAGTTCCCTGTGTTCAAATTTTCTTGTTCTGTTGCTCTCCTTGTGGAGACCCTGTCCTCTCCAGCTCTTGCTCTTTCCCAGTTCTTACATAAAATTCCATTCACTCTGCCCAACAGTTGCCCATCAGGCTTAGCTTCTGCTTTGATAGTCTGTAGGGCAGAGGCTTTCAGAGACCCTCTGTGGTAGGTTCCTAGGTTGTTTCCTGTTTTCTTCTTCTTCTGATGTCCATCCTCTTTGCCTTTCTGGATGGGGATTAGACATTTTAGTTGGGGTCCTCTCTCTTGCTTAGTTTCTTTAGATGCACAGGTTTTAGTGGGTTTGTCCTATGTTGTATGTCTATATGAGTGAGTATATACCATGTGTGTCTTTTTGATTCTGGGACAACTCACTCAGGATGATCCTTTCCAGATCCCACCATTTACCTGCAAATTTCATGATTTCCTAATTTTTCATTGCTGAGTAATATTCCATTGTGTAGATGTACCACATTTTCTGCATCCATTCTTCAGTTGAGGGGCATCTGGGTTGTTTCCAGCTTCTGGCTATTACAAATAAAGCTGCTACGAACATGGTTGAGCAAATTTCCTTTTTTGTGTGCTTGAACCTCTTTTGGATATATGCCTAGGAGTGGTATGGCTGGATCTTGGGGAAACACTATTCCTAGTTTTCTGAGAAAACGCCAGATTGATTTCCAGAGTGGTTGTACCAGTTTACATTCGCACTAGCAGTGGAGAAGGGTTCCTCGTTCTCCACAACCTCTCCAGCATGTGTTGTCACTTGAGGTTTTGATCTTGGCCATTCTCATGGGTGTAAGGTGAAATCTCAGGGTTGTTTTGGTTTGCAGTTCCCTAATGGCTAGTGAGGTTGAGCATTTCTTTAAGTGCTTCTCTGCCATTCG
This sequence comes from Meriones psammophilus, assembly GCA_036365155.1. Lineage (NCBI taxonomy): Eukaryota > Metazoa > Chordata > Mammalia > Rodentia > Muridae > Meriones > Meriones psammophilus. The sequence continues at coordinate 21,150 of JAEOAE010003577.1, read as the reverse complement.
GTATTCCTCTACAGAGAATTCTCTGTTTAGCTCTGTTCCCCATTTTTTAAGTGGATTACTTGGTTTGCTGCTTTTCAGCTTCTTTTGTTCTTTATATATACTTGATATGAGTCCTCTGTCAGATAAAGTGTTGGTGAAGATTCTTTCCCAATCTGTAGGAGGTCGCTTTGTTTTGATGACGGTGTCCTTTGCTTTGCAGAAGCTTTTCAGTTTCATGAGGTCCCGTTTATTAATTGTTGCTCTTAGAGCCTGTGCTGTTGGAGTTCTGTTCAGGAAGTTTTCCCCTGTACCAATGAGTTCTAGGGTATTCCCCACTTTTTTTTTTCAAGCCGATTTAATGTGTCTGGTTTTATGTTGAGGTCTTTGATCCACTTGGACTTCAGTTTTGTGCAGGGTGATAAGTATGGATCTATTTTCATTTTTCTACATGTAGACATCCAGTTGGACCAGGACCATTTGTTGAAGATGCTATGTATTTCCATTGTATGATTTTGGCGTCTTTGTCAAATATGAGGTGTCCATAAGTGTGTGGGTTTATTTCCGGGTCCTCGGTTCGGTTCCATTGATCCACCATTCTGTTTCTATGCCAGTACCATGCAGTTTTTAAAACTGTTGCTCTATAGTACAACTTAAGATCAGGGATGGAGATACCTCCAGAAGATCTTTTATTGTAGTGGATTGTTTTAGCAATTCTGGGTTTCTTGTTATTCCATATGAAGTTGAGAATTTTTCTTTCCAAGTCTGTAAAGAATTGTGTTGGTAATTTGATGGGCATTGCATTGAATCTGTAGATTGCTTTTGTTAAGATGGCCATTTTTACTATGTTAATCCTACCAAGCCATGAGCATGGGAGATCTTTCCATCTTCTCATATCTTCTTCTAGTTCTTTCTTCAGAGATTTGAAATTTTTTTTAGAAATGCAAAGCACAACGTTGTAACCTAATTCACATTCGTGTCACCTGTTCTATTATTATAACTGGAAAACTGAAAAGTGATATTACCCTGATCTAATCTTAAGCCCCTAAACCTACCCCTAACCCTAAATCTAACCCTAACCCTAACCATAAACCTACCCTACCCTACCCTAAACCTAACCTAACCCTAACCCTAACCTAACCCTATACCCTAAACCTAACCCTAACTGTAACCCTAACCCTAACCCTAAACCCTAAACCTAAACCTAACCAAGTTTCCAATGAAAGAACATAAACGCAAAGCACTACTTTGTAAACTAAATCACATGTGTGCCACTCGCTCAATTAGGAATACAGGAAAACTGAAAAGTGATATAACCCTAACCCTAACCCTAAGCCCCTAACCCTAACCCTATCGCTAACCCTAACCCTAACCCAAACCTCTAACCTTAACCCTAACCCTAACCCTACCCTAAACTTAACCCTAACCCTATACCTACCCTAACCCTAACCCTAACCCTAATTGTAACCCTAACCCTAAACCTAACCCTAATTTGTTCCTAACAGGAACAATTTTCAAACGAAAGAACAGAAAAGCAAAGCACGACTTTTAAATGGAATCACATGTGTGTCTCTCTCATAATTAGGAATACAAGAAAACTGAAAAGTGTTATCTCGCACTATATGGCACCGAAACAAGTTTCCATAGAAGAACAGAAACGCAAAGCCCAACTTTGTAAACTAATTCCCATACTTGTCGCCCGTCCAATTATTATAACAGGAAAACTGAAAAGTGATATATCGAACTGTAGAGCACAGGAACAAGTTTCCATTGAAAGAACAGAAACGCAAAGCACAACTTTGTAAACTAATTCACATACGTGTCGTCCGTTCAATTATTATAAGAGGAAAACTGAAAAGTGATATATCGAACTGTACAGTACAGGAACAAGTTTCCATCGAAAGAACAAAAACGCAAATCACAACTTTGTAAACTAATTCACATACGTGTCGCCCGTTCAATTAATATAACAGGAAAACTGAAAAGTGATATATCACACTCTACAGCACAGAAACAAGTTTCCAACAGAAGAACAGAAACGCAAAGCACTACTTTGTAAACCAAATCACATGTGTGTCGCTTGCTCAATTAGGAATACAGGAAAACGGAAAAGTGCTATATCGAAATGTACGGCAAAGAAACAAGTTTTCATCGAAAGAACAGAAACACAAAGCACAACTTTGTAAACAAATTCACATTCGTGTCGCCTGTTCAATTATTATAACAAGAAAACTGAAAAGTGATATAACCCTAGCCCTAACCGTGAGCCCCTAACCCTACCCCTAACCCTAACACTAAACCTAACCCCTAACCCTAACCCTAACCCTAACCCTAACCCTAACCCTAACCCTAACCCTACCCTAACCCTAACCCTAACACTAACCCTAAACCTAAACCTAACCCTAACTTGTTCCTAACAGGAACAAGTTTCCAACGAAAGAACATAAACACAAAGCAGTACTTTTTAAACTAAATCACATGTGTGCCACTCGCTCAATTAGCAATACAGGAAAACTGAAAAGTGATATAATGCACTGTACAGCACAGGAACAAGTTTCGAATGAAAGAACAGAAAAGTAACGCACTAATTTTAAAAGGAATCACATGTGTGTCTCTCTCTCAATTGGGAATACAGGAAAACTGAAAAGTGTTATCTTGCACTGTACGGCACAGAAACAAGTTTCCATCGAAAGAACAAAAACGCAAATCACAACTTTGTAAACTAATTCACATACGTGTCGCCCGTTCAATTATTATAACAGGAAAACTGAAAAGTGATATATCACACTGTACAGCACAGAAACAAGTTTCCAACAGAAGAACAGAAACGCAAAGGACTACTTTGTAAACTAAATCACATATGTGTTGCTCGCTCAATTAGGAATACAGGAAAACTTAAAAGCGATATATCGAATGTAAGGCAAAGAAACAAGTTTTCATCAAAAGAATAGAAACACATAGCACAACTTTGTAAACTAAATCACTTTCGTGTCGCCTGTTCAATTATTATATCAGGAGAACTGAAAAGTGATATAACCCTAAGCCTAACCCTAAGCCCCTAACAGTAACCCTAACCCTAACCCTAACCCTAACCCTAACCCTAACCCTAACCCTAACCCCTAACCCTAACCCTTGAAAGACCCCCAAATCACCCCAAGTTAGAAGCAGCTAATGTCATTTTGTACAGCACTGTTTTGAGGAACTCTGTGGGCTAGGGAGGGAACTACAAACTTCCTGAAGATACCCAGCTGCTGGGGATATCTGTGGTCAGGCTGCCCTAGTTGAGCCAAAAATCCATTTGTGCTGACCACCCATGTGAGAACTTTGTGAGACTGTTCCAGCTGAGATAGGGGCCCTAAGACAAATATTGAGACTGTTCCAGCTAAGATAGGAGCCCTAAGACAAACAACAGGTGGCTGTCCCAAGATTAAAAGTCATCATGACCGTTCAGACCACCCAGTTCCTGATATCATGGTGTCCCTGCCAAACTCTGACTCAAATTGTAGTTTCATGTAAATGTACCAATCAGCTCCCTGTAACCACGCTCCTCACTTCTGTAACCGTGCTTTTGCTTTGAGACCCTATAAAAAGCCCAGCTTTCCACTCAGGGGGCGCGCAAGTCCTCAGAGAGACTTTGTCGCCCCAGGTACCTATGTAAAGAATAAAGCCTCTTGCTGTTTGCAGCCGAACATCTGGTCTCGTTGATCCTTGGGAGGGGTTCTCCCTGACAGAAGACACCCAACGGGGGTGTTTCATTTGGAGGCCCCAGCGAGATTGAGACCCCTATCCAGGGAACACCGACCCCAATTCGGGTGGTAAGATTGCTGGCAAAACTTGTTTGTCTGTGCGTGTTAGTTGGTTTTGTTTCTGTCTTGAGTGTTTGCATCTGAATCTGCGGCTTGGCCCAAGTCACCTGTATTGCGGAAATCGTAAGGAGTTGACGAACTCGGACTTTCTTTCCGCAGCTCCTGGGAGACGTCTCAGGAGTGTTCTGGAGGGAGCCGTTTTCTCGGTTCCCATCTGAGTGGGGAGAGAGCCGATTTCTCTGCTCTCGTCTGTTTGGAAGCACTAGCCGACTCGGACTTCTAGGGGCCTCGCCCCTGTCCAAAGGTTAAGTGCTTCATCTGGGAGACGGAGGAACCGGACCTCCGACACAGTCTCCATCTGAATTTTTGCTTTCAGTTTTGTGTCTTATTTCGTGCCGTGAGGCTTGTGTTGTGTTCTGTCTGTCTGATTTTTGTAGTAAGTGTAATAAGTGTTTTCTATCTATCTGAAAAAATGGGACAAACTGTCACTACTCCCAAAAGTTTAACTTTACAGCAAAAGAGCACGGGGGAGGGGAGAGGCCCAGCCAGGAAGCAGGTTCAGGACCTGCGGGGGAGGTAAGCTACAGTAGAGCTCACAAGGGAGCCAAGGGAGCAGGCAAGGCTCATGGGCTTGCTGGGTGAAAGTCCTTAGACATGGCTAGGTGGGGATTGGCACTGTAGCTGCTCCATGATAGGAGCTGCTCTGGCTGCTGAGAGTGAGGAAAAACTCCTCCCCCTTGCCTTCATGCCAGCTTAGAAGGGAAGTAAGCAGCAAGAGCTCACCATGCCCTCTTGCTCCTCTCTTCCCTCCTCCCACCTAGGGGGCATGATCAAACAATAATTTAGAAAAAAAAAAAAAATTAACTGTAATTACTGTAATGTTTAGAATTGCAGCTGAGTCTGTCTGTTTAAATATATGGCCATTATACAATTGTTTTCAACTGGTCTTAAATGGTTGATATGATAAAAAATAATTGGGTATGTTTTAAGGTTAAATTAAAATTCTTGTTTTAAACACGTATATGTGTCTATGTGTTTGTAGGGTCTATAAATGCATATGTTTAAATAACAACAATGTAAATTGCCACATGGTGTGGCTCAGGAAAAAAACAAAGGTTGCAAAATCTCTGAGTCAAAATGATTTTATTTCCTTTTAGGATAAGAAGAAAGTCTTATTCTAAGTTGATATTGGTTCTGAAGATTAGGTTGTTTTCACTGATAAATTTTGGTCTTAAAATCTAGTTTCGACTTTTAAAATTATGGTTATGCTTTGTAAATTCACTCCTAAAAAAAGATACTTTGCTTTGATATTGCAGGGAAGAGTTTTAAAAATTGTTTAGATGTTTAAGAGGATAAAACATTTACAGTTTATCAGATTTTTTTAAGCAATAACCCTTGGGTTTCAGCAGGATCATGTCAGAATGGAAAGGATTTTAGTGAGAGTTTTTATGTTGTCTGAAAAGCAAAAAAGAAAGCAAGAAAGTAAGGATGTCTGGTTAAGCGAGAAAAAGAAAGCTAGAAACCTAAAGGTATGGAATGTTGCAGAAGGTTAGTGGATGTGTTATAAAAAGCCAGAGAGTTAATATGATTTAAAAAAGAACTGTAGTTTAAAATATGTTGTACTTCATTTAAAAAGGCTGGTGATTCCTCATTCCAAAAAAAAAAAAATTTATGCTCTTTTAAAAAAAAAAAAAAATTCTAGCTGATAAGTTTGGTATGGCTAAAGTAATTCTTACAGTTTAAAATTATTCTGTTATGCAGTTGTTTCTAAAGCTTGTTTGATCACTGGGAACTTTTGGTTATGGGGGATTATGGATGCTCCATAGTGTTTGCTGTGTCATCAACAGCACCTAATGGCTATGTTTGGTATTGTCATTCACAGCCTGTGCTAACACATGGCTAGCTGCCATGATGGTTCAGGGATAGAGAGCACATAAAGCTGTAGTTTTGCTGCCATATTTGTTTAGGACTTCCAGCTGAGTTCAGTTATACGTGGCCAGCCGCCATGCTCGTTCAGAGATAAAGAGGGTGGAGACATTAGTTTACCACCATTTTGTTTAGGTCTCTCAGTTATGTTCAGTCCTCTGATTAGTGTTAAGTGCAAAGCTTTCTTTACTGTTCAATTTTAATACAAAGTGGTAGGATCAGCAAGATTTGCTAGCCCTCTATGAACTGTATCTGATTAAAATGTTTGCTTTAATTTTAGTTCAGAAAGAGAAATAGCATTCTGTTTTATAGGACACAGTTTAAAACAGATGATAAAAACAAAGAGTAACTCAGATATGCTGGCCCTCAAGCTTATCAGAGATCTGATGAATATGGCATTTTAACATATGTAAGTTTATTGTGGCAGAAAGTCCCAAAATCCTGGCAGTAGCTCCCCAAGGTCTCCAAGAAGATTTGGACAACGACAGATGACTGCAACTCTGGATTGTGGTATGCTAACTACTGGGCAATACTGCCCCAACTAGCCCACTGTTAGGGCCCAGCCAAAACTGTGGACACCTGGAATCAATGTTTCACGTTGCTAAGGGCGAGGTGAGGCCATTCTCTCGTTTCTTTCTCCACAGAAACAGTCTCTCATATGTGCCTGGCAGAACTGCCTCTGTTCAGGATGCCATGAGACAAAGGAGCCAGGGACACTGCCTAGGTAATGGACTAACTAGTCATCCCTGTCATTTTGATTGGCACATGGATTGGTATATTTAGCTTATAATTTATCCTTCTCAGGTCTCTGAACACCTTGACGGCTATGCTAAGCTTACAGTAGCTTTACAGCTAGAAAAAAAAAAAAAAAAAAAAAAAGACAATTAGATCGACTGTTAGCTCATTGATCAGTTCATTAGCTAGAACCACAGAGTACTAGATCCCTTATTTAGAAGAAAGACAGGTTTGCCCTGCTCACAGGCTTTATATCAGTTGCCAATGTCTTATATTAATAGTTAAATAAAAAATATAAGGTTTATATAGGGTCTGAGGATATAGAAGTTCAGGTTATAAAAATCTAAAAAATGTTGGTCTACATACTGATCAAAGTATCAATTTAATGGACGTCAGGTTAACACTTAAGTAAAAAAAAAAGTACAAGCAGTTTCTCATGCAGGCAATTTTACTTAGCCAAAATATAGGAGGGTTTACTCAAGGTTGCACAGAGCCTGCTGTCTGGTTACTATGGTTGCACGAAGTTTCTCAGGGTCAGAGCAGTCCACTGTAAGACAACCAAGGTCAGTCTGTGAGAGACTGGACTTTGAAAAATAGCCCAGAAGCTGAGTTCCGCTGCTCAGATGCCATTAACTCCAAAAAGGCTGCCACATCTGTTACTCTCAAAATGTTGCTGTATTAGATTTGCTGATATGTTACTTTTCTGAGTTTCCTTTTGTGTACCAAAAATTTATATGAGTTTATAAAAATCAAAAGGTCATAAGACCTAGATCTGGCATAGCTCAAATGGATCCCAGAAGAGTTTTTCCCTGGTGTTGGGATTCCTCACTTTTTCCATTTAACAGACAAATCTTAACTTCTGTCTCTAGTCTAAATTTGTCTCAGCAGATTTTCACCTGGTTGACTCTGGGCTGCAAACTGAAATCTGGACTTCCTGGAAACTGACATGATTGCTCCCTGCCTCTTCAGGTAGATCAACTAACCAGATGCTTGGGACTTCCCCATTGCCCAGCCTTTGACTGGCATTTCAGCCTTCCTAGCCCCTGATGCCTACGGTCCAACGGTCAGCTCAAAGAAGCTCCAGAAGACGGATCTACGCCCAAATCCCCCCTAGCAGGCTGAAATGCTAAGTCAAAAGGGGCTCCCTGGCATTAGCTATTATCTTGGGCATCTGCTTAGCTGAAATGGACACTAATATTGCAGCAACTGGGCTAAAAGCCTAGAGAGATCCTGTAATAGTTCTCATTGGCTTAAAAAAAGACTCAGACAGAGACAGCAGTTCTTTGAGTCAGGACAGAGCTGGTACGAGAGTTGGTTCAATAAAGCCCCCTGGTTCAACACCCTCGTCTCCTCCCTCATGGGACCCTTAATCATAATCCTCCTGATTCTGTTATTTGGGCCTTGTATACTGAACCGGCTGATCCAGTTCATGTAAGACCGGCTTTCTGTCATACAAGCATTGGTATTAACCCAGCAGTATCATCACCTCAAACAGCAGGAGACAGAAATTAAATCTCCCTAGGCCCTAGAATGAAAGATTCCATTCTAAGTTAGAAAAAAAAGGGGGAAAGAAAGACCCCCCGCCTCACCCCAAGTTAGAAGCAGCTAATGTCATTTTGTACAGCACTGTTTTGAGGAACTTTGTGGGCTAGGGAGGGAACTAGAAACTTGCTGAAGAGACCCAGCTGCTGGGGATATCTGTGGTCAGGCTGCCCCAGTTGAGCCAAAAATCCATTTGTGCTGACCACCCATGTGAGAACTTTGTGAGACTGTTCCAGCTGAGATAGGGGCCCTAAGACAAATATTGAGACTGTTCCAGCTAAGATAGGAGCCCTAAGACAAACAACAGGTGGCGGTCCCAAGATTAAAAGTCATCATGACCGTTCAGACCACCCAGTTCCTGATATCATGGTGTCCCTGCCAAACTCTGACTCAACTTGTAGTTTCATGTAAATGTACAAATCAGCTCCCTGTAACCACGCTCCTCGCTTCTGTAACCGCGCTTTTGCTCTGAGACCCTATAAAAAGCCCAGCTTTCCACTCAGGGGGCGCCCAAGTCCTCCGAGAGACTTTGTCGCCCCAGGTACCTGTGTAAAGAATAAAGCCTCTGGCTGTTTGCAGCCGAACATCTGGTCTCGTTGATCCTTGGGAGGGGGTCTACCTGATGGAAGACACCCAAAGGGGGTCTTTCACCCTAACCCTAACCCTACCCTAACCCTAACCCTAACCCTAACCCTACCCTATCACTAACCCTAACCCTAACCCTACTTGTTCCTAACAGGAACAAGTTTCCAAAAAAATAACATAAACGCAAAGCACTACTTTCTAAACTAAATCACATGTGTGCCACTCCCTCAATTAGGAATATAGGAAAACTGAAAAGCGATATATCGAAATGTACGGCAAAGAAACAAGTTTTCATCGAAAGAACAGAAACTCAAAGCACACCTTTGTAAACTAATTCACATTCGTGTTGCCTGTTCAATTATTATAACAGGAAAACTGAAAAGTGATATAACCCTAACCCTAACCCTAAGCCCCTAACCCTATGCCTAACCCTAACCCTAACCCCTAACTGTAACCCTAACCCTAACTCTAGCCATACCGTAACCCTAACCCTTACCCTAACCCTAACCCTAATCATAACCCTAACTTGTTACTAACAGGAACAAGTTTCCAACAAAAGAACATAAATGCAAAGCACTTCTTTGTAAACTAAATCACATGTGTGCCACTCACTCAATTAGGAATACAGGAAAACTTAAAAGTGATATAATGCACTGTACAACACAGGAACAAGCTTAGAACAAAAGAACTGAAAAGCAAAGCACTACTTTTAAACGGAATCACATGTGTGTCGCTCACTCAGTTAGGAATACAGTAAAACTGTAAAGTGTTATCTCGCACTGTACAGGATAGAAACAAGTTTCCATCGAAAGAAGAGAAAAACAAAGCACAACTTTGCAAACTAATTCACATACGTGTCGCCCTTTCAATTATTATAACAGGAAACTGAAAAGTGATATATATCGAACTGTACAGCACAGGAACAAGTTACCTTCGAAAGAACAGAAACGCAAAACACAATTTGTAAACTAATTCACATACGTGTTGCCCGTTCAATTACTATAACAGGAAAACTGAAGAGTGATATATTGAACTGTACAGCACAGGACCAAGTTTCCATCAAAAGAACAGAAACGCAGCACAACTTTGTAAAATAATTCACATACGTGTCGCCCATTCAATTCCTATAACAGGAAAACTGAAATGTGATATATTACACTGTACAGCACAGAAACATGTTTCCAACAGAAGAACAGAAACGCAAAGCACTAATTTGTAAAGGGAATCACATGTGTGTCGCTCGCTCAATTAGGAATACAGGAAAACTAAAAAGCGATATATCTAAATGTACAGCAAAGAAACAAGTTTTCATCGAAAGAACAGAATCGCAAAGCAAAACTTTGTAAAATAATTCACATACATGTCGCCCATTCAGTTATTATAACAGGAAAACTGAAAAGTGATATATCGCACTGTACAACACAGAAACAAGTTTCCAACAGAAGAACAGAAACGCAAAGAACTACTTTGTAAAATAAATCACATGTGTGTCGCTCACTCAATTAGGTATAAGGGAAACTGAAAAACGATAAATTGAAACGTAGGGCAAAGAAACAAGTTTTCATCAAAAGAACAAAAACACAAAACATAACTTTGTAAACTAATTCACATACATGTTGCCCGTTCAATTATTATAACAGGAAAACTGAAAAGTGATATATCGAACTGCACAACAAAGGAACCTGCTTCCATCGAATGAACAGAAACAAAAAGCACAACTTTGTAAATTAATTCACATACATGTTGCCCGTTCAATTATTATAACAGGAAAACTGAAAAGTGATATATCCCTAACCGTAACCCTGAGCCCCTAACCCTAATCCTCACCTTAACCCTAACCTAACCCTAACCCTCACCCTAACCCTAACACTAACCCTAACCCTAATCCTAACCCTAACTTGTTCCTAAGGAAAGAACAGAAACGCAAAGCACTACTTTGTAAACTAAATCACATGTGTGCCACTCGCTCAATTAGGAATACAGGAAAACTGAAAAGAGATATAACGCACTGTACAACACAGGAACACGTTTCGAACGAAAGAACAGAAAAGCAAAGCACTACTTTTCAACGGAATCACATGTGTGTCGCTCGCTCAATTAGGAATACAGGAAAACTGAAAAGTGTTATCTTGCACTGTATGGCACAGAAACAAGTTTCCATCGAAAGAACAGAAATGCAAAGCACAACTTTATAAACTAATTCACATACGTGTTGCCCCTTTAATTATTATAACAGGAAACTAAAAAGTGATATATCGCACTGTACAGCACAGGAACAAGTTTCGAACCAAAGAACAGAAAAGCAAAACACTTCTTTGTAAACTAAATCATATGTGTGTTGCTCGCTCAATTAGGAATACAGCAAAACTGAAAAGTGATATATAGAACTGTACGGCAACAAAACAAGTTTTCATCGAAAGAACAGAAACGCAAAGCACAACTCTGTAAACTAATTCACATATGTGTTGCCCGTTCAATTATTATAACAGGAAAACTGAAAAGTCATATAACGCACTGGACAGCACAGGAACAAGTTTCCATCGAAAGAACAGATGCAAAGCACTACTTTTAAATGGAATCACATGTGTGTTGCTCGCTCAATTAGGAATACAGGAAAACTGAAAAGTGTTACCTCGCACTGTACAGCACAGAAACAAGTTTCCAATAGGAAAACAGAAAAGCAAAACACTTCTTTGTAAACTAAAACACATGTGTGTCACTCCCTCAATTAGGAATATAGGAAAACTGAAAAGTGATATATCACACTGTACAGCACAGGGAAAAGTTTCCAATGAAAGAACAGAAAAGCAAAGCACAACGTTGTAAACTAATTCACATACGTGTCGCCCGTTCAATTATTATAACAGGAAAACTGAAAAGTGATATAAAGCACTGTACAGCACAGGAAGAATTTTCGAACGAAAGAACAGAAAAAGCAAAGCACTACTTTTAAACTGAATCAATTGTGTGTCGCTTGCTCCATTAGGAATACATAACCTAATAAATAACCATAACCCTAACCCTAATCCTAACCCTAACCTTAACCCTAAAACCTAACCCTAACCCTAACCTAACCCTACCTAACCTAACCTAAACCTAACCCTAACCCTTACCCTAAACCTAAACCTAAATTGTTCCTAACATGAACAAGTTTCCAAAGAAAGAACATAAACGCAAAGCTCTACTTTGTAAACTAATCCACATACATGTCGCCAGTTTAATTATTATAACAGGAAAATTTAAAAGTGATATAACGCACTGTACAGCACAGAAACAAGTTTCCAACAAAAGAACAGAAACGGAAAGCACAACTTTGTAAACTAGGTTTAGGGTTAGGTTTAGGGTTAGGGTTATATCACTTTTTAATTTTCCTGTTATAATAATAGAACAGGCGACACGTATGTGAATTAGTTTACAAAGTTGTGCTTTGCTTTTCTGTTCTTTCGATGGAAACTTGTTCCTTTGCTGTACAGTTCGATATATCACTTTTCAGTTTTCCTGTTATAATAATTGAATGGGCGACACATATGTGAATTAGTTTACAAAGTTGAGCTTTGCATTTCTGTTCTTTCGATGGAAACTTGTTTCTGGGCCATACAGTGCGAGATAACACTTTTCAGTTTTCCTGTATTCCTAACTGAGCAAGAGACACACATGTGATTCCATTTAAAAGTAGTGCTTTGCTTTTCTGTTCTTTCATTGGAAACTTGTTCCTGTGCTGTAGAGTGCACTATATCACTTTTCAGTTTTCCTGTATTCCTAATTGAGCGATCGACACACATGTGATTCCGTTTAAAAGTAGTGCTTTGCTTTTCTGTTCTTTTGTTCGAAACTCGTTCCTGTGCTGTACAGTGCTTTATATCACTTTTCAGTTTTCCTGTATTCCTAATTGAGCGAGTGGCACACATGTGAATTAGGTTACAAAGTAGTGCTTTGCGCTTAAGTTCTTTCTTTGGAGTCTTGGTTAGGTTTAGGTTTAGGGTTAGAATTAGGGTTAGGGTTAGGGTTAGGTTAGGGTTAGGGTTAGGGTAGGATTAGGATTAGGGTTAGGTTTAGGTTTAGGTTTAGGGTTAGGGTTAGGGTTAGGGTTAGGTTAGGGTTAGGGTTAGGGTAGGATTAGGATTGGGGTTAGGGTTAGGGTTAGGGTTAGGTTTTAGGGTTAGGGTTAGGGTTAGGGTTAGGGTAGGGTTAGGGTTAGGTTTAGGGTTAAGGGTTAGGTTTAGTGTTAGGGTTAGGGGTCTGGGTAGGGGCTCACGGTTAGGGCTAAGGTTATATCACTTTTCAGTTTTCCTGTTATAATAATTGAACAGGCGACACGAATGTGAATTTGTTTACAAAGTTGTGCTTTGTGTTTCTGTTCTTTCGATGAAAACTTGTTTCTTTGCCGTACATTTCGATATAGCGCTTTTCCGTTTTCCTGTTTTCCTAATTGAGCAATCGACACACATGTGATTTAGTTTACAAAGTAGTGCTTTGCGTTTCTGTTCTTCTTTTGGAAACTTGTTTCTGTGCTGTACAGTGTGATATATCACTTTTCAGTTTTCCTGTTATAATAATTGAACGGGCGACACATATGTGAATTAGTTTACAAGGTTGTGCTTTGCGTTTCTGTTCTTTCAATGGAAACTTGTTCCTGTGCTGTACAGTTCGATATATCACTTTTCAGTTTTCCTGTTATAATAATTGGATGGGCGAAAAGTATGTGAATTAGTTTACAAAGTTGGGCTTTGCGTTTCTGTTCTTCTATGGAAACTTGTTTCGGTGCCATATAGTGAGAGATAACACTTTTCAGTTTTCCTGTATTCCTAATTGAGAGAGAGACACACATGTGATTCCATTTAAAAGTTGTGCTTTGCTTTTCTGTTCTTTCATTCGAAAATTGTTCCTGTTAGGAACAAATTAGGGTTAGGTTTAGGGTTAGGGTTACAATTAGGGTTAGGGTTAGGGTTAGGGTAGGTATAGGGTTAGGGTTAAGTTTAGGGTAGGGTTAGGGTTAGGGTTAAGGTTAGGGGTTAGGGTTAGGGTTAGGGTTAGGTTTAGGGTTAGGGTTAGGGGCTTAGTGTTAGGTTTAGGGTTATATCACTTTTCAGTTTTCCTGTATTCCTAATTGAGCGAGTGGCACACATGTGATTTAGTTTACAAAGTAGTGCTTTGCGTTTATGTACTTTCATTGGAAAGTTGGTTGGGTTTAGGTTTAGGGTTAGGGTTAGGGTTACAGTTAGGGTTAGGTTTAGGGTAGGGTTAGGGTTAGGGTTATGGTTAGGGTTAGGGTAGGGTAGGTTTAGGGTTAGGGTTAGGTTTAGGGTTAGGGGATAGGGGAGGTTTAGGTTAGGTTTAGGGTTAGGGGTAGTTTTAGGGCCTTAAGGTTAGATCAGGGTAATATCACTTTTCAGTTTTCCAGTTATAATAATAGAACAGGTGACACGAATGTGAATTAGGTTACAACGTTGTGCTTTGCGTTTCTGTTCTTTCGATGAAAACTTGTTTCTTTGCCTTACATTTCGATATATTGCTTTTCAGTTTTTCTGTATTCCTAATTGAGAGAGCGACACACATGTGATTTAGTTTACAAAGTATTGCTTTGCGTTTCTGTTCTTCTGTTGGAAACTTGTTCCTGTTAGTAACAAGTTAAGTTTTTGGTTAGGGTTAGGTGTAGGGTAAGGGTTAAGGTTAGGGTTAGGGTTAGGTTATGGTTAGGATTAGGGTTAGGGTTAGGGTTAGGGTTAGGGTTAGGGGTTAGGGTTAGGGTTAGGGTTAGGGGCTTAGGATTAGGGTTAGGGTTATATCACTTTTCAGTTTTCCTGTTATAATAATTGAATGGGCGACACGTATGTGAATTAGTTTACAAAGTTGAGCTTTGCATTTCTGTTCTTTCGATGGAAACTTCTTTCTGTGCCTTAAAGTGCGAGATAACACTTTTCCTTTTTCCTGTATTCCTAATTGAGCGAGTGGCACACATGTGAATTAGGTTACAAAGTAGTGCTTTGCGCTTAAGTTTTTTCTTTGGAAACTTGGTTAGGTTTATGTTTAGGGTTAGGGTTAGGGTTAGGGTTAGGGTTAGGTTAGGGTTAGGGTAGGGTTAGAGTTATGGTTATGGTTAGGGTTCGGGGTTAGGTTTAGGTTTAGGGTTAGGGGAAGGTTTTGGGGCTTAACGTTAGCGTTAGGGTAATATCACTTTTCAGTTTTCCAGTTATAATAATAGAACATGTGACAACAATGTGAATTAGTTTACAACGTTGTGCTTTGCCTTTCTCTTCTTTTGATGAAAACTTGTTTCTTTGCCTTACATTTGATATATCGCTTTTCAGTTTTCCTGTATTCCTAATTGATCGAGCAACACATATGTGATTTAGTTTACAAAATAGTGCTTTGTGTTTCTGTTCTTCTGTTGGAAACTTGTTTCTGTGCTGTACAGTGTGATATATCACTTTTCAGTTTTCCTGTTATAATAATTGAACGGGCGACACGTATGTGAATTAGTTTACAAATTTGTGCTTTGCGTTTTTGTTCTTTCCATGGAAACTTGTTCCTGTACTGTACAGTTCGATATATCACATTTCAGTTTTCCTCTTATAATAGGAACAAAGTAGGGTTAGGTTTAGGGTTAGGGTTACAATTAGGGTTAGGGTTAGGGTTAGGCTAGGTATAGGGTTAGGGTTAAGGTTAGGATAGGGTTAGGGTTAGGGTTAAGGTTAGGGGTTAGGGTTAATGTTAGGGTTAGTGTTAGGGTTAGGGTTAATGTTAGGGTTAGGGGGTTAGGGTTAGGGGCTTAGGGTTAGGGTTAGGGTTATATCACTTTTCAGTTTTCCTGTATTCCTAATTGAGCGAGTGGCACACATGTGATTTAGTTTACAAAGTAGTGCTTTGCATTTATGTTCTTTCGTTGGAAACTTCGTTAGGTTTAGGTTTAGGTTTAGGGTTTGGGTTAGGGTTATGGTTAGGTTTAAGGTAGGGTTAGGGTTAGGGTTAGGGTTAGGGTAGTGTAGGTTTAGGGTTAGGGTTAGGGTTAGGGTTAGGATTTAGGGTTAGGTTTAGGGTTAGGGGTAGGTTTAGGGGCTTAAGGTTAGCATCAGGGTAATATCACTTTTCAGTTCTCCAGTTATAATAATAGAAGAGGTGACACAAATGTGAATTAGGTTACAACGTTGTGCTTTGCGTTTCTGTTCTTTCGATGAAAACTTGTTTCTTTGCCTTACATTTCGATATATCGCTTTTCAGTTTTCCTGTATTCCTAATTGAGAGAGCGACACACATGTGATTTAGTTTACAAAGTATTGCTTTGCGTTTCTGTTCTTCTGTTGGAAACTTGTTCCTTTTAGTAACAGGTTAAGTTTTTGGTTAGGGTTAGGGTTAGGGTAAGGGTTAGGGTTAGGGTTAGGGTTAGGGAGAGGTTAGTGTTAGGGTTAGGGTTAGGGTTAGGGTTAGGGGTTAGGGTTAGGGTTAGGGTTAGGGTTAGGGGCTCAGGATTAGGGTTAGGGTTATATCACTTTTCAGTTTTCATGTTATAATTATTAAATGGGCGACACGGATGTGAATTAGTTTACAAAGTTGTGCTTTGCGTTTCTGTTCTTTCGATGGACACTTGTTACTGTGCCATACAGTGCGAGATAACACTTTTCAGTTTTCCTGTGTCCCTAATTGAGCGATCGACACACATGTGATTCGGTTTTAAAGTAGTGCTTTGCTTTTCTGTTCTTTTGTTCGAAACTCGTTCCTGTGCTGTACAGTGTGTTATATTACTTTTCAGTTTTCCTGTATTCCTAATTGAGTGAGTGGCACACATGTGATTTAGTTTACAAAGTAGTGCTTTGCGCTTAAGTTCTTTCTTTGGAAACTTGGTTAGGTTTAGGTTTAGGGTTAGGGTTATGGTTAGTGTTAGGTTTAGGGTTAGGGTTAGGGTTAGGGTTAGGGTTAGGTTTAGGGTTAGGGTTAGGGTAGGGTTATGGTTATGGTTAGGGTTAGGGTTAGGGGTAAGGGTTAGGTTTAGGGTTAGGGGTAGGTTTAGGGGCTTAACGTTAGCGTTAGGGTAATATCACTTTTCAGTTTTCCAGTTATAATAATAGAAAAGGTGACACGAATGTGAATTAGTTTATAACGTTGTGCTTTGCGTTTCTGTTCTTTCGATGAAAACTTGTTTCTTTGCCTTACATTTCGATATATCGCTTTTCAGTTTTCCTGTATTCCTAATTGAAAGAGCGACACACATGTGATTTAGCTTACAAAGTAGTGCTTTGCATTTCTGTTCTTCTGTTGGAAACTTGTTTCTGTGCTGTACAGTTCAATATATAACTTTTCAGTTTTCCTGTTATAATAAATGAACGGGCGACAGGTATATGAATTAGTTTACAAATTTGTGCTTTGCGTTTCTGTTCTTTCGATGGAAACTTGTTTCTGTGCCGTACAGTGCGAGATAACACTTTTCAGTTTTCCTGTATTTCTAATTGAGCGAGCGACACACGTGTAATTCCATTTAAAATTAGTGCGTTGCTTTTCTGTTCTTTCGTTCGAAACTTCTTCCTGTGCTGTACAGTGCGTTATATCACTTTTCAGTTTTCCTGTATTCCTAATTGAGCGAGTGGCACACATGTGATTTAGTTTACAAATTAGTGCTTTGTGTTTATGTTCTTTCGTTGGAAACTTGTTCCTGTTAGGAACAAGTTAAGTTTAGGTTTAGGTTTAGGGTTAGGTTTAGGGTTAGTGTTAGGGTTAGGGTTAGGGTAGGGTTAGGGTTAGGGTTAGGGTTAGGGTTAGGGTTAGGGGTTAGGGTTAGGGTTAGGGTTAGTGTAGGTTTAGAGTTTGGGTTAGGGTTAGGTTTAGGGTAAGGGGTAGGGTTAGGGGCTTAGGGTTAGGGCTCGGGTAATATCACTTTTCAGTTTTCCTGTTATAATAATTGAACGGGCGACACATATGTGAATTAGTTTACAAAGTTGTGCTTTGCATTTCTGTCCTGTCGATGGAAACTTATTTCTGTGCCTTATAGTGCTAGATAACACTTTTCAATTTTCCTGTATTCCTAATTGCGCGCAAACACACATGTGATTTAGTTTAGAAAGTATGCACTTATGTTCTTTCATTGGAAACTTCTTCCTGTTAGGAACAAATTAGGGTTATTTTTAGAGTTAGGGTTACGGTTAGGGTTAGGGGTAGGGTAGGGTTAGGGTTAGTGTTAGTGTTGGGGTTAGGGTTAGAGGTAGTGTTAGGGGCTTAGGGTTAGGGTTATGGTTATATCACTTTTCAGTTTTCCTGTTATAATAATTGAAGAGGCGACAGTATGTGAATTAGTTCACAAAGTTGTGCTTTGCGTTTCTGTTCTTTCGATGGAAACTTGTTTCTGTGCTGTACAGTGCGAGATAACACTTTTCAGTTTTCCTGTATTCCTATTTGAGCAAGCGACACACATTTGATTCCATTTAAAAATAGTGCCTTGCTTTTCTGTTCTTCTTTTGGAAACTTGTTTCTGTGCTGTAAAGTGTGATATATCACTTTTCAGTTTTCCTGTTATAATAATTGAACAGGCGACACGAATGTGAATTAGTTTACAAAATTGTGTTTTGCTTTTCTGTTCTTTCAACGAAAACTTGTTCCTGTTAGGAACAAGTTCCTGTTAGGAACAAGTTAGGGTTAGGGTTACGGTTTGGGTTAGTTTTAGGGTTAGGGTTAGGGTAGGGTTAGGATTAGAGTTAGGGTTGGTTTTAGGGGTTAGGGTTAGGTTTAGGGTTAGGGTTACAGTTAGGGGCTTAGTGTTAGGGATACGGTAAATCACTTTTCAGTTTTCCAGTTATAATAATAGAACAGGCGACACGAATGTGAATTAGATTACAAAGTTGTGCTTTGCGTTTCTGTTCTTTCGATGACAACTTGTTTCTTTGCCGTACATTTCGATATATTGCTTTTCAGTTTTCTTGTATTCCTAATTGAGAGAAAGACACACATGTGATTTAGTTTACAAAGTAGTGATTTGCGTTTCTGTTCTTCTGTTCGAAACTCGTTCCTGTGCTGTACAGTGCGTTATATCACTTTTCAGTTTTCCTGTATTCCTAATTGTGTGAGTGGCACACATGTGATTTAGTTTACAAAGTAGTTTTGCATTTATGTTCTTTTGTTGGAAACTTGTTCCTGTTAGGAACAAATTAAGGTTAGGTTTAGGGTTAGGGTTAGGTTTAGGGTTAGTTTAGGGTTAGGGTTAGGGTTAGGGTTAGGGTTAGGGGTTAGTGTTAGGTGTTAGGGGTAGGGGTACAGTTATGGGCTTAGGGTTAGGGTTAGGGTTAGGGGCTTAGGGTTAGGGTTGGGTAATATCACTTTTCAGTTTTCCTGTTATAATAAGTGAACTTGCGACACATATGTGAATTAGTTTACAAAGTTGTGCTTTGTGTTTCTGTTCAATAGATGGAAACTTATTTCTGTGCCGTACAGTGCGAGATAACACTTTTCAGTTTTCCTGTATTCCTAATTGAGTGAGCGACACACATGAGATTCCCTTTAACAGTAGTACTTTGCTTTTCTGTTCTTTCATTCGAAACTTGTTCCTGTGCTGTACAGTGC
Organism: Meriones psammophilus; assembly: GCA_036365155.1. Taxonomy (NCBI): domain Eukaryota; kingdom Metazoa; phylum Chordata; class Mammalia; order Rodentia; family Muridae; genus Meriones; species Meriones psammophilus. Next base: position 2,038 of record JAEOAE010003577.1, on the reverse strand, counting down.
CTTATATCACTTTTCAGTTTTCCTGTTTTAATAATTGAACAGGCGACACGTATGTGAATTAGTTTATAAAGGTGTGCTTTGCGTTTCTGTTCTTTCGATGGAAATTTGATCCTGTTAGGAACAAGTAGGGTTAGGGTTAGGGTTAGTGTTAGGGTTAGGGTTAGGGTTAATGTAGGGTTAGGGGTAGGGTTAGGGGTAGGGTTAGGGGCTTAGGGTTAGGGTTAGGGTTATATCACTTTTCAGTTTTCCTGTTATAGTAATTGAAGGGGCGACACGTATGTGAATTAGTTTACAAATTTGTGCTTTGAGTTTCTGTTCTTTCGATGGAAACTTGTTCCTGTGCTGTACAGTTCGATATATCACTTTTCAGTTTTCCTCTATTCTTAATTGAGGGAGCGACACACATGTCATTCCGTTTAAAAGTAGTGCTTTGCTTTTCTGTTCTTTCGTTCAAAAGTACTTCCTGTGTTGTACAGTGCGTTATATCACTTTTCAGTTTTTCTGTATTCCTAATTGAGCGAGTGGAACACATGTGCTTTAGTTAACAAAGTAGTGCTTTGTGTTTATGTTCTTTCGTTGGAAACTTGTTCCAGTTAGGAACAAGTTGTTAGTGTTAGAGTTAGGGGTTTTTAGGGTTAGGGTTAGGGTTAGGGTTAGGGTTAGGGGCTTAGGGTTAGGGTTAGGGTAATATCACTTTTTCTCTTTTCCAGTTATAATAATAGTTAGGGTTAGTGGTAGTTTACAAAGTTGGGTTTTAGGTTCTTTTGATGAAAACTTGTTTCTTTGCCATATTTGACTTTTTTCAGTTTTTCTTGTATTATAATAATTGAGAGAGACACACATATGTGATTTAGTTTACAAAGTAGTGATTTGCGTTTCTGTTCTTCTGTTGGAAACTTGTTCCTGTGTTGTAGAGTGCGTTATATCACTTTTCAGTTTTCTGTATTCCTAATTGTGTGAGTGGCACACATGTGATTTAGTTTACAAAGTAGTGCTTTTATGTTCTTTTCGTTGGAAACTTGTTCCTGTTAGGAACAAATTTTTTTTTTTTTGGAAACTTCTTTTTCTGTACAATGTGATATAACACTTTTCAGTTTTCCTGTGTTCTAATTGTGGTAGCAACACACATGTGACTTAGTTTATGCAGTAGTGCTTTGCGTTTCTGTTCTTCTGTTGGAAACATTTTCTGTGCTGTCAGTGTGATATATCACTTTTCAATTTTCCTGTATTCCTAATTGTACAGGCGACACACATGTGATTCCGTTTAAAAATAGTGCCTTGTATTTCTGTTCTTCTTTTTGAAACATGTTTCTGTGCTGTACAGTGTGATATATCACTTTTCAATTTTCCTGTTATAATAACTGGAGTGAAGCGACACGTATGAGAATTCCGTTTACAAAAGTTGCTTTGCTTTTCTGTTCTTTAGTTGAAACTTGTTTCTGTGCTGTACAGTGTGAGATAACACTTTTTCAGTTTTGTATTCCTAATTGAGTGAAGTGGCACAAATGTGATTTGGTTACAAAGTAGTGTTTTGAGTTTATGTTCTTTTGTTGGTAACTTGTTCTATTGGAAAGTTAAGTTAGTGCTGTACAAGGGTTAATAGTGTTAGGGTTAGGTTTAGGTTGGTTGGGGTTGAGGTTAGCAACAGGGTTGGTGTTAGGGGTTATGTTTAGGGTTATGGTTATGGTTCTTAAGTTAGGGTTAGGGTTAGGGTTAGGGGCAGCGTAATATCACTTTTCAGTTTTTCCTGTTATAATAATCGAACAGCCGACACAGTGTGAATTAGTTTTAATTGTGTTTTGCTTTTCTGTTCTTCCCGGCTTTTGTTTCCTATTAGGAACACAAGTTCCTGTTAAGAAAAAAGTTAGGGTTAAGTTACGGTTTGAGATTAGTTTTAAGGGTTAGGGTTAGGGTAGGGTTAGGATTAGAAGTTAGGGTTAGTTTAAGGAGTTGAGTTAGGATTTAAGGTTAGGAGTTGATTAAGGCTTAGTGTTAGGAGATAGGGTAAATCACTTTTCAGTTTTCCAGTTATAATTAT
>JAEOAE010003801.1:0-12872 GCA_036365155.1 Meriones psammophilus | reverse complement strand
CCCTATTTCTTGTGATTTTGACTGATTATTTATATTGTGTGTTTTTGTTTTGCCTACAACCTGTCTGTCTTCCTGCCAGTATCCTTACAGCCCTAGTGTGTAAGTTTCACATTTAGGAGTTAGAATTTGTCTAGAGAGATAGGTAATGTGCAGGCTGTACTGCCCCCCACCAGCACAGACCCCCAATTTCCCAATGTGCTGTGTGTGTGTGTGTGTTTGCTTGTTTTTTTATTTATCCATTCATCCATTCTTTGTTTACTGGTTGTTTTTTTTTTTTCTGTTTTGTTTTGTTTGTTTGTTTGTTTGTTTGTTTTTTTTAGTTTAATATATTTTTTCTCCCAAGATATGGGTGGCTGCCCTGCCACTCACTCTGAGACTAGTCTGGCCTTGAAACAAAGAGAAGGCCTGCTTCTGCTTTTTTTTCTATGCTTTTGTTTGCTTGTTTGTTTTATTCTAGGCAGGTAAAAGGGGTTGGGGGTAGAAGAAAAAAAAAAGCATTTCGATCACAAGATCCCCCCAAAAACACACACCAGAGAGAGAACTAAAATACGATAAAGAATATAAACCAGAAGAAGAAAAAAAAAATGTCTGATTCCTGTTCTAGAAAATACAAGGAAGACAAGCGGGGTTTGGTGGACATTCCTAGGCCCAGCATCTGAAGGCAGGCAGGCAGATCCCGGGTTTGCTTCTGCTTGCAGATGGTATCCTTTCTGGGGAAAACCCTTTTGTTTAAAAAAAAACTAAGTAACTGGCAACTGGAGTGAGCCCAAAGGAATAAAATAAACAACCATGAGGAGGAATGTCATGGCGCTTTTTTTTTATTTCATTCTGAGGAATGAAACTAATGTATCCGACCACCATAAAAATGGGTTTTTTGTTTTTGTTTGTGGGGTTGTGTGTGTGTGTGTGTGTGTGTGTATACTGAGTTTTGTTAAAAGGCTTTTTTGCTTTCTCTGCCAATATTTTCAACATGATTTCATTGCTAGGAAAACCACCAGCATGGCCAGAAGTAACATTACCAAACTGAACCCACGGCTTTTTTTTGGAAGGAAAAAGCAAAATGTTTGGTATACAGGAACAGCGCATTAGGTGTCTCCACTTTTTACTTTTCCCTGCTCCTTCCTCCCGGGCACCCTGCGCTGGCTGGGGGCCTGCTAGGCCCTGGTTGGCTGCTGCGGAGCCAGGTGACCTGGGATCGATGGCTGCCCGGCGGGGCCACCTCCCCAAAAAGCTCACCACCCGCCTGACCTCGTCCTGGCCATCCTCTGAGGGCTAGCTGCCCTCCCCCCGGGCAGGCGGGGGCAGGCAGGCAGGCAGGGAAGAAGCCCCTGTTTCCCGCCCCCGCCCCCCAGGCCCCATCGTGGCTGCTGGGTCAGGGACCCTAGCCAGGCTAAAGGTTCCTGCCCAGGGCGAACTGCTACCAGGACTTGGGCTCCTTGGAGACCTGAGCTGGTCTGTTTGGCCCTTTAAGCAGGCTAGCCTGCAGGATTGCTGATATTTGGGATTGCAGTTCTAAAAATCCAGTACATCCACGCTGGTAGATATTTACATTCGGATTCGCTGACCGTCTAAGCTTAATATGCTGTTTCTGGGTCCTCTAACTCCTGATCCACCCGCCATCCCCCCTTTCCCCGGACCGCACGCTCGGGCACCGGCCCGCTGCATCTCTTTCAGATTTTCCCAGAGATGATGAGTTGAATGGAGGATAGTCTGCTTTACCTGGACTAGGAGTCTGGCGCGTAATGCTTAGGCGAGAGAAAAACATTTTTTAGTGAAAATCAGGGAAAGATTTTGAACCCAAATGCTGAGCACCAATAGGAGAATTAATGTAGACGTGATTGAAGGGCTAATATACAAAGACACACACACATTACACACACACACACGGGGAGACAGAAAAGTTTTGAAATATATTTAAAATTAAATTGAAGGGAAATAAGATAACAAGAAGCTCGTGTTTGTTTGTTTGATTTTGTTTTGTGTTTTTTTTTTTTTTTTAATTTTTGTGGCTCTTTCTTTTCCACAGGGTTTTTGATACAGGGCTGGCTGTGTGTTTTGTTTTGTTTGTTTGTTTGTTTGTTTGTTTGTTTAAATTTATTTAATTAGATTTTATGCAAGTAGTGTGAAGGTTTTGATCCCAAACCCCGGGGAAGGACTTGGAGCTGCCATGTGGGTCCTGGAATTTAACCCGGTCCGTCTGAAGCCGACAGACAGCGCCGATGCCAGAGCCATCTTCCAGGCCCGGGCATAAAACGAACCCCAAAACGCCCCTTTTCCCTTTTCGTCGGGGCCGCCTTTCTGCGCCTAAGGATCGGCGGGACCACTTCATCTTCTCCATCTCTAGCACTGTGCCTGCCAAAGCTTAATGATACTTTTTTTTTTTTTGGTTTTTTTAAAAAAGTTTTGATTTTTTTTATTAATGAAAGTGTTGTATCTGCATTTACATCTGCAGAAGAGGAAGGGGGTTCCCCTTTAAAGATGGCTGTGAGCCACCGTGGGCCCCAAGAGTTATTTTCTTTCTTTTCATTCTTTTATCTTTTTTCTGTGTAATGGACCGTAAAGGTGGACCCCTTTATCTTCTCCTCCAATGTATTGGACATCGAGTTTAGTACTTAGGCTGCTAGCACCTGTGATACCTTTTATTTTTTAATTTTTAAAAGATTTATTTACTTTAGGCTCAAGAAAGGTATCTGATTTATTTATATCTGCCAGAAGAGGGAATCGGTTCCACCTTCTAGATGAAACGCTTTTCTGTTTTTTTCAACTGAGTTCAGAAACACTGTTAAATTTTCCTGTACTTCCTAACGCCGTGCTGTGCCTTTCCCGCCTACCTTGGAAAACGCTTTATGTGTTCTTCTGTCCCATCGGATAGATCATTTCTTCTGTTTCTTCCAGCATAGCTCAGAAACCCCGTACATACTTTCCTGGACTTTGTCTAAAAAACCCCTTGTGCTTTGACTTCCTGTTCTACCTTGAAAACACATTCATGCGCCTTCTCACTGCTTAGATATAGCACTTTTCGTTTCTCTGTCTGTGAGACAGAGAGTTAGCTTATATTTAAGATTAAAAAGGTAAGAAAATTAAAACAAACTGCTTCTCTCTCTCTTTTAGATAGGTTTCTTTGTAACAGGTTTCTGTCCTGCCACTGGGTCCGGGAAAACCAGTCTGGCTCTGAAACAAAAGATAAGGCCTACTTGCTTTTGTTGTTGCTGTTTGTTTCAAGCCTTGTTTGAAGCAAGGGTGGGGAGAAAAGGGGAAAAAGAAAGACACACATCACAAGAGATCCCCCTCTCTCAAACACACACCCAGAGGGGAGAGAGAGAGAGAGAGAGAGAGAGAGAGGGGAGACTTTGTAAATTAAAACTAAAATACGATAAAGAGATAAACCAGAAGAAGAAGAAGGAAAAGATGCTTCCTGGAATTAGAGAAATACAAGGAAGACAAGCTGTGGTGGTACATTCCTTTAGGCCCAGCACCTGAAGGCAGAGGCAGGCAGATCCCTGGTTAAGCCTGCTTTGCAGATGGTATCCTTCTCTCGGAAACCTTGTTAAAAAAAAAACAGAACTAAGTAACTGAGAAAATAAAACGAATCAGTGAGGGGGAATGGCAGGGGAGCCTTTGTTCTTTTTCCTTTCATCCTGATATCGGGCTGTATTCACCTGTCACACAGGAGGAGGATTTCATCCATGCAAGACACCCAACAAGTTCACTGATGTAACAAGTGTTTTGTGTATACTGAGCTTTTTTTAGGCTTTTGCTTTCTGCACATTCAGCGTGATTCATTCAGGAAAACCACCCACTGGTAGGAGTAATATTCCACCAGATCCCACGTTTGGTTTCTATAATGATAGAATAAATAAATAAAGGTGCCTTCGGAGCAGCTGTAACAGTGTACCGCGTCAAAGATGTGTGTGTGTGTGTGTGTGTGGGAAAACTCCCAAAAAAAAGTTCGGTCTTTTTGGAGCTGACTGTTTAGAAAAGTAACACGCTTTAGAAAAGACAAAGGACACATTTTTAGCATTCACGGTGCTTTCACAAGAGATGTTTTTACGACTCTCTGGATGCAAAATGAGGTTATCGATGTGTGAATATTTATTAAACAGATTTTTGGGAAAGTGTTCTGTCCTCTTTTCCCCCTCTCTCAATCTTAAATTTCTATCTCTCTTTTTCTTCGGTCGTGTGTCTGGGGAGAGACACAGAGACAGACAGACAAAGAGAGGGGAGAGAGAAAAGAGACAGAGAGTCAGAGAACTATATTTTAAAATTAAATTGAATGGACAAAGATAACCAAAAAAACTAAAAACAAAGAAGCTTTGGATTTTTTTTTTTTTTTTTTTTTTTTTTTGGGGTTTGTTTCTGTTATTTTATTTTATTTTATTTTTTTTTTGTGGTTTCTTTTCCCTTTGGGCTCCCTTTGATACATGTATGGCTGTGTTTTGTTTGTTCTTTTCTTTTAATTTTAAATTTTAATTCAGATTTTATAAGTATAGGGGGTGCAGATCCCTGAACCCAAGTACCTGTGAGCCATGGTCCTGGGAATTAAACCCGGGTCCATTCGAGGAGCCAGAGACAGCGCCTTAAGAATGGACCCATCTTCTCCAGGCCCTGAAAGATGAAACGCTAACCCAAAAGTTTTTCCCTTCCTTTCGTTAGTCCCCTTTTATGCTTCAGTGATCGTGGTGACCACTTCATCTTCTCCATCTCTAGCGATTGCAGTTTCATCAGTTTAGTCCCTCGCTAGCCCCCGGGGGATACCTTTTTTTTTTTTAATTTTAAAAAGATTGATTTATTTTATGTATACGAGTGTTGTATCTGCTTTTTACATCTGCCAGAAGGGGGAATCGCTGTGAGCCACCATGTGGTTTCCTGGAGTTGAACCCTGGACCTTGAAGAGCTGACCCATCTCCCCGGGCCCCCGCATCTGTGATAGCTTTTAAGTTTGTCCAGGTTTCGGGCCTTTAGAGCTTTTCGCTGGTTCCCTTTCTTTATTGGCTTTCTCTTTTTCTTCTTTCCTGCGGGCACTAGGTTTTCTTGTTTTGGGTTTACTTTTTGGCTAGTACAACGCCAAGGGAATTTTTTTCGGGCCCCAGTCTATTTGGATTCTGTGTGTTTTTTGTTTGAGTTCCTTTTTAGGTGAAGGACATTCTTCAAAATTTTTTATCTGTTATCCTTATCCTTATTACCCTTAATTTTATTGGCTGTTCATAACTGATTTTTCTTTGTCTCCTTGTTTTTTTCTTTTTTTTAACATTTTTTTGGAGCAATGTATCTATTCTTTCTCATTATATACCTTCAATGCCTGCCTGAGATTCTCTTTCCCCATCTGTTATTCTGTTAGCCAGGGTTTGCCTCGGAAGTTTCTATTTGAGTCCCTACCCTTTTTTTTTGGGTTTTCCCTTTTTCGAAATCTCCGGTTTAGGTTCTCTCTATCTACTCTGTTTTATTTTTCAGGTGTTTTTTTCCCTTTTCCCTCCACAGTTTGGGTTTAAGATTCTTGGAAAGGTTTCTTAATGTTCTCTTTAGGAAGGACCTCTATCATATTTGAAAAGGGCCCATTTTAAGGAAGGTCTTTCTTCTTGTGTTTCCTGTTGACGGCTCTAGGGGAGATATATTGCCCTGCTACGTGGTGTGGGCATCTGGGATTAAGACTGTAATTCTAGGTGGTGTGATAGCTGATATCTGGTTTATCTTTGTCGCTTGATTTTTGTTTTCTTGTTATCACACACACACACACACACACACACACACACACACACACATATATGTATATTAATGAAAGATAAGTAGGGGCTGGAGAGATGGTCTATAAGAGCACTCCTTTCTCTTCCAAAGGATCCAGGTTAATTCCCAGCCCCCACATGGCATTTTAAAAAACTGTCTGTAATCCCAGTTCCACGGCATCTGACACCTCACCTCATGCACAAAAAATAAAAAATTAAAATAAATTATTAAAAAAAAAAGAAAAAGAAAAACATAGTCTCCTTAAAATGGAGACTGTAAGAATGATTGTTTTAGGAATTTTCTTTTCTGATATGCCCTCCAGTTTACTGAGGAAAATAACTGGTCGAGGTCAAATCTCGTGATTGTCTCAAAGACCACACCCAAAGACCACCGAGGAGCCGATTCCGAGGATGCAGGCGGCGAGGGTCTTTTTTCTAATGAACCAGCTGGAGCTGGTGGGGTGGGGGCTCTGACACTCACCGATGCAGCAGTTGAGAGGGGCCCCGAGCCCAAGGGGAGGAGGGTTCTGTTTAGTTTACAGCAAGGTGTGGTATTTGGGATTGTTTGTATTTACGAAGCCATCATCGCTTTCCTGGGAAAATGTCTGGGAGGGGGAGGGCCAGGAAAAACTGTAATTGTTTACCCATCCTCTTGTAAAGAACACCGTAAGTCCCAGGTTTCCTGAGAGCCATGTTGCTAGGGTGATGGTTAAAATTACTGGGCTTTCTCCAGGCTAATCTTGGGCCAGGGACCCATAGTCTTAGTTTTTGAAGGGGGACCTGTGGCCAGTTCCCTCTCTGCCTCCCGTGCTGGAATTCATTTTGTTTGTTTGTTTTTGTTTGTTTGTTTGTTTGTTTTTGTGTGGTGTGTGTGTTTTCTGTGCAGTCAAGGCCTTCCTGGGGAGTCCTGGTGAACTCACACTGAGACCGGTCCTTTTCTTTTTTTTTTTTTTTTTTTTTTCCTTTCCTGTTTTTTTTTTTCTTTTTTTTTTTTTTTTTTTTTTTTAAAGACAGGAGTTGTTTTTTTTTCTTGCAGCAGGGTACTGTGGGATTAGGAGTGCACGCGAATATCTGGTCCAGATCCTGGCCCGTGGGCAGGCTATAAACCCAGAACGAAAAATGGCCTTGGAAAGATGTATATAGCTGCCCCATAGATGGAATGGGATCCGTGACGGCTCCCGCCTCGTGACACCATGAGAAAGTTCCCCGTCAGGTAGTTATCTCTACCTGGGACTTTGGACTTGAGCCTGATAATCCGGTAAACCTAAGGGGGCCTGTTGTTGACTTATTTAACCCAACAAAAAAAAAAACTCACTTAGTCTGGGTAACATTGTTACATTTTTCCCCGGGGGTACTTAGTTACAACGCTGTGCTGCCTTTTGTTCTAAATTTTTTTTTTGAAAATGCTTATGTGTTCTTCTGTACATGCCAGATCTATCATTTTTCTGTTTTTTCCAACTTATGGTCAGAGACACTTTTTTTTTTTTTACATGTACTTAGTTTACAAACCCTGTGCTTTGGCCTGTCTGTTTTTACCTGGGAATATGCTTATGGGGTTCTTCTGTAGGTCTCCCAGATATATTACTTTTCTGTTTCTTTCAACAAGTTCTGAAACAGTTTTTTTATTATTTCTGGTTTAGCCCATAAAAAGGGGCTTGTGCTCTCTTTCTTTTTAAATTGGAAACACGTATGTGATCTTCAAATATGCTTGATATCCTAAGCTTCTGATTTCTTCTCAAACTTATTTCAGAAACCTGATGCATATTCCTCCTGACTTAGTCTACAACGCCGGCTTTAACTATCTTTTTACTTTGGAAACATGTTTTTGTGCTCTTCTCTACTACGATATCTCTGTTCTGTTTTCCACTTAGTTCAGAACATGGTTCCATGTTTTCAGGTACTTAGTTACAAATCCCGGCTTCGCCTGTCTGTTCTTAAGTTTTAGATGCTTTTATGGGGTTCTTCTGTCCCAAACCAGATCCATCACTTTTCTGTTCTTCTCAACTTAGTATGGAAACCTGGCTGCTGCCATAGTGGAGGTTAAATCCTAATAACCCGGGTTTAAAACCTAAGGGGGCCTGCAATCACATTGTTATGATTGAATCACATTAGAGATTTGGTTTAATTTTATCGGGTAGCCAGCAAGCCTCAGCCATCTGGACACATAGGAGGGAAAGTGGAAGCCCTGGCCTAGGGTGTCAGTTCCAAACATCCTTGGACCACATAAACAAACGGGGGTGCTGGCAATGTTTGATCCAGCACCCAGGAGCTGGAAGAAAGGATGGGGTGGGTGGGTGGTGGTGGGGTGTGGTGTGCGGGGGGGAGCTGTAGGGCGGTGGCTGCGGCCCGGGGCGGCGAGGCGGTTTGGTTGGTGATTGTTTTGAAAAAGGGGGCCCGAACCCGAGGCTGCCTTTTACTTCCCACATCGAGGTGGGGAAAGTTACTTTCCCCCACCGGCCCAAAATACAGACTTGGTTTTTTTACTGAAACCCCCCCTCCCGTTAGGAGACTGACAGATTTCGCCTTGTTTGCACAGCTCTCCTGCCCCTACTTCTGTTTTTGGCTGCTCTGAGAGATCCGCCCGAGGAGAACAGCCCGGTTTGTTTGTTGGCTGGGACAACGGCCACCGTTTGTCCACTTTGGTGGTGGGTAGCTGCTCTGCGGTTGCGTGTCCGCCAGAGCTGGGACCCACCATTCCCGGAGTGCCCCCGGGGCCCGGGGGTGAGCGACCCGGTGTGTTGCGCTGCCTTGGACGATCGGATGGTGGTGGGGTGACACCTAGCGGTGACAATTCTGTAACGCGCCTGGTTCCCGGTGGATGAAAAGGACAGCAAATTGCCTGCGACGAGCCGGACAAGGGTGACGAGAGCCCGGCGAGCAGGCGGCTGTGTCCGGGGTTGTGTCGTGTTTCAGAACGCTCTGAGTGTACAGTGTTGGCCGGGAGAGTATTGGGGGGACAGGTGACAGGTGTCCCAAAGGAGTATGTGGGGAGGGAGGCTTGGGCAGGCGACCAGAAGGTTTAAGCTCCGCCTCTGGGGGACCCAGGCCTGTTTTTGAATTGGAGAGCCTGGCGGCCGGCCTCTGGATCCCAGGAGCGAGAGGATGCTGGGGTCTCCGGCCTAACTGACGACTGTCCCCGGCCTGACTTCTGACCTGCGGAGCTCGCCGGCCCGAGGGCGCTTAGGGTGCTTTTTTTCCCCCCCTTTTTCCCTTTCCCAAGGATGGAGGTCGCCCCAGTACCCTGAACGGGGCCTCCGCAGGGCCCCGGTCCTCTTTTGGGTCTGACGGAGAGCTCGACCAGATGTCCGGCTGACTTAGTCTTTTTTTCCTTCCTCTTCCCTCCCCCTTCCTTCTGGGAGGTCGACCAGATGTCTGGACTTTTTTTTTTTTTCTAGGACTTTATATATATATATATATATAATATATATATATATATATATATATATATATAATTATTATATAAATAAATATATTATTATATATTATATATACATACCTAGATAAATAATATAATTAAAATTAATATAAATTAATTATATATTTTATATAGATGATATATGTAATAACATAAATATATAAGCTATTCATATTACATTTACATATTTATATATATGTATTTATATATAATAAATATGTTTATATAAAATAGATAAGCAAATATTTAGTATGTATGAATATAGATAAATAAATAAGTAAATATATATGATATAATAAGATCATATTTTTTCTTTCTTATTTTATATATATATATAATTTATATATACATACTTATATATTAATATAAAAATTAAATATATTTATATATAAATGATATATGTAATATACATAAATATATGTTTCATATTACATTTAATATATAATATGTTTTATTAAAATAGATAAATAAGCAAATAAATATTTAGTATGTAGGGAATATATGATAAATAAGTAGATATATATATATAATAAGACCAGTTTTTCTTTTTTTTTTTTTTTATGAGGGAGGGACTGACTGAATAAATAAACTGTCTCTTTTTTTTCATTTAATTATTTATGTATTTGTTTGTTTGTTTCTCTGTTTATTAATTAATTATTCAGAATGTTCTCCTGCATGTGTGCCTGCAGGTCAGAAGAGGCACCAGATCTCATTATAGATGGCTTGTAAGCCACCATGTGGTTGCTGGAATTGAATTGAAATCAGGAACTTTGGAACAGCCAATGCTTTTAACCCTCTGAGCCATCTCCAGCCCCTTTTTTTTTTTTTTTTTTTTTTTTTGAGGTAGACCAACCCATGAATGACTGATTAAATGTGCCTGCATGAATGTACCTAAGGGGGCGCCAGAACTCCATTATAGACTGTTGTGAGCCATCTCCCAGTGTGTATTTATTCCCCCTTCCCATCCCAGACCGAGATCTGCCTGCCTGCTCCATTTTGATATTTTTTTTTTAACTGATATGTAATGTCCAGGTAAAGGTTGAGCAGTTACCTTTTTTTTTCCTCTCCCCGCCATCATAACAGGGGTGCAGGGCTTGTCGCTCCTCGAGGTGTGTGCACTGGCCCTTATCAGCCTGCCTGCACACTGTCTGCCCGAGCCGGGAAACGGGGGGGCATGGAGGGGAGGAGATGGGCTTTGGGCCCATGGTTCTCTAAAAAATTGAATCGAATCGTTCTTTCAAATAGACTCTGATCTGCCTGCTCTGCTCTGCTCTGCTCTGCTTTTGGGCCTAATGGAATGGACTCCCCTCACTGACATGTTTCTTTGCTATCCATGAGGGTTCCTGACCACCTGGCGAACAGGACAGGACGGGACGGGGACGGAGGTGAGAATCAAAGGCACGGCCAGAAAGAGGATTTTGAGGCTATGCCCCGCACAGCTGGACTGATCGCCCTCCTTCTCGAGCGGGAATAAATCCACATACAAACAAAAGACTACCCTTTCCAGCAGAAGAAGATGGCCTTCCTTCCTTTCATTCCTCTTCCTCTTCCTTTTGACTCACAGGTGGTACTCACCTGCTTCCCACCCATCTGAACCCCCTTACTTTACCCCAAATCAACAATAAAATGAATGACTACGAAGTTTCTAGTTGTTCATTGACTTATGTTTCTCTCTCTGTGAGCTAATTTTTACCACTCCCCACTCTGTGTGTGGACAGAGAGAGAGAGAGGGGAGAGAGAGAGAGAGAGAGGGGTGCTTGGGACTAAAAAACAGCCGTATACTTTCAGGCAGGCAAGATCCTGGGGTTCTGTTTGTTTGTTTTTTTTTTTTCTTTTTTTTCTTTCCTTTCTTTTTTTTACTTTTTTTTTTTTTTGTGGTGGTGGTGGTGGTGGTGGTGGTGGTGGTGGTGGTGGTGGGTCGCGTTTTCCCACTGTGATTTGTTTAAAACTCACCCCAGTTGAAGATCTGCAAGTGACTTCAACTTGCGGGACTTGGAACCTCTGGTTCTCTTTTCTAGTCTTCTTCGGGAAATTCAAATTGACCCCTTGGAGGAAGGCTGTAAGTTTTTATATGCCACCCCCCTGATTATTCTATTTTTTTTAACTGGATTCTGCCTCTATATGGAGTTCTAAAGCTGATTTAAAGAAGGTTGTGACCGCTGAAAGGGTGGGCCTGACCATCGCTCTCTGGGATGTAGAGAGGGATTCATTTTTCCCCCCTGGGTTTGCAGACTGGGTGGTTAGTATCCACTTCTCCCTGAACAAATCTGAGGACTCCACAAAAGGATCTCCCTTTCTTCACTTTTTCCTCCTTGAGATTTGGGGGTGGGGGGAAGGGGTGGACTGATCGTGGGGGGGGGATGGGGTGGGGGGGAGGATCGGCGGGGCAGATGGGGAGGAGCGAGTCTTCCTTCCAGTGGAGACAGGGGCCTCCAAACTCCCTTCTGCCTCTGCCTCTCAGGCAGGCGTGGCCCCCACCACGCCCGGCCTGCCCGGTCTGGACATATTCAACTGGTATTTAAATTTTCTAGGGAAAGGGCTTGACCGAGGGACGGGAGGAATGGCCAGGGGGTTAATAGCACTGTACTCTTCCAAAGGACTCAGGTTCATTCCAGAACCCACTCGGCAGCCTGCCTGTAACTCATTTCTATCTAGGTGATCGGACACATAAATAAAAGTAAATAAATAAATTATTTGGGTTGGAATTTAGCTCAGTGGTAGGTAAGGATCACCTGTTTAGGCTAAAGGTCCTCCTGGGTTGTTTGGTCCTCATCAAAAAAAAAAAATAAGCTTGAGCAGAAATTAGGGGTCTCCACCAACACACACACACAAACACACACACACACACACACACACACACACCCTTTCTCATCTTATCTTTGATTTTTTTTTAACCCAACACCCCCCAGGACTGATGAAACTGTAAATTGCAAGAATTGCCTGGGGTCAAGAAGACTGACTGACTGACTGACGGGACTGGCTTGGCGGGGCTGGCAGGAGCCCCCCTGAGACTAGCCTTTGCTGGAAAATCTACCTATATGGAGGATGGCGCCTCATAACCATGGCGGCTCCCTTTGGGATCCCCTTGTCAAGCTGGGAATGAGGAGTGGTTGGATATGCAGGAAAACAGAGTCAGCAAAGTTCAGTTTGTGTTATTTGTCGGGGTTTCATTACCCCAGATCCTCCTTGATCCCTTCCACCCACCCAAAATCTGCCCGGGGCCTGCCTGCTCAAGGTATGGCTTACATTATAACATTATTATACCAGTGAGAATCTGCTGGAAAAAAACGATATTTCTTCTCGGGTGGTTGTATTTCGAGATAATTTCTGGCAGAGATATAGGGCTTGTCTCGATTTTCCTCTCAGAGCTGGGGCCCAATCGGGCCCTAGACTTATGCAGGATGGCCTGATTCATCCCCACCCCACCCTTAAATATTTAAAAGTAAAAACACGCAGAGAGGCATTTGAAAGAGGTCTTTAAAGGTAGTTGTTAGTACTGTGTACTTTTTTAATTCTTAATAGCAAATCTGGATTGTTGTGTAGAGAGAAAATATTTTTCTGCCTGCCTGCCTGCCGCCTGCCTGCCTGCCTGCCTGCCCCCCTTTTCTCCCTCTCCAAGGGGGTTTTTAATAAGTGGAACGGGAATGTCTCTGACATGAACTCACTTGTAGCACCCTCCAAGGCCCAGAGGGGGGCAATGCAGGCCCCTGATGAGATGGGTTTGGGGAGGGGGGGAG
>JAEOAE010001037.1:0-12847 GCA_036365155.1 Meriones psammophilus | reverse complement strand
GTAAAAACCTTCAGTAATGATGCGCCAAGGCAAATTGTATAAACACGCCTAAGAACGCTAGCCCATAAGTCATCAGGCGGGTAAAGAGTGAGCAGCCAATCAGGCATTGACTCATTACTTAGGTGCCACCAGGGCTATATAAACAGCCGCACTTCTGGGCCACCCGGCGCCCCTCCTCCTCCTCCCCTTCTCCCGCCCGGGCTTGCCCGCCTGCCATGGCTCCTCGGGATGCCGCGTGTTCGTCTGCCAATGGCACCCCAGTGCCCGCAAGGCCGGGCCCACTCTCCTCTCCTCCTTTCATCGATTGACTGTAATGAAGGCTTGTATATGAAGGACCTTGTGCCCGTTTCGCTGGCGACGACCATGCTCAAAACTCCTGACAGACCGGCCCGGCCCTGACAGCCCTGGCCCTTGTGCCTGACAGCCCTGGCCCTGGCCTCTGACAGCCCTGGCCCTGGCTCTGACAGCCCAGGCCTCTGATCTTCTGACAGCCCTGGCCCTGACTTCTGACAGCCCTGGCCCTGGCAGCTCTGGAAGGCTGGGTCTCTGATAGCCCTGACCGCTTCTGGCCCTGGCAGCCCCAGCCTTCTCTCAGCCTGTGTGTGGCCCTGGCCCTGGCAGGCCATGGCCCTGGCTCTGGCATTTAAACCTTGACCCTAACCTTGACCCCTAACCCTAACCCCTGGGTCCCTAACCCTTAACCTCCCTAACCCTAACCCCACCCTCCTGACAGCCCTGACCCTGGCCCTGACAGCCCTGGCCCTGGCCCTGGCAGCCCTTGTCCTGGCCCTGGCAGCCCTGGCCCTGGCCCCATGACCCTGGTCCTGGCCCTGACTCTGACCCTGACCCTGGCCCTGACACTTGACCCTAACCATTGACCTCTAACCCTAACCCCTAAACCCAGCCCTGTAGCCCGCTAGCCCAACCCCAGCTCCTAGCTCCTTATTCTAGCGGCCCAGTCCCAGCCCCAGTCCTAGGCCCCTAACACTAGCCCCTAGCCCCAGCCCCCAGCCCCCTAGCCCCAGACCTAGCCCCATAGCCCTAGCTTCTCCTAGCACCAGCCCTAGCCCCCAGCTCCCAGCCTCAGCCCTAGCCCCAACCCCTAGCCCTATCCCCCAGTCCCAGCCCCAGCCTCCCTAGTCCTATCCCCAGCCCCATGCCCCTAGCCCCCAGCCCTATCTCCCTAGCCCAGCCCCAGCCCCCCAGCCCTACTCCTAGTCCTACCCCAGCCTTAGCCCCATCCCCTAGCCCTAGCCCCCCAGCCCTAGCCCCCAGCCCCCCATCCCATCCCTAGTCTCCTAGCCCCCAGCCCTAGCCGCTTAGACCCCTAGCTCCAGCCCAAGCCTCCAGCTCCTGCCACAGCCCCAGCCCTAGCCCCAGCCCAAGACTCAAACCTAACCCTGACCCTGACCCTGACTTTTACCCTAACCCTAACCCTAACCCCTAACCCAATACTAACCTTAACCCTAACCCCTAACACTTAACCCTAATTTTAATTGTATTTCTAATTTTAACCCTAATTTTGACTTAACCCCAACTTTAATTTTAACCCCTAACTCCTAACCCTAACCCCCTAACCCTAACCCTGATTTCGACACTGGATTTTGACTTGGACCCGACCCTGACCACTAACCCTAATTTTAACCCTAACCATAACCATAATTTTAAGCCCAATCCCAACCCCAACCCTAACCCCAACACCAATTTTAAATTTATCCTTAATTTTAACCTTTAATTTTAACCCTAACCCTAACAGACATTCAAATTTAAATTGGCTAAGGAGTTTCATAAAGTTTTCATGTTATAGCTGAGACATTGCATCATCGACGGATATAACTTGAAAAGAAGCTGAGATATTGTTACCCAATGTCAAAATTAATTTGCCCTACCTATGCCTCATGTTGGTATAAATCCAGTGGAATCCATCCACTACAAGTGTAATTTTATGGATGTGACTCACATTTCATTTTTTGGTAAACTTCAACATTTGCATGTTTCTGCTGATACTTGCTCTGGAGTTGTGTTTGTTTCTCCTGACTGGAGAAAAGGCAGCCTATGATATTTCAACATTGCCTAGAGGTCCTGGAGGCCTGGGAAAGCCTCAAATTCTAAAACTGACAATGGGCTAATTTATACTTTTAATTTTTGGACAGTTTTGTCATCCAATAAAAAGTGACCCATCTAACGGGTTTCCCATATAACACTGTAAAGTCAGGGCATTATTAAACATGCTAATTTTACCCTAAAATCCCACTTTAATAAAACAAAAGGGAGAGTCCAGGAGGCTCTGCTCAGTGCCAATTTTACCGCTTTCCTTGGCACTTCACACTTAATTTTTTGAATTTGGACAGTCAAGGCCATTCGGTGGTTGATCTCGACTGCTTAGGGCCTAATAGGGCCCAAGGACATGATCAAATGGAAGGATGTCTTAACTGGTCAATGGAAAGGCCCGGATCTTATGTTAATAAGATCCAGGGAGTTGCCCAGGGTTTTCCCACAGGAAGAAAACAATCCATTCTTGGGTACTGAGCGCCACGCGAAAGCTGGTGACAGCTGAAGATGATCTTTCAACAGATACACCTGCTACCACTGAAAGAGAGTCAAGGGCGGCGCAGGATGACCACTTCACTTCTACCTGAGTGGATTCATCGCCACAGATGGCTTATTACCCTGGCTTCTTCTGCCTTTTCTTACTTTAAGATTGGGTGGGGTTGAAATGTTTGGTGCAGCACTATGTTAAAGGCTTAGTGTTTTTATTCTGGTTGTTCTGCTAACTCAATACCCAATATAAACGTTGACTAGGTCGCGATCTCGCAAACACTTGTGGCCTTGAAACAAGGATCATCTCCCAAAATTTGGCTATGTCCATGTTAAAATTAAACAGACTGTGATACTCAGTCGATGCACCTTGGGTTTTAATGATTGACTGAGTCGATGAGTGGGATCCAAGTCATGGTTGCCTTTGCCTGCTGGGCTATGGTATTTCAGATAGAGGATGACAGCCCTTTGCACTCCTGGAATTTTATTCCATTGCACGGGAATGGGTGTCACCTTAATCTTCTCCTCAACCCTGCACCCAGTGGACTTGTCTCCATTGTACCTGGGGGTAAGAAGCATCCAAAAGCTTTGATTGCTTTACCCCAAAGAAGGAGCCTGCTTGACTGCTTAGGGCCTTTGTGCCACGCTTTTATAGGCTTTAAGGCAGTTTTCATTTATTAAACAAAAGGGGGATGGGAGAGCTGAGACTAGACACAGCCAGGTGGCGCTGACATTTGGCCCTCAAAACTGTAAAACCTCCAGCACGCATGCGCTGTTAAGTAAATTGCATAAGCACGCTTAAGCACGCTGGGCCGAAATATCAGGCGGGTAAAGAGTGAGCAGCCAATCAGGTATTGATACGCCACTTAGGTGCGACCAGGGCTTATAAACAGCGCCACTTGGGCCCTGGCACTGCCTCCTCCCTCTCCTCCCTTTCCCTTGCCCAGGGGCTTGTCCGCCTCTGGCCGCGCCCGATAACGAGGTGTCCATCTGCCAATGTAAACACCGCCCCGAGCGCGTTCGCGAGGCCGGGCCCGCCTCCTCCATCTTTCATGGATTGACTGTAATAAAGGCTTGTTGCAGAAGGACTTTAAGTTCATACGCTTTGCTGGCAAGACGTACTACGCAGCTTCCAACACTCCTGACAGACCTGTCCCCTGACCCTGACAGCCCTGGCCCTGGCCCTGATATCCCTGGCCCTGGCCCTGACAGCCCTGGGCCCTGATCCTGACAGCCCTGGCTTCTGACTTTGGCAGCCCCTGGCCCTGGCAGCCTGGCAGTGGCCCTGATAGGCCCTGGACGGCCCTGCCTGGCAGCCCTGGCAAGCCTTCTCCTCTCCCCAGGCCCTGGCCCTGGTACCCCTAGCCCTGGTCGGCCCTTGACAGGACCCTAACCTTTGACCCCTAACTTAACCCCCTTAACTCCCTAATCCTAACCCTGGTTCCTAACAGCTAACCTCAACCCTAACCCTAACCCTGACAGCCCTGACTCCTGATCCTGACAGCCCCACCCTGACAGCCTAACTCCTGACAGCTCTGGCCCTGGCCCTGACAGCCCTAACCCTGGCCCTGGCAGCCCTGGCCCTGGCAGCCCTGGCACTGGCCCTGGTGCGTCCCTGGTCCTCCCCTGCCCCTTGCACTGGCTCCTGCCACCTGAGCCTAACCCTTGACCCCCTAACCCTAACCCTAACCTCTAGCCCTAGCCCCTAACCCTAGCCCTAGCCCCAGCCCCCTGCCCCAGCCCCTAGCCCTAGTCCCCAGCCCTAGCCCTAGCCCCAGCCCTAGCCTCCTAGCCCCCTGTGGCCCCCCAACCCCAGCCTCAGCCCCCAGCCCCAGCCTAAGCTCCCAGCCCTAGCCCTGAGCCCCAGCCCTAACTCCTAGCCCCCAGCCTCAGCCCTAACCTCAGCCCCCCACTCCTATCCCCTAGCCCCGCCCTAGCCCTAACCTAGGGCCTAACCTTCCTAGCCCCTAGTCCCCTAGCCTTCTAGCCCTAGCCCCAGCCCCTAGCCCCAGCTCCCCAGTTTTAGCCGCCCCAGTTTTAGTTTTTTAGTTTAACCCCAACCCCTAACCCTTTACCCCTAATATTTTAGCCCTAATTTTTTAATAATCTCCATCCCCATTTTAATCCCCAATTTTTAATTTTAACCCTTTTAACCCCAACCCTAGCCCCAACCTTTTACTCCCAACTTGTAATTTTAACCCCAACCCTAACAACCCTAATCCCAATATTAACCCTAACCCTAACCCCTTAAAGTTAACTTAACCCTTTAACCCCTAACCTTACCTTCTAACCCTAACCCTAACTCCCAACCTCTAACCCTAACCTCTAACCCTAGCCCAAGCCCGAGCTTCAGCCCTCTCCAAGGTGGAGTCCGAGATTGAGGCCAAGCCAGATCCCCAACCGGAACCTGAACCCCTAACCCCAACCCTAACTGCTTCATTTATTTATTAATATTTACTATTGATATATCTTTAGTAAAGCTGCAGTTAATCCTAAATAGCTGTATAACCACATCACCACACCAGAGCAGGATTCATTTAGTTAACCTAGAACCCAATGCTAGGTAATAGTTACTCATCCTTATCCTCCAAGCCCGCAGTTTTCTACCATTCAGATTCATCCATTTTGCTGCTTAGTGATGTCTTAGGTCCGCTTCATTTCTTTGTTCCAAGACCTCCTGTTGTTCCAACCTCCTCTTTCCTTCTCCTCCTGCCGCCTCCTCCTCCTCCTGCTTCCTTCCTCCTCCTCCTCCTCCCCTCCTCCTCCTTCCCACTCCTCCCACTCTGAACCAGGATGTCCCACCTTTATCCTTCCATTGCTCAACACTGTGGCTGCTTGTTTTAATTTGACAGTGTAAAGAATAAATGGTGGTATGTTTACATAAATTTGAGACAGATGTTTAGAATAAGTATCACAATGCAAGTCTGGAGTGAAACCTGATAATGGGGAGAGAAATTCAGCATTTGAATGAACAAGGGTAAAGTGTCTACATTCCAAAAAAAACATTATGACAACAGGGGCACTCTAACCCTCTAACCCTAACCAACCCTAACTCAAACTCCTCACCCAACCCTCACACCTAACCCTTTAAATCTTAATTCTATGTTTTGTGTTAGTATTGAGTTTGTATGGTGTGTGTCGATTCTATTGACAACTTTATGGTGTCATTTTTCACCCCTTACACCTTGATGTGGGGTTCTGGGACCAAACACAGATAACTAGGGTAAAGCAAGTGTCTAATTCAGTGCTGAGCCAAGTCACTGATGTTTCTTACTTTAAAAAAAATTATCTACATTTTTTATATCTCTTTGTCCCACTTCTACCTCCAATCCAACTTCCAGCACTCCAACACCAGGCAGGAGAAAGAGCTAGTGGAAGAGGGACACAGTTTCTCTTGTTGCCTCCTGCTGGCTGGGGCTATGATTCCTTGGAACCAAATCCAACCCCCAACCCATAGAGATCTCCAACTTCCTGTCTCTTCACTGCAACAACAGCAACAGGAGCCTGGGGGTGTGTGCATCGGGAGCCACAACAGCCTTGTTTTTCTCAGAGCTCCCAACACTCTCTGGGCTCTGGCATTGCCCCTCTCCAGAGTCCTTGGATTTAAATACAGGCTGTAGCTGGCAAAGAGCTCGCCAGAACCCACAGGAGACAAATCATGTGCATCTGTGGACTGTCTGAATCATTCTCACATCCCACCTCTGGGGTTAAAACAAAAACATGTTTATATCTACAACACACCTGATCCTAAATCCTGCTTTAAATAAACCTACCTCAACCGTTACTGTTTCACGGATACCACTTCACTCTTAAGATACCACTTTAATTAAAAAACTGTCAGCAGGTAGGGTGGCAAAAAAAAAAAAAAGTTTAATCCCAGCACACACAGGAGGCAGAAGCAGATGGATCTCTTTGAGTTGGAGGCTGCCAAGGCCTTGTTTTAAAAGAGAACAAAACATAACAAAAACCACAGATCAGCCCTTCTCCCACCTCCTTCATGTCAAAACTAATTCATCCTCTACATTCACCTTGCTTCTTAGTGCCCTATCTGTCACCTCCACTGCTTTTTGTTTTTGTTTACGCTTTGAGACAAGACTTCAATCAGCAGCCTGAGCTGGTCTCAGATTTGCTGCAGCCACCCTGTGTCAGCCTGCAAATTTGGGGTTAGATGCATACACTTATACCCAGCCTACAGCCTTCATTTTATACTATCGCTTGACTGTATATAACCTGCCAAGTCCCTTTGTACCTTTGTGTCATCTGTGCCGAATATGTTCTCTCTCCTGATTTTGTACAACTAACTTTATTCACTCTAGACTCAGTTTAACTACACTTAGAGGCTTAGGACTTCAGTAACGTAGCAAGACCTGCTCCAACATGGCTATATATATATATATATATATATATGGATATATATGTAAAATATATAGTGGTTTCCATTTGGACATGTGGGCCAGTAAAATAAAGACGTACCCCACTACCCCGCTTTTATAACAAGGTATCATAATGACTAAATTCTCTGCAACAGTCTGTCTGTTGTAAGGAAAATAAATAGGTACCACATCCACAGAGTGTTCTTGGTTGAAGCATTTTTTGTCCTTTCTGTTGGGGAAATGGAAATATGATGACTGGAGGACAAGCCATCTTGGGAACATGGGGAAATCATGTTAAGTAGCAAGTAGGCAGAATTTATAAAACAGTTCTTTTGCCAGCCTTAGATGTCTACCTTTAGATGATTTTTATTTTATTTTATGTTTTGTTTTTGTTTTATGTTCCAAATTCCAACCGATGAATAGCAGGAACACATTGTTGACTAAGACAAAAGGTCAGAAAGGAACTTGACTGTAATTATGATCAGGTTTCTATAGATATAAAGGCCTAAAACCAAACAATCCCTATCACTCATAATCTAGCCTAATAAAATTTCCTCAATCCTTTTTCATGATTTAATTTTTCCCTTTCTGTGAAATGAACATGGCTGTCTACATATGGGTGTTTTTATATTGAACAGTGAATACTAACAGAGATGAGCCATCTCTCCAGCCTCTAGATAAGTGGCTTTTGTTTTGTTCTGTTTTATTTGAAATAAGGTCTGTATGTAGTCCTGGGGTATCCTGAACTCACTATGTAGAGAATAGGCTGCCTTCAAATTCACAAAGATCTTTCCTGCCTTTGCCTCCAGAGTGCTGGGACTGAAGGAGGCACTATCAGAACCAGCTGCTGCCTAAATTTTTGTAACCCCAACGCAGTTACTGTTGTAAGCCCTGTTTAAGAAGCTAACTTAGAGGCCTGGCAGTGTCGGACAGTCTCTTGCCCACTACCAAAAGCTGAAGAAGCTGTAGGGTGATGCCCACAGTCAATGGCAACTGCCCAGGGAGGAAGAAGCTTCCATCACCTCTGGCTGTCTTTCTTCTTCCACTTTTTATTCCAGCCAGGCCCCCTGAATTGTGAATGGAACTGTCTACTAGATTCAGGGTTAGGGAGTGGTTCTCCTCACAGGAATACTCTAGAAGTGTTCTTATTAATCCTAAGTGTCTCTCAGTCTAATGATGCAATATTAACTATCTTGAGCCAAAGGCAGTGAGTTTCTGAGCCTAAGGCATACCTAAGGAGTTCAAGACTCCTGAGGCAGATACAGACAGACTGTGAGTACATGCCAGCCTAGTCTACAAAGCAACTTCCAGGTCCAGGCCAACTAGCAGAATCCATCTTGGAAGGGGCAGGGAATTCAACCTTGCTTTGCTATGCCAGGGTGATCCCTGCTCTAGACAAGCTGTTCTTGTTCCCATGAGCCTGGCTTACACCTCTAATGGAGACATTCTCTTTCAAGGGAAAGCTTCCTGAACTGTTGGAGGTTGGTCTGATGCATGTTACTGGCCTCAAGTTCTGGTTACTGAGTGGATATGCCTATCCTGTTGTGTAAACCTGAGTGGCTAATTAAAACAGTCTATACTCAAGCAGAGTAGAATGGGGTAGGGTATGGCAAAGGTTCCCAGGCTTTTGAGGACAGGAGAATCACAGGAAAGAAAATGGGAAGAGAAGAGAGAACACCAAGATGGGTTAGGGTGTAGAGAAGGAATCAGGTGGGGCTGGAGGAAGGACTCCAATATTGATGTTAAAAGTCCCAGATGGAGAATAAAAGTCTTTATGAGATTATAGATGGAAAATTGTTGATGATTGTTATTATAAACAATAATATTGATTTATCTTTTAAAACAGCAGTTATTCTCAAACCAGCTGTATACTCCAAATCACCACACAGAGACTAAGATTTATTTAATTAATTTAGAGCACAATGCTGCAATGCTAAAATTATTCCTAAAGCTCCAAGTCAGCATAGCTTCCACTCCCCACTAAGATTTCACATTATACTTGCTTTTTAGTCATATCTAGAACCAGTTCATTTCTCCTGGATGTTTCCAGGTCCTCTCCTCTCAGATCTCCTCCCACTTCTTCTTTATCCTCCCATCCAGACCAGGGTTGTCCTATTCTTGCCATTGTTCATCATTGGCTGGTTGTTTTTATTGGCAATAAAGAAAAATAAACGGTGGCATGTTTACACAAAAACTTGAGACAGGTGATGCCTGGAATAAGCAGCACAATGTAATGTCCAGATTGAAAACCAGATAGGGGTAGAGAAATCAACATTTGAATGGACAAGGGTAAATTCGTATACATTGCACAAGAACACTATACCAACAGAAGATAGCCTAGATGAGGATGGTTAAAGGAGGATGGCACTGAATGGCAGCTGGGAGGTGAATGTTGAAGTTATTGAGATAGCATAGGTGAAAATATCTCCCAGCCTAATAAAAATTAAAAAATAATAAAATTCCAACATGTGTCTGTGTCTTATTATTTGTGATAGGGGCTAGATGATACTGCTGTGATAACTTAGGGCTAATAAGAAACATTATATAGTGCAACACTCATTTTTTATTTACAACAATACTTGGAACCCATATGTGAGTTAGATCCAAGAACCCGCAGCTTTGTCATATTGGATTATAGTTACAAAGAAATCATTACAGACTATAATATGGCTATTCTTAATTACAAGTGATGTGATTTAGAGACACTTAGGGAGACATGGCTGTGTGCCTGTGATACTTTAGAAAGGTTTATGAGGAAGACCCACCCTGATGTGAGCAGCACTATCTCCATGGGCTAAGGCCCTGACTGAGGCACAATTTAAAAATTAGGTGAAAGTGAGCTGAGTATCAGTATCTGTCTCTGACTCCTGACTATAGAAAATGACCAGCTGCCTCACACTCCTGTCACATTTTTCCCAGCATGGCAGATCATACCCAGGACCATGGATCAAAAAAGAAACCCTTCTTTCTGAGAAATTGCTTTTGTCTGCTATTTTTTAAAAGCATTAGGACAAGTTGCTGCTAATACAGGTCATATGTGTTAAGGGCCTGCTCCATCTTATGCTGAGAACACTATGCTGTCATGATTACTACGCCTGTTTGCTGTCCTGTCAGCCTTCAGATCAAAGCATAGTTGCAAGGAGATGCATGTGGAATAAACAAATAATTGAAATAAATACTGTATATTTTCATATTATTTCAAACATTTGCTGATCTTGATCTTGGTTAGTCAGTTTGGTTTTGGTTTTTTTTGTTTTTTTTTTTTGTTTGTTTTGTTTTTGTTTTGTTTTGTGTGTTTTTGTGTTTTGTTTGTGTGTTGTTTTAACTTTGAGAACAGGTTTTCTCTGGTAGCCTGGTTGTCCTGGATCATTGTAGACCAGGGCTGGCCTTGAACTCACACAGATCTAACTGCCTTCAGCCTCCCATAGTGCTGGGATTACAGGCATGTGCCACCAGACCGGGCTTGGTTTTGGTCTCAGGGTGAACCTGTGTATTTTCCACCAGCTAAGACTCAAAGAAATCTTAAAGACTGGAGAAAGCTGTTTTAACTAAGAGCCAGATAAGTTTGGTCCTTTCAGTAAGTCTTCTGGCTCTCCTAGTAAAAAGAAATAATGTTACTGAGTTAATGCCTGAGCTAGCTAGGGCTGTGCCAGCTACTTTATGTCTACTTGATACAAGCTAGACTCATTTGGGAAGAGAGGGGAATCCCCAGTTGGAAAATGCCTACCAAATTATCCTGTGGTGCATTTTTCTTATGAGTGATTGCTGTAGAAAGCTAGCCCATTGTGGTGGTGAATCTAAAATCATAATCCAAACCCTAACACTTAAATCTATCTCTAACACTTGCAATCCTAAACTAAACCTAACCCTAGCATAACTCCTAAAACTAACCCTAACCCTAGCACAAAATTAACCATAACCATAATCTAAATTTAACCCTAGCACACCCTAAACCTGACCCTAGCAAAATCCCAATCCTAACCCTAGTACAACCCTAACATTGACACTAACCCTAGCCCTAATACTAACCCAGCACAACCATAACCCTAACACTAACCCTAAGTTTAACCCTAGCACAACCCTAATCCTAACTCTAATTCTAGCACAACCCTAAGCCTAACCCTAAACTTAATCCTAACCAAGCAAAACCCTAACCATAACCTGTACCCCAGTACAGCCCAACCTAAAACTACCAAACCCCAAACCTAACCCTAAACCAATACTCACAATAATCCCTGCAAAATCCTAAGAAAACCCTAACCCTAACAGAACCCAAACCCTAATCCTAACAGTAGCACATCAATAATCCTAACCTAATCACAACCCTAACCATAACTTTCAAACTTTTAGCAAAACCATAAATAATAAATTGTTTGCACCCCAGCACAAGCTAATATTATAACCTTATGTTTACTCTTATCACAAATTTGACCATAACTTTAACCTTAGCAAAACCAGTATAACACTATCCCTAAACCTAACACAACCCTAATATTAAAACCTAACCTTATGTCTAATACCAACACTAGCACAACCTTAATACTAGGCATAACCTAAGACTAACCCTAACTGAAAAACCTAATCCCAATACAAATTTAAACATAATCAGAGCACACTTAAGTAGTAACAATGTTTCTGAACTAAGTTTAGGAAAAAAGAGAAAGGATATATCTCACGAGTAGAGAAGAGCAGAATGGGTTAGTACAGGTAAGAATGAAAAGGAAAGCACACTGTTGTAAACTGAGTACATGAAAACAACAAAAGTGTTTATGACCTATGTTGAGAAGAGAAAGCAGAAAAGTGATATATCTACCATAGTACAGAAGAATACATTAATGTGTCTCAAAGATAAGAACAGAAACAGAAAGTACAGCTCTGTGAATCAAGTATTGTACTTTAAGAACAGTGTTTGAACTAAGTTGAGAAGAAAACAGAAAATTGATATATCTAGCGTAGTAGAGAAGAGCAAATAAATGTGTTTCATGGTAAGAACAGAGACATAAAACACAGAGTTGGGAAGTGTTATTAGAAAACACGAAACAATGTTTGTGAAACTAAGATGAGAAGAAAAACAGAAAAGTGATGTATTTAGTATAAGTTGAGAAGAGCACATAAATGTGTCTCCAAAGTAAGAAAAGAAAGTTAAACCACAGTATTGTGAACTAAGCACAGAAAATATGTAACAGTGTTTCTGGAACTAAGTTGAGAAGAAACAGAAAAGTGATGTATCTGTTTTAGTACAGAAGAACACATAAAAGCATCTAAAACTTAAGAACAGACAGGCAAAGCACAGTATCAGAACTAATACCTGGAAAACATGGAATAAATGTTACTGAACTAAGTGAGAAGAAAAAACAGAACAGAGATATATCTCTCAGAGTAGAGAAGAGTACAAAACATGTTTCCAAAGTAAGAAAAGATAGTTAAAGCACATGTTGTGAACTAAGCACAGGAGAATATGTACCAGAGTTTCTGAACTAAGTAGAGAAGAAATCAGAAAAGTGAGATATCACATAGTAGAGAAGATCACATACACGTGTTTCCAAGGTAAGAAGAGAAAGGGAGAGCAGAGCTGCTGTGAACTAAGTACATGAAAATAATAAAACATGTTTCTGAAACTGCTGTATTGAAAATGAAATAGAAGAGTACAGCAGGCCTGTATACAGTAATATATAACGTATTTTGTAAACAGACAGGCAAAGTAATAAAGGTTGTAAACTAATTCACGCAGAAAATATGCGCCTTTGATATATGTTGAGAAGAGAAATAGAAAAGTGATATATATCTGGTATAGTACAGAAGAACACATAATGATTAAAAGTTGAGAAATAAAAAGGTAAAGCACAGCTGCTAAATTCAAGTATATGGTAAATATGTAATAATGCATTGAATCATAAGAAAGAAAAGTGATATAACTAGCTTAGTAGAGAAGAGCA
>JAEOAE010001036.1:0-13346 GCA_036365155.1 Meriones psammophilus | reverse complement strand
AACCCACTAGGACACTGAACTGCCATGGGCTACATCTGTGCAAGGGTTCTAGGTTATCTTCATGAATAGTCCTTGGTTGGAGTATGAGTCTCTGGGAAGTTCCCTGTGTTCAAATTTTCTTGTTCTGTTGCTCTCCTTGTGGAGTTCCTGTCCTCTCCAGCTCTTGCTATTTCCTACTTCTTACATAAAATTCCATTCACTCTGCCCAACAGTTGGCCATCAGGCTCAGCATCTGCTTTGATAGTCTGTAGGGCAGAGGCTTTTAGAGGCCCTCTGTGGTAGGTTCCTAGTTTGTTTCCCGTTTTCTTCTTCTTCTGATGTCCATCCTCTTTGCCTTTCCGGATGGGGATTGACCATTTTAGTTAGGGTCCTCTCTCTTGCTTAGTTTCTTTAGATGCACATATTTTAGTGGGTTTGTCCTATGTTGTATGTCTATATGAGTGAGTATACACCGTGTGTGTCTTTTTGCTTCTGGGACAACTCACTCAGGATGATCCTTTTCAGGTCCCACCATTTACTTGCAAATTTCATGATTTCCTTATTTTTCATTGCTGAGTAATATTCCATTGTATAGATGTACCACAATTCCTGCATACATTCTTCAGTTGAGGGGCATCTTTTTTATATTCTTTAGGTGCACATATTTTAGTATCTTTATCCTATCTTATAGATCTATATAAGTGAGTATATACTGTGTGTGTCTTTCTGCTTCTGAGATACCTCACTCAGGATGATCTTTTCTAGATCCCACCATTTGCTGGCACATTTCATGATTTCCTTGTTTTTTTTTTTTTAATTTTTCATCAATTACACTTTATTCATTCTGCATCCCCCCATAAGCTCCTCCCTCCTCCCCTCCCAATCCCACCCTCCTTCCTCCCTCTGCTTGCATGCCACTCCCCAAGTCCACTAATAGGGGAGGTTCTCCTCTCCTTTCTGATCTTAGTCTGTCAGTTCACATCAAAAGTGGCTGCATTGTCCTCTACTATGGCCTGGTAAGGCTGCTCCCCCCCAGAGGGAGGTGATCAAAGAGCAGGCCAATCAGATTATGTCAGAGGCAGTCCCTCTTCACATTACTATGTAACCCAATTGGACTCTGAACTGCCCTGGGCTACATCTGTTCAGGGGTTCTGGGTTATCTCCATGAATAGTGCTTGGTTGGAGTATGAGTCTCTGGGAAGTTCCTGTGTTCAAATTTTCTTGTTCTGTTGCTCTCCTTGTGGAGACCCTGTCCTCTCCAGCTCTTATTATTTCCCAGTTCTTACCTAAAATTCCATTCACTCTGCCCGACAGTTGCCCATCAGGCTCAGCATCTGCTTTGATAGTCTGAAGGGCAGAGGCTTTCAGAGGGCCCCTCTGTGGTAGGTTCCTAGGTTGTTTCCTGTTTTCTTCTTCTTCTGATGTCCATCCTCTTTGCCTTTCCGGATGGGGATTGGACATTTTAGTTAGGTCCTCTCTCTTGCTTAGTTTTTTTAGATGCACAGGTTTTAGTGGGTTTGTCCTATGTTGTATGTCTATATGAGTGAGTATATACCATGTGTGTCTTTTTGCTTCTGGGACAACTCACTCAGGATGATCCTTTCCAGATCCCACCATTTACCTGCAAATTTCATGATTTCCTTATTTTTCATTGCTGAGTAATATTCCATTGTGTAGATGTACCACAATTTCTGCACCCATTCTTCAGTTGAGGGGCATCTGGGTTGTTTCCAGCTTCTGGCTATTATAAATAAAGCTGCTACAAAAACATGGTTGAGCAAATGTCCTTTTTGTGTACTTGAGCCTCTTTTGGATATATGCCCAGGAGTGGTGTGGGCTGGATCTTGAGGAAGCACTATTCCTAGTTGTCTGAGAAAGCGCCAGATTGATTTCCAGAGTGGTTGTACAAGTTTACATTCCCACCAGCAGTGGAGGAGGGTTCCCTTTCTCCACAACCTCTCCAGCATGTGTTGTCACTTGGTTTTTTGATCTTGGCCATTCTCATGGGTGTAAGGTGAAATCTCAGGGTTGTTTTGATTTGCATTTCCCTAATGGCTAGTGAGGTTGAGCATTTCTTTAAGTGCTTCTCTGCCATTCGGTATTCCTCTACAGAGAATTCTCTGTTTAGCTCTGTTCCCATTTTTAAGTGGATTACTTGGTTTGCTGCTTTTCAGCTTTTTAGTTCTTTTTTTTTAATTTTTCATCAATTACACTTTATTCATTCTGCATCCCCATAAGTCCCTCCCTCCTCCTCCCAATCCCACCCTCCCTCTTCCCTTTGCTTGCATGCCACCCCAAGTCCACTGATAGGAGGTTCTCTCCTCCTTTCTGATCTTAGTCTATCAGTTCACATCAAAAGTGGCTGCATTGTCCTCTACTATGGCCTGGTAAGGCTGCTCCCCCCCAGGGGAAGGTGATCAAAGAGCAGGCCAATCAGATTATGTCAGAGGCAGTCCCTCTTCACATTACTATGTAACCCAATTGGACTCTGAACTGCCCTGGGCTACATCTGTTCAGGGGTTCTGGGTTATCTCCATGAATAGTCCTTGGTTGGAGTATGAGTCTCTGGGAAGTTCCCTGTGTTCAAATTTTCTTGTTCTGTTGCTCTCCTTGTGGAGACCCTGTCCTCTCCAGCTCTTATTATTTCCCAGTTCTACCTAAAATTCCATTCACTCTTCCTGACAGTTGCCCATCAGGCTCAGCATCTGCTTTGATAGTCTGAAGGGCAGAGGCTTTCAGAGGCCCTCTGTGGTAGGTTCCTAGATTGTTTCCTGTTTTCTTCTTCTTCTGATGTCCATCCTCTTTGCCTTTCCGGATGGGGATTGGACATTTTAGTTAGGTCCTCTCTCTGCTTAGTTTCTTTAGATGCACAGGTTTTAGTGGGTTTGTCCTATGTTGTATGTCTATATGAGTGAGTATATACCATGTGTGTCTTTTTGCTTCTGGGACAACTCACTCAGGATGATCCTTTCCAGATCCCACCATTTACCTGCAAATTTCATGATTTCCTTATTTTTCATTGCTGAGTAATATTCCATTGTGTAGATGTACCACAATTTCTGCACCCATTCTTCAGTTGAGGGGCATCTGGGTTGTTTCAGCTTCTGGCTATTACAAATAAAGCTGCTACAAACATGGTTGAGCAAATGTCCTTTTGTGTACTTGAGCCTCTTTTGGATATATGCCCAGGAGTGGTATGGCTGGATCTTGAGGAAGCACTATTCCTAGTTGTCTGAGAAAGCGCCAGATTGATTTCCAGAGTGGTTGTACAAGTTTACATTCCCACCAGCAGTGGAGGAGGGTTCCCCTTTCTCCACAACCTCTCCAGCATGTGTTGTCACTTGGGTTTTTGATCTTGGCCATTCTCATGGGTGTAAGGTGAAATCTCAGGGTTGTTTTGATTTGCATTTCCCTAATGGCTAGTGAGGTTGAGCATTTCTTTAAGTGCTTCTCTGCCATTCGGTATTCCTCTACAGAGAATTCTCTGTTTAGCTCTGTTCCCCATTTTTTAAGTGGATTACTTGGTTTGCTGCTTTTCAGCTTCTTTAGTTCTTTTTTTTTTTTTTTTAATTTTTTCATCAATTACACTTTATTCATTCTGCATCCCCCCATAAGTCCCTCCCTCCTCCCCTCCCAATCCCACCCTCCCTCTTCCCTTTGCTTGCATGCCACTCCCCAAGTCCACTGATAGGGGAGGTTCTCCTCTCCTTTCTGATCTTAGTCTATCAGTTCACATCAAAAGTGGCTGCATTGTCCTCTACTATGGCCTGGTAAGGCTGCTCCCCCAGGGGAGGTGATCAAAGAGCAGGCCAATCAGATTATGTCAGAGGCAGTCCCTCTTCACATTACTATGTAACCCAATTGACTCTGAACTGCCCTGGGCTACATCTGTTCAGGGTTCTGGGTTATCTCCATGAATAGTCCTTGGTTGAGTATGAGTCTCTGGGAAGTTCCTGTGTTCAAATTTTCTTGTTCTGTTGCTCTCCTTGTGGAGACCCTGTCCTCTCCAGCTCTTATTATTTCCCAGTTCTTACCTAAAATTCCATTCACTCTTCCTGACAGTTGCCCATCAGGCTCAGCATCTGCTTTGATAGTCTGAAGGGCAGAGGCTTTCAGAGGCCCTCTGTGGTAGGTTCCTAGGTTGTTTCCTGTTTTCTTCTTTTCTGATGTCCATCCTCTTTGCCTTTCCGGATGGGGATTGGACATTTTAGTTAGGTCCTCTCTCTTGCTTAGTTTCTTTAGATGCACAGGTTTTAGTGGGTTTGTCCTATGTTGTATGTCTATATGAGTGAGTATATACCATGTGTGTCTTTTTGCTTCTGGGACAACTCACTCAGGATGATCCTTTCCAGATCCCACCATTTACCTGCAAATTTCATGATTTCCTTATTTTTCATTGCTGAGTAATATTCCATTGTGTAGATGTACCACAATTTCTGCACCCATTCTTCAGTTGAGGGGCATCTGGGTTGTTTCCAGCTTCTGGCTATTACAAATAAAGCTGCTACAAACATGGTTGAGCAAATGTCCTTTTGTGTACTTGAGCCTCTTTTGGATATATGCCCAGGAGTGGTATGGCTGGATCTTGAGGAAGCGCTATTCCTAGTTGTCTGAGAAAGCGCCAGATTGATTTCCAGAGTGGTTGTACAAGTTTACATTCCCACCAGCAGTGGAGAAGGGTTCCCCTTTCTCCACAACCTCTCCAGCATGTGTTGTCACTTGAGTTTTTGATCTTGGCCATTCTCATGGGTGTAAGGTGAAATCTCAGGGTTGTTTTGATTTGCATTTCCCTAATGGCTAGTGAGGTTGAGCATTTCTTTAAGTGCTTCTCTGCCATTCGGTATTCCTCTACAGAGAATTCTCTGTTTAGCTCTGTTCCCCATTTTTTAAGTGGATTACTTGGTTTGCTGCTTTTCAGCTTCTTTAGTTCTTTATATATACTGGATATGAGTCCTCTGTCAGATAAAGGGTTGGTGAAGATTCTTTC
This sequence comes from Meriones psammophilus, assembly GCA_036365155.1. Lineage (NCBI taxonomy): Eukaryota > Metazoa > Chordata > Mammalia > Rodentia > Muridae > Meriones > Meriones psammophilus. Next base: position 8,380 of record JAEOAE010001036.1, on the reverse strand, counting down.
CCATTCTGTAGGTGGTCGCTTTGTTTTGATGACGGTGTCCTTTGCTTTACAGAAGCTTTTCAGTTTCATGAGGTCCCATTTATTGACTGTTGCTCTTAGAGCCTGTGCTGTTGGTGTTCTGTTCAGGAAGTTTTCCCTGTACCAATGAGTTCTAGGGTATTCCCACTTTTTTTTCTCAAGCCGATTTAATGTGTCTGGTTTTATGTTGAGGTCTTTGATCCACTTGGACTTCAGTTTTGTGCAGGGTGACAAGTATGGATCTATTTTCATTTTTCTACATGTAGACATCCAGTTAGACCAGCACCATTTGTTGAAGATGCTATCTTTTTCCATTGTATGGTTTTGGCATCTTTTGTCAAAGATCAGGTGTCCATAAGTGTGTGGGTTGATTTCTGGGTCCTCTGTTCGGTTCCATTGATCCACCATTCTGTTTCTATGCCAGTACCATGCAGTTTTTAAAACTGTTGCTCTATAGTACAACTTAAGATCAGGGATGGAGATACCTCCAGAAGATCTTTTTGTAGAGGATTGTTTTAGCAATTCTGGGTTTCTTGTTATTCCATATGAATTTGAGAATTTTTCTTTCCAGGTCTGTAAAGAATTGTGTTGGTAATTTGATGGGCATTGCATTGAATCTGTAGATTGCTTTTGGTAAGATGGCCATTTTTACTATGTTAATCTTGCCAAGCCATGAGCATGGGAGATCTTTCCATCTTCTCATATCTTCTTCTAATTCTTTCTTCAGAGATTTGAAATTTTTTCATATAAGTCTTTGACTTCCTTGGTTAGGTTACTCCGAGGTACCTTATGTCATTTGTGGCTATTGTGAAGGGTGTTGTTTCCCTAATTTCTTTCTCAGCCCTTTTGTCTTTTTGTATACAGGAGGGCTACTGATTTTTTTGAGTTAATTTTGTATCCGCCACTTTGCTGAAGGTGTTAATCAGCTGTAGGAGTTCCTGGTAGAGTTTTTGGGGTCACTCACGATACTATCATATCATCTGCAAATAGTGATAATTTGACTTCTTCCTTTCCAATTTGTATCCCCTTGATCTCCTTCAACTGTCTTATTGCTCTAGCAAGGACTTCCAGCACTATGTTGAAGAGATATGGAGAGAGGGGCAGCCTTGTCTTGTCCCTGATTTCAGTGGGATTGCTTTAAGTTTCTCTCTGTTCAGTTTGATGTTGGCTATAGGCTTGCTGTATATCGCCTTTACTATGTTTAGATATGTGCCTTGTATCCCTGATCTCTCCAATACTTTGAACATGAATGGATGTTGATTTTGTCAAAGGCTTTTTCAGCATCTAGGAGATTATCATGTGGTTTTTTTTTTCAGTTTGTTAATATGGTGGATCACATTGATGGATTTCCTTATATTGAACCACCCTGCATACCTGGGATGAAGCCTACTTGGTCATAGTGGATAATATCTTTGATGTGTTCTTGCATTCGGTTTGCAAGTATTTTATTAAGTATTTTTGCATCAATGTTCATAAGGGAGATTGGCCGGAGATTCTCTTTCTTTGTTGAGTCTTTGTGAGGTTTAGGTACCAAGGTGACTGTGGCTTCATAGAATGAATTTGGTAATATTCCTTCTGTTTCTATTTTGTGGAATAGTTTGAAGAGAATTGGTGTTAGCTCTTCTTTGAAGGTCTGGTAGAATTCTGCGCTGAAGCCATCTGGTCCTGGGCTTTTTTTGGATGGGAGACTTTTGATGACCGCTTCTATTTCTTTGGGGGATATAGGACTATATAGTTGATTTACCTGGTCCTGATTCAGCTTTGGTAAGTCAAATCGATCAAGAAAATTGTCCATTTCATTTAGATTTTCAAATTTTGTGGCATATAGACTTTTGAAGTAAGTCCTAATGATTGTTTGGATTTCCTCAGTGTCTGTAGTTATATCCCCCTTTTCATTCCTGATTTTGTTGATTTGGGTGGTGTCTCTCTGCCTTTTAGTTAGCCTGGCTAAGGGTTTGTCGATCTTGTTGATTATCTCAAAGAACCAGCTCTTGGTTTCATTGATTCTTTGAATTGTTTTATTTGTTTCCAATTGATTGATTTCAGCCCTGAGTTTGATTATTTCCAGCCGTCTACTCCTTCTTGGTGTGTCTGCTTCTTCTTTTTCTAGGGTTTTTAAGTGAGCCATTAGGGTGCTTGAATGAGCTGTCTCGAATTTCTTCTTGAAGGCACTTTCTAAATGAGGATAGATCATCATACCCCGTGTCTGCTTTCTTGATTATCTTCTTTAGATTTCATTATGTTTATCCTATCTTTTAGGTCTATATAAGTGAGTATATTCCATGTTTGTCTTTCTCCTTCTGGGATACTTCACTCAGAATGATCTTTTCTAGATCCCACCATTTGCCTGCAAATTTCATGATTTCCTCCTTTTTGATTGCTGAGTAGTATTCCATTGTGTAGAAATACCACAATTTCTGTATCCATTCCTCCGTTGATGGACATCTGGGTTGTTTCCAGGTTCTGGCTATTACAAATAAAGCTGCTACAAACATGGTTGAGCAAATGTCCTTATTGTGTACTTGAGCAAACTTTGGGTATATGCCTAGCAGTGGTATAGCTGGATCTTGAGGAAGCACTATTCCTAATTGTCTGAGAAAGCGCCAGATTGACTTCCAAAGTGGTTGTACCAGATTACATTCCCACCAGCAATGGAGGAGGGTTCCCTTTCTCCACAACCTCTCCAACATGTGTTGTCATTTGTGTTTTTCATCTTGGCCATTCTGATGGGTGTAAGGTGAAATCTTAGGGTCGTTTTGATTTGCATTTCCTAATGGCTAATGACGTTGAGCATTTCTTTAAGTGTTTCTCTGCCATTCTATATTCCTCTACAGAGAATTCTCTGTTTAGCTCCGTTCCCATTTTTTAATTTGTTTACTTGTTTTGCTGCTTTTCAGCTTCTTTAGTTCTTTATATATACTGGATATTAGCCCTCTGTCAGATAGAGGGTTGGTGAAGATTCTTTCCCAATCTGTAGGCAGTCGCTTTGTTTTGATGACGGTGTCCTTTGCTTTACAGAAGCTTTTCAGTTTCATGAGGTCCCATTTATTGATTGTTGCTCTTAAAGCCTGTGCTGTTGGAGTTCTGTTCAGGAAGTTGTCTCCTGTGCCAATGAGTTCTAGGCTGTTCCCTACTTTTCTCTTCTAGCAGATTTAGTGTATCTGGTTTTATGTTTAGGTCTTTGATCCACTTGGACTTTAGTTTTGTGCAGGGTGATAAATGTGGATCTATTTTCATTTTTCTGCATGTAGACATCCAATTAGACCAGCACCATCTGTTGAAGATGCTATCTTTTTCCATTGAGTGGTTTTGGCTGCTTTGTCAAAAATTGAGTATTCATAGGTACGTGCGCTTATTTCTGGGTCTTCAATTCGGTTCCATTGATCCTCCTTTCTGTTTTGATGCCAATACCATGCAGTTTTTATTACTATTGCTCTGTAGTACAGCATGAGATCTGGAATGGAGATACCTCCAGATGATCTGTTGTTGTATAGGGTTGTTTTGGAGATTCTAGGTTTTTTGTTTCTCCATATGAAGCTGAGAATCTTTTTTTCAAGGTCTGAAAAGAATTGAGTTGGTATTTTGATGGAATTGCATTAAATCTGTAGATTGCTTTTGGCAGGATGGCCATTTTCACAATGTTAATCCTACCAATCCATGAGCACGGGAGATCTTTCCATCTTCTGAGATCTTCTTCAATTTCTTTCTTCAGAGACTTGAAGTTTTTCTCAAACAGGTCTTTCACTTGCTTGGTTAGTGTCACCCCAAGGTACTTTATGTTATTAGTGGCTATTGTGAAGGGTGTTGTTTCCCTAATTTCTTTCTCGCCCTTTTGTCTTTGGTATACAGGAGGGCTTCTGATTTTTTTGAGTTGACTTTGTATCCAGCCACTTTGCTGAAGGTGTTTATCAGCTGAAGGAGTTCTCTGGTTGAATTTTTGGGGTCACTTATGTATACTATCATATCATCTGCGAATAGTGACACTTTGACCTCTTCCTTTCCGATTTGTATCCCCTTGATCTCCTTTAGTTGTCTTATTGCTCTGGCTAAGACTTCAAGTACTATGTTGAAGAGATATGGAGAGAGTGGGCAGCCTTGTCTTGTCCCTGATTTCAGTGGGATTGATTTAAGTTTCTCTCCATTGAGTTTGATGTTGGCTGTAGGCTTGCTGTATATTGCCTTTACTATGTTTAAGTATGTTCCTTGTATCCCTGATCTCTCCAATACTTTAAACATGAATGGGTGTTGACTTTGTCAAATGCTTTTTCGCATCCAAGGAGATGATCATGTGGTTTTTCTCCTTCAGTTTGTTTATGTGGTGGATTACATTGATGGATTTCCGTATGTTGAACCACCCTTGCATGCCTGGGATGAAGCCTACTTGGTCATGATGGATGATATCTTTGATGTGTTCTGGATTCGGTTTGCAAGTATTTTATTGAGTATTTTTGCATCAATATTCATAAGAGAGATAGGTCTAAAGTTCTCTTTTTTTTGTTGGGTCTTTGTGTGGTTTGGGTATCAAGGTAACTGTCGCTTCATAGAATGAGTTTGGTAATGTTCCTTCTGTTTCTATTTTGTGGAATAGTTTGAGGAGAATTGGTATTAGCACTTTTTGAAGGTCTGGTAGAATTCTGAGCTGAAACCATCTGGCCCAGGGCTTTTTTTTGAGGGGAGGCTGTGAATGACTGTTTCAATTTCCTTGGGGGATATAGGTCTATTCAGTCTTTCTATCTGATCTTGACTTAATGTTGGTAGATGGAATCTATCAAGAAAATTGTCCATTTCGTTTAAATTTTCAAATTTTGTGGCGATAGGCTTTTTGTAGTATGACCTAATGATTGTTTGAATTTCTTCAGTGTCTGTAGTTATGTCCCCCTTTTCATTTCTGATTTTGCTGATTTGGATAGATTCTCTCTGCTTTTTAGTTAGCTTGGCTAAGGGTTTGTCTATCTTGTTGATTTTCTCAAAGAACCAGCTTTTGTTTCATTGATTCTTTGAATAGTTTTATTTGTTTCTAATTGATTGATTTCAGCCCTGAGTTTGATTATTTCCAGCCTTCTGCTCCTCTTGGGTGTATCTGCTTTTTTTTTTCTAGGGTTTTCAGTTGGGCCATTAAGTTACTTGTATGTGATGTTATAAATTTCTTCTTGAAGGCACTTAGTGCTATAAATTTTCCTCTGAGCACCGCTTTCAATGTGTCCCATAAATTTGGGTATGTTGTGCCTTCATTTTCATTGAATTCTAAGAAGTCTTTAATTTCTTTCTTTATTTCTTCCTTAACCCAGCTGTCATTGAGTAGCAAGTTGTTCAGTTTCCATGTGCGTGTCGGCTTTTGTTGTTTCCATTGTTGTTGATGTCCAGCTTTAGTCCATGGTGGTCCGATAGAATACAAGGGATTATCTCAATCTTTTATATCTGTTGAGGCTTGCTTTGTGACCAACTATATGGTCTATTTTGGAGAAGGTTCCATGAGGTGCTGAAAAGAAGGTATACTCTTTTGAGTTTGGGTGGAAAGCTCTGTAGACGCCTATTAGGTCCATTTGATTTAGGGACTCTGTAAGTGCTTTTATTTCCTTATTTGGTTTCTGTCTAGTTGATCTGTCCCTTGGTGAGAGTAAACTGAAGTCACCCACTATTAGGTATTGCCATCAATGTGTGGTTTAAGCTTTGATAATGTTTCATTTATGAATGTGGGTGCTCTTGTATTTGGGGCATAGATGTTTAGAATTGTGATGTCTTCTTGGTGAATTTTTCCTTTGATGAAAATGTAGTGCCCCTCTATGTCTTTTTTTGATTAGTTTTGGTTGAAAATCTATTTTATTAGATATTAGGATAGCCACTCCTGCTTGTTTTTTGGGTCCATTTGCTTGAAAAACTGTTTTCCAGCCTTTACTCTGAGGTAATGTTTATCTTTGTTGCTTAGGTGTGTTTCTTGGATGCAGCAGACTGTTGATCCTGTTTCCACACCCATTCTGTTAGTCTGTGTCTTTTTATTGGAGAGTTGAGTCCATTGATGTTGATAGATATTAATGACCATTGAATGTTATTTCCTATTATTGTGTAGTTGGCGATGTTACTGTGGATCATTGCTTGTTTGCTTTTGACTTTGTTGGAAAATATCTTTAACCTATGTTTTCTGGGTGTATTTGTTTTCATTGGATTGAATTTTCCTTCTAGTATCTTCTGTAGGGCTGGGTTGCTGTTCAAATATTGCTTAAATTTAGTTTTGTCGTGAATATTTTATTTTCTCCATCTATGTTGATTGAAAGCTTTGCTGGGTAAAGTAGTCTAGGTTGGCACCTGTGGTCCCTTTAGGGCCCGCATGATCTCTCCCAGGCTCTTCTGGCTTTCATAGCTTCTGATGAGAAGTCCGGAGTGATTCTGATAGGTTTGCCTTTATATGTTACTTGGCCTTTTCCCTTGCTGCTTTTAGTATCCTTTCTTTGTTCTGTAGATTAAGTGTTTTGACTATGATGTGGCGTGAGGAGTTTCTTCTCTGGTCTAGCCTATTTGGTGTTCTGTAGGCCTCTTGTATGTTTGTGGACATCTCTTTCTTTAGGTTGGGAAAATTTTCTTCTATGATTTTCTTGAAAATATTTTCTGGACCTTGTAACCTGGACTCCTTTCTTCTTCAATTCCTATTATTCTTATATTTTTGCCTTTTCATGGCATCCTTGATTTCTTGGATGGTTTGTGTTTGGGATTTTTCTGATTTTATTTTTGCTTTGAGGGAAGTATCAATTTCTGTGAGTGTATCTTCAGCACCTGAGATTCTCTCTTCCATCTCTTGAATTCTATTAGTGATGCTTACCTTTGAGATTCCTTCTCTTTTCTCTAAGTTCTTCAGTTCCAGGGTTTTCTCAGTTTGTGTTTTTTTTATTGATTCTAATTCTGTTTTCATGTCTTGCAACATTTCCTTCATCTGTTTGAGTGTGGATTCCTGTGTCTCCAAGATGGACTGTATTTTTTTGTTTGTTTCCTCTCTTAGTGCCTCTGCTTCTGCCTCCAATTGTTTGGCTCTATTTGCATGTATTTCTTTAAGAGCTTCTTCGTTCACCTCGTTTGTCTTTGTTTCTATTTGGGAGGCCTCATGTTGATGTTTTAATGCTACATTTCCCACTTGTACAAAGGACAGAGAGCACCAATTCAGAAAACTCCAATTCAAAAATACATATGTCAGCACTGTGGACAGTATCCTTGAGGGGAAATAAACCTATAAATTGCAATATACCATATATTTTTGGAATCATTTTGATACACGTTACTTCCACATAGCAATGGATGTTTTAGAATTTGCTCTGTGGATTTGGGCATGGCAGCACACACCTACAATAACAGCACTCAGGAAGAATGAGGCCCAAATTTTCTGCAAACCCAGTCTCTAAATTGAGAATAGGACAGCCAAGGCAACACAAGGAAATTCTGTCTGAAAAAGAAACAAACAAAGAACTCTGCATGCATGCCCCTCCCCAAGTCCACTGATAGGGGAGGTCTTCCTCTCCTTTCTGATCTTAGACTATCAGTTCTCATCAGAAGTGGCTGCATTGTCATCTTCTGTGGCCTGGTAAAGCTGCTCCCCCCTCAGGGGGAGGTGATCAAAGGGGCATGCATGCAGAAAGGGGAGGAAGGGTGGGACCGGGAGAGGAGGAGGGAGGGGCTTATGGGGGATACAAAATGAATAAAGTGTAATTAATCATCATCATCATCATCATCATCATCATAATAAAAAAAGTAGAAAAGAATTTACTCTGTGGAATAATAATAATAATAATAATAATAATAATAATAATGAAAAAGAATTTACTCTGTGGACCAACCTGACCACAATCTCAGAGAGATTAGCCTACCATTGACTCCCAGATCTAGGATGACAGGGATGCACTTCTGAGCCAAGTGGAAGGAACGAAATGATAAAAGAAGATGTACAAAAGAACCATTTTTCTTTTAATGAACAGTAGTAAATCTTCAAATGCTGTAATTATTTACACCTGAAAATTTCTGTCGTCAATAAGTGGGTTGTTTGCTTTGTTAATATTATCCATTTAAAATTGTTTGAGTGTGTTTGTGTGAACATATCTATGCTACAGGGTATATGTGCCAGGAGGAGACAATTTTTGATATTTATTATCTACATCCCATATGGGAGTTCTCAACATGGAACTCAAAGAGTCTTTTGGCCAGTGACAACAATGGCCATTATTTAGGTTATTATTTATGGATATGCTAGTTTTAGAGTTTGCATATACAGCAGCCCAATTATATATACAAATATTAGAAAAATTTGTAGGAGTGATATAGGCTACCCAGAGGTTGAGCTCAAATAATCAAGATTAGCAACAACCAATTAACCCACTGAGAC
>JAEOAE010000479.1:0-13397 GCA_036365155.1 Meriones psammophilus | reverse complement strand
GATGAAAGCTGATTACACAAAATAGCAAGAAGAATGGTCAGTCAATTCCAGAAAGAGACAGTGGAACAGGACTGAAAGGTAGGTACAGAGCAGAGGCTGTGTGAGGTCATGGTGCTCATGCCTTAGAGCACTGCACATAGCTGTTGTCCACACCAAGTGCCTGTATGTTCCAAAGGAACACAAAGAACTGAAGGTGTCAAACACAGAGAAATGACAGTATTTGAAAAGGTGGAAATTATCCTGACTTGGTCAGAGCAGGACACACAGATGTGCTGAACTACAATACTGTACCCCTCAACAAGTACAAATCTATGCCAATTAAAATGGAAGAGAAGTCCACTTGTCGAGATTTTTACAATTGTCTACCTCAGTTCTGAAACTTTAAATAGCATAACTTGTTCATGGGTGCTAAACACATCCCTCTTCTCTGGGGAACTTATGGATCCTTAAGTACACGGACACAGAATAAGCTACAGAAAGCAAGCACCTTACAAACCTTAACTTTCTGATGAAATTCCTTTTCCATACATGAGGGACAAATTTACAGCAACATTGTCTTCCTGTTTAAAAAATGTGAATGAAAACATAAACAGGCACCTTAAATGGTTTTGTATGTACTTATTTGAAGTGTGTGTGTGTGTGTGTGTGTGTGTGTGTGTATGTCAGTGTGTGTATATCAGTGTGCTGTTTACATGTGCAGTGCACATAGGGGGCAGAATTCGGCTTGTAAACATGTATTCTAAATGTGCGCTTAGCCACTGAGCTGTCTCTCCAGGCCAAACACGTGTTTTAGAGTAAGTACTCTATCTAACCTCTTCATCAACATTTCTAATATAATTAACTCGAGATTTATTTACTTCTTTTATTTTTAATTATATGTGAACAATATATGCAGATGAGCGCAGGTGCCATAGAGGCCAGATGAGGTCATCCATGCCCTGTTGCTGGAGTGACAGGTGGTTGTAAGCCAGTTGACTTAGATGCTGGAACTGAACTCAAAGGCCCTGTAAGACCAGCCAGAGCTCTTAACCTCCAAGCTCTGGCTTCAGCCTCCTCTCTCTGCTCTTGACTGTGGCTGTGACCTGACTATCTGCTTTGTGCTCCTGATTTCACCTCTCATGATCTGTGGTCTATGACCTGAGAGTTAAGCCAAATATACCCTGTCCTCCTCTAAGCCAGTTTTGATTATGGTGTTTTAGTGCAGCAACGGAAACAGAATGGGGAAATAATCCAAACTTTTGAAGCTTTTCCTATACATGACAAGATGAAAAAACAAAAACCAGGCAATACCCCTGAAAACCTCAAAATGAGGCAGTGGTAAGGAATCATTTCTATAATACATGATCATTTTAATGCACAGGAAACTTGAAGCAGCAAGGGAGCCCACCTATAGCTACACAATCCAGGCATGACTGACAATGAGAAGGTTTGGACCTCAGGAAAACTGGAGTACTGAGTTTGTATTGGGCTGGGCCCACCAATATTCCTAAAGGCAATAGTGTTTGGTACCAATGTTGCTGTTACTGTTTGTGATGAATAATTTCTCTTGCCTTTCTTCTCAGATGTTTACTCTAGTTCCTTGTCTCATACAATGAGAAGAATCAAGACCCTTTATGGAGTTGTTGACACATTATACATTTTTCTCTGAGGTAGGCTTTGGGATCTCCTTCAACATTATCCTCTTCCTCTTCCACCTTTTTGCATTCCTTCTTGAATGCAGGCTCCGGATCATTGACCCACTCATCAGTCTCTTGGCCCTCATCCACCTTGGGATGCTAACAGTCATGGGGCTCGCAGCTGCTGACATTCTTGCATCTCAGAATATGTGGAATGACATCAAGTGTAACTCCCTGCTCCACTTGCACAGGCTTTTGAGGGGCCTCTCTCTTTGTGCCACCTGCCTGCTGAGCATCCTTCAGGCCATCATCCTCAGCCCCAGAAGCTCCTGTATGGCAAAGTTCAAACTTAAATCCCCACAGCAGAGCCTGTGCCCCTTCCTGTGCTGTGGGCCTTCTACATGTCCTGTGGTGCTCAGTTCTCCTTCTCCTATGTTGCTAAGTCCAATGTCACCTCACATGGTCTCACATTTGTCACAGAGTACTTGAGTACTGAGGGTGTATTGGGCTGGGTCCACCAATATTCCTAAACGCAATAGTGTTTGGTACCAATGAAGTTGTTTCTGTTTGTAATGAATAATTTCTCTTGCCTTTCTTCTCAGATGTTTACTCTAGTTCCTTGTCTCATTCAATGAGACATTATTTTACCTATGGGTTATATCAGCAGACACTTATTTTCCATACTGAGGATATTTCGAGATGTGTCCTTTCTAGGTCTCATGGCCCTTTCCAGCAGGTACATGGTGGCTCTCTTGTGCAGACACAAGAAACAGGCTCAGCACCTTCCCAGAACCAGCCTTTCTGCAAAAGTTTCCCCAGTGCAAAGGGCCACCAGGACCATCCTGCCGCTCATGAACTTCTTCGTCCTGATGTACTGTTTGGACTGCATCATATCTGCCTCAAGACTGATGCAGGACAGTGACCCAATCCGCAACAGTATCCACATGATGGTCTCCAATGGCTATGCCACCATCAGCCCCTTGCTGTTCATTGGCACTGAGAAACGAATTGCTGGCTTCTTCTAATCCTTATTGGGGAGGACAGCACATGCTTAACTAGTAATTGAAGGACAAGTTCACTTGAAGAGCCAACTGACAGATGCTCGCTGAGTGATGGTGAAGCCTGGCCTAGTGTTCATGCTCCTCCAGATAAGTGAATAAATGACTCTTTCTTTGTTGAACTGCTTCCTTTGAAATGTGGCTTACGACACCTGTAGATATTTGAGCCAAATGTCTTCATGTGCATTTCTGCTTTGTGTCAGCAGGGGACCTGTTACACCTTCACAGATTAGGGTGCTCTGTGCACTTATCAATAAGCTAAACTGTATAGCACTTTTTCATAAGCCAAGCATCTCAACACTTTGTATTTTACCTAATTAAATATGGATGCATTATCACAAAATTGCATATCATTTATCAACAGTTCTTTCATACTTATGGAAAAATAATTGATTCAAAGTCTCAGATGCTTGCTTGTTTATAGTAACAGTGCTTAACCACAGCCATGATGGAAATAACTCTCTGTTCATAAGCAGATGAAAGTTCCAACCACATGTGGCCTTTATATATCATGGACTACTACTCAGCTTAAACAGGAAGGAAAGCCACATGTAGGTGTAGGTCCACCACTGATGAATACATACTTCCAGTGACATGTCAGTCACAAAATGACAAGCATTCTATATATCTAGGGGTGGAACTGAGAGTACTGTACTGTAATTCTTCAAAAAAAGGAAAATGCAATGGTGTTTGCCAGGGGTTGAGGAATGGCACAGTGGAGAATTCTTAATTGGTGTAGAATGACCATTCAGAACAAGAAGAAAAAACAGTAATCTTCTGAAACCAAATAAAAGGCTGGAGGGGTGGAGGGGGTCTGGGCTGGGTAGAGGTGAGGTAACAGTGCTTTCTGCACAAGCATAAAGACTGAATTTGAATCTTCACCACCTATGTAAAAGCAATGGAGGGTGTGAGTTCTTGTAGCCCCCAGCACTGAGGGGGCAGAGACAAGTAAGACCGTAGAGGTCATTGACCAGATAACCACAGCCAGACTGATAAGATTCCGATTGATTAGGTTCATTTGCCATGCAATCATGATGACCTTAGCTAGAGTGCAGAGAACCCACATAAAGCTAGACATGATGGTACCTGTCTGTACTCAGTGCTCCTATGTTAAGATGGAAGCAGTGATAGGAGAATTCCTAGAAGCCTGAAGGCCAACTAACCTGAAGTACACAGCAGAGAACAACAAAAGCAACTTCATTACTTATGAGATCAAGATTGCTTAATATGGCTTCAAGGAATTAAACCAGGCTGGTAGGAGGGATCACATCAAGGTTGAGGCTGTGACAATTCTATGAAGAACAATCAGACCTTTTATACCTTTGTCAGAAACAGATATAATGGCCATTGCCAGGATCAACACAGTGGTCTTTGCCAGGATACATTGATGTTTGCAAGCATTGGAGGGTACACAAGGTTTATGTCTAAGAGTAATTGTCCTGTCTAGTTTCCATGTTTCCTTGAATACTAAAGAAACATACAGAGAAATGTTGTTGTTATTAAAAATAAAATCCCAAGCGTTCAATTATTACCTATAAAGACTTAGGATCCAAATGCTGGGGTGAAAGCTCGCTAGCTCAGAGAGGCAGAGAAAGACCTTCCTGCTCAGCTGATCTTCCTACTTAGCTCACGTCCCCGAAGGAAGCTCCTTCTTCTCCACACTGTCTTAAATTCCCTTCACCTCAAGTGCCTCTTTCCTGTTAACATCCTGTCAGCTGGTTTCTTACTCCACCTCTTGACCTGGGGTTAACTTTACTTAATCCTGTGTACAGAAAGCTCTTGGATTGAAGGTGTGTGTGAGGGCTGAGCCACACCAAAGAAGAAACATTTTGCACTCTCACAGTAGGATCAAATATCCTGCATCAGAGAAACACAAAACTGCCCAACACTTCAGCTGCCTGGGGAGTGTGTCAGTCTCTCAGGAACGGAAGGTGCTTAGTGTCCCAGGAGCCATGAACCCTAACTTAAGAACTCCTATGCCGCTCAAGGCAGCCAGGCCAGGCCAACCAAATGGTTCCCTGCAAAGATCCTGTCCCACAGAGAGTGAAATGTAAGATCTGACACCTGAGCTTCACCTTTTACCTCCACATACAAGTCCATAGACACACACACACACACACACACACACACACACACACACACACACACACATGATGAAATGTATAAATAAGGTGGGTGATGACAGAGGAAGACAGTTAACATTCATTTCTGGCCTCCACATATACACACTTGCACATGTACATACACACATATGTATTAACCCACACAAATGTGTAACTATGACACACTCATCACACTCAAAGAAAATTTAAATGCCAGTATAAGGAGCCTAACTCTTTGCAGAACTCTCTGACTCAGGGAACTGAAAAGATAGATACAGAGGAGCCTGGCTGTCTTTACCAGGAAGGAAGTGCCCCCAGATAACACAGGGGCAACCAAGGACTGGAGAGTGAGGATGAGGGACCCCTGAACAGCCAGCAGTAGAGAGTGAGCATCAACAGCAGGCTGAACCGGCAGTACAGAATGAACATGTCACTCCACAGGGACAGACAGAATGACCAAACACAGTAATTGAGGGAGAAAAGGTAATCTTCCTGAGGAAGAACTTAATGGTTGTGCGTAGGTGATGCCTCTCAGGGGCGTGAAGCTCGAAAGCTTAGGCCTTCCATTTATGGTGTTGGTCAGGCATGGTGACTGACTTCTAAAGAATAAAGCAGGGACAGGGAGAAGGTGCAACCATGGAGGATGAACCAGGCAAAGACAACCTTGACTGAGAAATGACCACAAAGATGGCATGTGGCCCTCACATAATTCCTCCTTGGTCCCCTTGGGGTGGGGTGGATAGACTTCCTCTAGGCATCCCACAGGTGGTATGTGCCCTGGACTCAGTACAGCAGGAGCCGATATGAGTGTGTAAGGCCACTGCAGCCACAGCTCCCCCTTCCTCTCTCCTTCCTCCACACACACACACCTCAGCTCAGGCTCCCAGGCTCCCTGCAGGGGGATGCTGGAATAGGAAGAAAATGCATCAGGTTGGGGTGAGCAAGTGAACTTGGGAGAGTGAAAGGGCCTGGCCCCCTTTCCCTGTGGCACTGGGCTTTGAGCTGTTAAAAATCACTGCTTGTGACAAGTTTTCCTGCTCTGGGTTCTTGTGAATTCTTGAAGGAGGCTGGGAAAGGGTGGAGAGCATTCCTTCATAGTACTTACTGGACTCTGCCTGGATGTTCTGAGCAGAAGGTAACTCAGTCAAACAACTTGTGCGGACACCAGCTATAACATATCTGTGTGCATTGTGGCCGTGCGTGTGTGAACATTACTGGGTGTCCTCTGCAGCTACTAACTTCCAGGATGCATGTTCTCAGGGGTAACTGAATCTAATCCACCATAAGATCCAGACCCTCCTGAGATCAGACTAACTGCAGACTTAAGGTTGGCAAATTGGTGCTAGGCCAGGCTAGTCTCCCATTTGCAACTTCTGTATGGGTCCAGGAAGGAGGCATTTCCCACCTCCCTCCCTGCTCCCCCACTATGACCAAATGAGTGTTACATCTTCAATCAAACCAAGCTGCCGGGAGCCAAAGCTATCTACAGAAGCCAAAGTCAAAGCTATCTAGTAGAGACAAAGGTAGTTACTGAAGCCAAAACCAAGTAGAGACCTTAGTGGAAACCTAAGGCTATTTAGTGAAAGAATTATCTAAGACCCTAAATCATGGGTTATAGATTGTGAGGACATCCGTTTGTTAGAGCATCTGTAAGGTATCTTTAGAAACCATCTTTATGGTATCTTGCAGGTACAATATTTAACCCATGAAAGCACTCTTCCTATCTCCTGCAGCAGTAAATTAACCTTCCCCCTTTTCTGACTTCTCCCTATATAAGTTGGGTAAAAATTTCTAATAAACGGAAGCCTTGATCAGATGAACAGACTTGGCTTTCATTCCTGCGTCTCTTGTCCTCTCCCTCCCCCAATTCCTTCCACTCTCCTCCCTTTGAAGCCCCTTGGGACAGGGCACCAAGCTATCACCAGGTCAGAATTGTTGGCTTTGTGCTTTGTCGCCACCTGCAGGAAGCAGAAGAGAAGGCCACCTCAGTCCCAGGACAGCACTAACAGTCCCAGGGCAGCAATAGCCACGCCCCCAAACTCCTGTGGGCTCACTGGATCAGGCCCCTGGGTCTCAATCTGGGCTCCAACATTGATTATCTCTGTGGTCTTGGCAAAGTTATTCGCTTCTATTCTCCTGCTCAATCCGGAAGGACATGGCTCTAACTTCCTTAGGTGGCTGTGAAGGCTGAGGTGCTGTCTTGGGCTGCCACATTAGGGCCGCCTGTGCCTCTGCAATGTGAGGTTGTGAGATCCACCGCTGCCTCGTGGGGCAATCCTTATCTACAAAATCGTGTTCAAGGCTCTTCCTGTTGTCAGGTCCCCTGGATAGGTTGTCGTTTCCCACTTGTATTTGGTGGTGGGTGTGATTGTAGGAAAACACACATTTAAGGGGGGTGGGGATATTCCTGAAATACCTAGAGCTGCTGGGAGCCCTGAGTTGAGTAAATGAATGGATGAAGAAGAGATACACTACCCCACGGGGCAGTGTCAGGGAAATCAAAGGAGGTGAGGAAGAGTGATTACAGGCCTCCTTGATGGAGACAGGAGCAGAGACTAGAGGTTGTAAAACGTCCTGAAGATTCATGTCTCTTCTGGAAACTGCATTTAGCACTTCCCTTTCAGGAGCTCAAGTTTCTCCCTGTGCTCTTCCGTATATGCTGTTCTCTGGTGCCACCGTGTGGTAGGAGGAGGAATCGGCAGGAGGACCAGACAGGATTCATTGTTTAGGATTAAAGGGGTGTACTAAGAGTGTGTCTGTATTCCAGCCAGAGGGATTAAGAGTGTGTACTAGGAAGAACAAGATGGCGGTGCCAGGAGAACACTGCATCTGAGTAGCAGGACAACATTTTCCATACAGCGACCAAGAGACTGAACTCTGGGCCCTAAAACAACAGTGATTGTGTTTCCCAGGTAAGAAGAAACCCCCACAACATGTGAATCAGTCGGGTCCACTCTCAGGTCACCCAGCCAAAACCTGAAAGAGATCCCAGGTCACGCAGGCACTAGGTCTCTAGACCAGAGTCACACTCCTGCATGTCCTGATCACCTTCCCAGGCTGAATGGTGGGCACCATAACACCAGAGACTGGGAGCCCCAGTCGGTAGAAAAACCCACAGGGAAGGAAGGAAATAGGGCTGGTCACAGGTCACCTAGTCTTTCCCTGCAAATGTTTTCTGAGAATGGCAGGTGTGTGCCTCCAGCTCTGAACTGGGCTGCAGCCACGAGCACAGAGTCTGGCTGCACGCCCAGCTCTGTGTCACAGACAGAGCTGTGAGACTCAGGGCAACAGAGACTGGGAGTCCCTGTCAGAGAAATCCTCACAGGGAACGAAGCAAACGGGATCAGACTTAGACCACCCAGTATATCCCTGGAAAAGTTCCCACAGACCAGCCCAACCTAATGACCTGCTGTGCACCAGGTAGCCTGCTGCTCCCAGGAGAGCAGTACTCACCTGCCACAGATTACCACTTGTGTACTGGGACAAAGAGACTCAACCTTAGACCTATAGAAGCCTGGAATCCCTGAGATCAACCCCCAGATACTGCTCCAAGGGGCAACCAATTATCCCTCACATAACTGACCAAACCACAGGA
Source organism: Meriones psammophilus (assembly GCA_036365155.1). Taxonomy (NCBI): domain Eukaryota; kingdom Metazoa; phylum Chordata; class Mammalia; order Rodentia; family Muridae; genus Meriones; species Meriones psammophilus. The sequence continues at coordinate 5,026 of JAEOAE010000479.1, read as the reverse complement.
CACACAGGTTACAGCAGCAGCTCAATAAATTTACAGCAAGAAACCCAGAAGCAGGGCAGCTGTCTCTAGGACTTCCCCGGGAGAGAGGAGAGCCACCTTGACTAACAAGGACCACAGTTAACAGTCAGGTCTCTACGCCTGACGCAAACTGTGGCAACACCTGAAAAACACTAGCCATACAGTGACCATACCCAAAATGTTGAGGAGATTCCTTAAGGAAAATCCATCTTCCTGCTAAGGGGATTCTCTCCACCACAGGATTCCAGGAACCACCAAAAACTAACTCCCAACAGCTAAGATATCCCAATGGGTAGAGGCCAGCGTAAAAGCTCAATGAACAAAAGACAGAGCAACAAGACATCTCCAGAACCCAGTTATCCAGGGGCAAGAGGCCTGGACACCCAAGTTTAATTGAAATTCAAGAAGATGACTTAACATCTATGCTCATGAAGAAGATAGCAGAAGGAAAAAAAATGTGTAAAGACTGGAGGAAGATATACTCAAACAGATTAAGGCCATGCATAAAGAAATACAGGAAGTTGCAGCCAAACAGTTTGTGGACTTTAGAGAGGAAATACTTAAATCACTGAAAGAAATGAAAGAAACAGAGGATTGTTCAAACAAACAACTGAATGAATTGAAGGAAAAACAGGAAAATACACAGTCAGATATGTGAAGGAAATCAACAAAATGGCTCAATATCTGAAGATAGAACAGAAAAAAATAAAACAAAAATGGAGGAAATTATGGACAGAAAGAAATTAGGGAAGATAATAGAAACTACAGAGGTAAGCATAACCAACAGACTACAAGAGATGGAAGAAAGAATCTCAGGTGTAGAAGATACAATGGAAGAAATCAATGTATCTGTCAAAAAAAAAATTAAATCCAAAAAATTCTTGACACAGACCATCCAAGATATCAAAGATAATATGAAAAGAAAAACCTAAGAATAATAGGAATAGAGGAAAAAGAAGACTCCCTTCTCCAAGGACCAGAAAATATTTTCAACAAAATCATGGAAGAAAATTTCCCCAAGTAAAAGGAGAAGCCAATAAGAATACATGAGGCCTACAGAACATCCAACAAATTTGACCAGAAAAGAAAATCCTTCTGCAAGGGAAAAATGAAAGGCACAACATAGCCACACTTATGCGACACAATGAAAGGAATGCTGAGAGGAAATTCGTAGGACTAAGTGCCTTCAAGAAGAAATTCAAGACAACTCATTCAAAGAACTTAATGTCTCACCTACAAATCATAGAAAAAGAAGTAGACACACCAAAAAGGAGTAGACTGCTGGAAATAATCAAACTCAGGGCTGAAATCAATCAATTAGAAACAAATAAAACAATTCAAAGAATCAATGGAACCAAGAGCTGGTTCTTTGTGAAAATCAACAAGATCGACAAACCCTTAGCCAAGCTAACTAAAAGACAGAGAGACACCATCCAAATCAATAAAATCAGAAATGAAAAGGAGGACATAATTATAGACACTGTGGAAATCCAAACAGTCATTAGGACTTATATACTTCAAAAGTGTATATGCCACAAAATTTGAAAATCTAAATGTAATGGATAATTTTCTTGATCAATTCCAACTACCAAAGCTGAATCAAGACCAGGTAATTCAATAAATTAGTCCCATATATACCAAGGATATAGAAGCTGTCTTTGAGAGTTTCTCATCAAAAAAAAGCCCAGGACCACATGGTTTCAGAGCAGAATTCTACCAGACCTTCAAAGAAGAGTTAACTCCAGTTCTCTTCAAACTGTTCCACAAAATAGAAACAGAAAGAACACTACCCAACTCATTCTATGAAGCCACAGTCACCTTGGTACCTAAACCTCACAAAGACCCAAAAAAAAGAGAGAATTTCAGGCCAATCTCCATTATGAACATTGATGCAAAAATACTCAACAAGATACTTGCAAACTGAATAAAAGAACACATCAAAGATATCATCCACTATGACCAAGTAGGCTTCATCCCAGGTATGCAGGGGTGGTCCAATAAATGGAAATCCATCAATTTGATCGACCAAAATAACAAACTGAAAGAAAAAAAAACACATATAACCACCTTAGATGCATAAAAGTCATTTGACAAAATTCAACATCCATTCATATTTAAAGTATTGGAGAGAATCAGAGATACAAGGCACATATCTAAACATAGTAAAGGCAATATACAGCAAGCCTAGAGCCAACATCAAGCTAAACAGGGAGAAACTTAAAGCAATCCCATTGAAATCAGGGACAAGGCAAGGCTGCCCACTCTCTCCATATCTCTTTAACATAGTTTTGGAAGTCCTTGATAGAGCAATAAGACAGTTGAAGGAGATCAAGTGGATACAAATTGGAAAAGAAGAACTCAAAGTATCACTATTTGCAGATGATATGATAGTATACGTGAGTGACCCCAAAAACTCTACCAGGGAACTCCTACAGCTGATAAACCCCCTCAGCAAAGTGGCCATATACAAAATTAACTCAAAAAAATCAGTAGCCCTCTTGTATACAAAAGACAAAAGGGCTGAGAAAGAAATTATGGAAACAACACCCTTCACTATAGCCACAAATGACATAAAGTACCTTGGTGTAACCCTAACCAAGCAAGTCAAAGATCTGTATGAAAGAAATTTCATGTCTCTGAAGAAAGAATTAGAAGAAGACATCAGAAAATGGAAAGATCTCCCATGCTCATGGCTTGGCAGGATTAACATAGTAAAAATGGCCATCTTACCAAAAGCAGTCTACAGATTCAATGCAATTCCCATCAAATTACCAACACAATTCTTTACAGACCTTGAAAGAAAAATTCTCAACTTCATATGGAATAAGAAGAAACCCAGAATTGCTAAAACAATCCTCTACAATAAAAGATCTTCTGGAGGTATCTCCATCCCTGATCTCAAGCTGTACTATAGAGCAACAGTTAGAAAAACTGCATGGTATTGGCATAGAAACACAATGGTGGATCAAGGGAACAAAACTGAAGACTCAGAAATAATCCCAGACACTTATGGACAACTGATCTTTGACAAAGATGACAAAAGCATACAATGGAAAAAAGATAGCATCTTCAACAAATGGTGCTGGTCTAAGTGGATGTTTAAATGTAGAAAAATGCAAATAGATTTATACTTGTCACCCAGCACAAAACTAAAGTCCAAGTGGATCAAAGACCTCAACATGAAATGAGACACATTAAATCGGTTAGAAGAAAAAGTGGGGAAGACCCTAGAACTCATTAATAGAGGAGACAATTTCCTGAACAGAACACCAACAACATGGAATCTAAGAGCAACAATCAATAAATGGGACCTCATGAAACTGAAAAGCTTCTGTAAAGCAAAGGACACTGTCATCAAAACAAAATGACTGCCTACAGATTGGGAAAGAATCTTCACCAACCCTTTACCTGACAGATGGCTAATATCCAGTATATATAAAGAACTAAAAAAGCTGAAAAGCAACAAACCAAGTAATCCAATTAAAGAATGGGGAACCGAGCTAAACAGAATTCTCTGTAGAGGAATATTGAATGGCAGAGAAACTCTTATAGAAATGCTCAACCTCATTACCCATCAGGAGAATGCAAATCAAAATGACCCTGAGATTTCAAATTACATCTATCAGAATGGCCATGATTAAAAACTCAAGTGAAAACACATTCTGGAGGGGTTCAGAAGAAAGGCAAACCTCCTCCACTGCTGGTGGGAATGTAGACTTGTACAACCACTCTGGAAATCCATTTGGTGCTTTATCAGACAAACAGAAAGAGCGCTTCCTCAGATCCAGCCATAGCACTCCAAGGCATATATCCAAAAGAGGATCAAGTACACAATAAGAACATATGCTCAATCATGTTTTTAACACCTTTATTTGTAACAGCCAGAAGCTGGAAACAACCCAGATGTCCCTCAACTGAAGAATGGATACCGAAATTGTGGTACATCTACACAATGGAATATTACTCAGCAATGAAAAATAAGGAAATTATGAAATTTGCAGTTAAATCATGGGAACTGTAAAGGATCATCCTGAATTATCTATCCCAGAAGCATAAAGACAAACAGGGTATATACTCATTTATATTGACATATAATATAGGATAAACCTACTAAAATCTGTACATATAAAGAAGCTAATCAGGAGGGAGGATTCTGACTAAAATGCTCAATCCCCATCCTAAAAGGCAAAGAGGATGGACATCAGAAGAAGATGAAAACAGGAAACAAGTTAGGAGTTTGCCACAGAGGGCCTATGAAAGGCTCTGCCCTGCAGACTATCAAAGCAGATGCTAAGACTTATGGCTAACTCTTGGGCAGAGAGCATGGAATCTTATGAAAGAAGTGGAAAATAGTAAGATCTGGAGAGGACAGGAGCTCCACAAGGAGAGCAACAGAACCAGATAATTTGAACAGAGGTGTCTTTCCAGATACTCATACTCCAACCAAGTACCATGCAAGGAGATAAACTAGAACAACTGCACAGATGTAGCCCATGGCATTTCAGTGTCCAAGTGGGTTACATAATAATCATTAGAGGGACTGTCTTTGACATGAACTGATTGGCCTGCTCTTTTATCACCTTCTCCTGAGGGGGGAGTAGCCTTACCAGGCCAGAGAAGATGACAATGCAGCCACTCCTGATGAGATCTGATAAACTAAGATCAGAAGGAAGGAGAGGGGGACCTCCCCTATCAGTGGATTTGAGGAGGTGCATGCATGAAGAAGGGGGAGGGAATGTGGAATTAGGAGGGGAGGAGGGTGGGGTTCATGGGGGGGATATAAAGTGAATAAAGTGTAATTAATAAAATTTAAAAAAAAAAAGAGTGTGTACTAAGAGTGTGTCTGTATTTCAGCCAGATCGCACAGAACTAGGTCTTCGCATGTGATCTCCTGCCAGAGTAGCCAGGTTGCTAGATTAAAATTCCCCTTCAGCTGGGTGACTTTTATGTGTGATTTATACTGAGTTTCACAGTTTAACTTCATAATAAACACCACCTAGAAAGTCAT
>JAEOAE010000324.1:0-16801 GCA_036365155.1 Meriones psammophilus | reverse complement strand
ATGGCAGCTGTGGAAAGGGGAAAGGCACTGGTCTAGGGATCACTGCCCAAGAGGGATATACAGCCTAACCTCTTGCCATCAGGAAACCAACAGGGGGGCCCACAGGCTTGGGGGCCCTCAGCAACAATACGAGCTGTCTCCTATCGGGCAGCCATGAGGTACTAGGTAGGAGGAAAATCTAAACCGAGGATTACAGATTTGATTCACACCCCCGCATGCAGCAGCACAGCTTGCATCTGGCTGCAGATAAACCTCTAACCCCCCGGGAAGAGTTCTATGTCAAAAAGGAAATACAGCTGTTTATGGACCTGTGTATTCAGGGATGGTAAAGAGGATCTTTTGGAAGAAGAGGAAAACTTTTTAAGTATCTATTGTATACCCAGGTACTGTTGATGGGGATAAAAGGGTTTTAAAAATTATGGCACATGTAAAACCCCCGGATGAAAAAATAAGGCGGGGTTACAATTGTTCCCCCTTTCCTTTTTCCCCTCCATCTAGGAAAAAGCCACCCCCTGAAGAACAACAGGAACATTTGGCAGTATCGAAATTGTGTTTTCGGGAAAACACTCCCCAATGATCAGAGATCCAAATTAAGGGGCAGCAACAAATGTTTTTCCTAAAATGGGAAAAATGACTTAAAAGTATCCTCCCCCAAAAGACTTGGGATCCACACTGTGTGCTTCTGAAGGTTCAAACAGTTTCTAGAATCTGAAAATTTCTCCAGAGGATAAATTTATGGTGGATTAAATAGGTGGGAACCAGGGGAAAAAGGGGGAATTTTGACACCTTCTGTGGCCTGCCACTGAAGGAGAAATTAAATAATTCCAGGAGTCTTTCGCAGGATAAGTCTACTTTTTGGCCCAAATGCTTAGGCTTGCAGGGTCCAACCCATATTTAGAGGTTGAAATCATACCCCGGAGACTGGAGCTCAAAGGAACTTAAGGCAGAGGGGCACACGAGGGGTGCAAGATCTGTTCTACCCAAAGTTCCCCCTTTGAGCATCAGCCAGAGCTGAATGAATGACCTTTTTCAAAGGAAAGACTTCTCCCATATGCCCCTTCCCTTGCCTGATCATTAGAAGCCATGCCTTAGACTCTCCCAAGAACCCCTTTTGGGGCCAAAACAGGTGCGACTGTGACCCAAACAGTGTTTTTGGGGCAGCACAAGGCCAACTGTTTCTGGAAAGGCTGCTTTAGGGGGGGAAGGGAAAATTGCAGGGGGAAAGGGAAAGGGGTTTCACAGTTAAGACAAGACCCCCAAGTTTTGGCCTGTAAGGGAGGCCTCGAGGGAGTGGGTCCAGGTGGGGATTTAAGGGTGAGCAGCAGCCCCCTTTTACGATTTGCCAAAAATCTGCATTTTCCTGGGTGTTGTTGGGGTTTCCACACTGGAGAGGAAGAACCCTGTCAAAGTGTCCTGGCAGGATGGAAGATCAGGCAGATGTGGGTGGCTGCAAAGACAAAGCACCCCCAAGGGTTAAAAGACTTTTTTTTCGGTTTGGCAAGAAGGAGGCCCCTTGTTTCAGTTTTCGCCAAGACACCTTCCCCGGGGAGCTTCAGGACCAGGCAGGAACTGGCCGGGGAATTGAGTTCCAGAGTCCTCCATCCCCGGGGTGGTTTCAAAACCGAGAACTAGAACGGGCCCGGTCGAGGAAGCCCCAAAAGCAGACCACCGCAGGCTCCAGCCAGAAGCCTCCCAACAGCCCCCCGGGTTTTGTCGCCAGGGCAGAAAAACCCCCAAGAGGCCTCCCCCAGAACGGAGAAGGCCCCAACGCGCTTAGTCCAGCACAGATCAGCACAAGTAAGTTTTTGAGATCTCTCCATCTCCAGACTATGCCAATGAGGGTGCAACTGGCACTGAGCACAGGTTTCCTTGGAGGACAGGGGCCCACATATGGTTCCAGAAAGGGAGGCAGAAAGGTCCTGAGGCAGCACAGCTAAAGGTGAGGACCTGCCTGCCTCCCGGGGCCCTGGAAAGGGCCCCCTGGAGACGTTTGCATTGAGCAGGATTTTTCCCCGGGAAGTTTTGTTGACCCCGGTTCGCAGGAGGCCAGTGTGCAGAAGTTTTTGATGTCAAGCCCCGAGCTCACCTTCTTCACAGGGGCCCTACCCAGAATCCACGACCCTGCCCTGTCCAGCCCCTTCCGGGAGCACCCGGGGTGAGAACAGTGGAAGGGGAAAGGGACCACCGCTTGGCCCCAGATGTACCATGGGAGCAGATCGAACCAACACTTTGAGGCCCCTTTCTCACAGAAGAAAAATATCAGGCCTTTTGGGAGATATTTGACCACTTTGGGAGAATGCCCAGAATTGGGACTGTAAAACCTCATTGCCGGGACCCTAACCTGACCATTTGTCCGGAGACCCCAGCCAGAAATGAGTTTGGGACAGATGTTCAGATTTGAAATTTTAAAAAAGGGGCAGAGCCCTGGGGATCCTGATAATTTTTGGGGGGAAAAGATGGAATGCCCTGGAGGTGTGGGGAACCCCCACAAGAAGACCAACAAAAACAGCGGGACCCAGGCCCCAGGAGTCTTGCAGAGACGGGAGCCAAAAAATAAGGAGCATGCTTGGTCGGGATTTGGGGGACCCTGCACACACGGGGCAGGTGGAGGTAAACCCCTTTGTTTAATGGGCGGGGTTTCCAGAGGGGGGGTTTTTGGGGGGCCCCACCCGGCGGGGAGAGTTGTTTCTAACCTGGATTTTGTTGTTTCTAACCGGGACTTTTTTTGAAGGAAGTTATAAAAAATGTTACCCTTAATTAGGGGATCAGGATAAATATGTAATTTGTCTGCTATTGTACTCTCTCATTAAATTTTTTTTCAGGCATTACTATGACCGGGTTATTTTTTTTTCTTTTGGAAAATTTAATGAAAAAGAGGAGAAGGGGATTATCTTTCAAGCGGGGAAAAGAGGTGTGACTTGGTCTTGGTTTTTAACTTGACTGCATGTGGAAAAGAAAAACCCCCAAAAATTAAGGACACAATTAGAAGCACTTTCCTTATTTGAAGTAGTCTTTTTATTTTCCCCTCTGAATCTGTAAGGTTAAAAAACACCCCTTTAATCGTATTTCATACTGCAAAACCAACCACTCCCCTTTTTGTCATTTTACTGGAAACCTATACAAGGACAGAGAAGAAGGAATGTTTTTACTTTTTGCCTGTTCCTTTGCTTTGTAGAAGTCTTTTTTTTCATTGACTATAGAACCTTCTTTTTGAGGTTTTGTAAAAGAAGGTGAGTTAAAACCAGCCCATGGACTAACCCACTGATAGATTCTATTTTCCTTTTTTAGCCATCCACTGTTGAATTAATTGCCCCCAAAATTGTAAATCATTCTCATAAATTTTTCCCTATAAAGAGGGGTTAGAGGGAAATAAAACTATGCATAAAAATCATTTTTCACATAGAACTCCCAAAATTTTTCTGTTTTTAATAATGTCATGTAATTTATTCAGAAATCAAAAAAACAATAGTAACTGACATATGGGGAAAAGATAGAAAAAAAATTCTTTATCATGAAAAGTCAAAATGTTACATACATTTTTGGGTATATTAATGCCCCAGGAGTTAACTTTTTGATGCAGTTGATTCTAAAATATCAAAATTTGGGAATTACAAGTATTTTAATTTTTGCAGCATTTATATATAGTTTTTTTTTAACCTAAATTAGTCCCTCCTTGTTTTAAATTCCCCTCAACACACATTAAAGTGTGTTTATTTTTCTTTTTATAGGTTACGGAGATTCTTTTTTTATAGGGGGATGACACCCTAAAATTAACTGTTCTATGCATGACACTGCTAATACCAAAACACATTCAAATAATAAGTAGACCTATCAGAATCACACTAGAATTTCAGCAGAGATTTAAAATCCAGGTTTTGGAGGGATATCACAGAAACTAAGGGGCCACCGATGCCAACCCAGACTACTATACCCAGGATATATGCAGCCATCCACCCCCCTTACAGAACATACTGGGAAATTTTCCCCGGTCAACCAAATTTTCCCAAAGTCTGGTTCTTCAGTGACTGAGAAGACCCCCCAAAAAAGGTCCAGATAGGTGACAAAGAAAAACAGTGGTATACCAGAAACGACTAACCTTTTCCTTACCCCGCCCCTTCTGAGCCCAGTCTGTTGAGGTCTTTTTTTCTGGGCAATGCACCAAAAAAACCCCCGGAGCTCAGGGGGCTCAGGATTACCCCTTAAAGGAACCCCTAAAGACCACAACCCCTGATGCAATAGAAAAAGGTTTTTTATTGTTGTCTGATAGGGTTGCACCCCAAAGACAGGACATGACTCCGGGAACATGCAAAACACGGGGGGTTTTTTGCCCCCGAAAATCAGATCATTTTTTGCTCTATACTTACAGCTGATTGTTTCTCAGAAGAGTTTCACCCCCCTTAAAACCCCATTCACCTGACTTCAATTCAAATAATCACAGTTATTTTTCTCTTTCCCCAGGTTCCCCTCATTTGTTCTATATAAAGCCACTGAAAAATTTCCCTTTCCTTAAATTTAAGGGTGCGGGGATCTGTTAAGGAGCCGTAAAAACAACCCCCCATTCACTAAAATCAAGGCCCGGGAGAAGACTGTTCACCAATTTCATACAGAGATTGCTTTTTCCGGGGCTAGTACCAGACTGACACCAGAAAAAGCACTGATGCCATTTTTGGCATGATACTGTAAATATCACATGTAGGAGACATTTAGAGCTTTTGGAAGGGGAGGAGCAGCCCCAAGAAATGAATGATTAAGAGAGACACTGTTTTTGGCCCCAGGAGCATCATGCCTGCCGACCACAAGACAAGTTTACACCCAGATTTCCCCATTTCCCCTTCAAATCACCCGTGCTTTTTTGGGGTGAACCGGGAATTTAAAAAAAAAAAAGGGGTTTAAAAAATTCTAGAACTAAAAATAGGAGGTGTTTAACACAGAGGCAAGTGGCCCCTTTATTAAAGGGAACAAGCAGATTCTGGCCCCAAGGGAATGAAAAGGGTTTCCCGGGGTTTATGGTAGCTGTGGCAAGGGAAAGCACGGGTGTGGGATAAAGGAAAATGAGAGGGACATACAGGCCAACCCCCTTGCCATCAGAAAACAAACAGAGGGGCCTGTCAGGTTTACACCCTCATGCAATAAAAGGCTGTCCCCCCCATCAGGCAGCCATGTGGTACTAGGCAGGTGGGGAAAATTCAACTGAGGATTTAGAGATAACACCACTCTTCGAGCACAGTTTTGCATCTGGCTGCAGATAAACCTCTGACCCTACCCCAAGGGTTCTATGTTAAAAAGGGAAAATACAGCTGTTTATGGACCTGTGTCTGCAGGATGGTAAAGAGGATCTCTGGAAGAAGGAGAAAATTTCTACAGGATCTATTGACACCCAGGTACTGTCGAGGGGGGACTGCAAGAAAAAGTTAAAATTATGGCACTTTAAAACAGGAGATGCAAAAAAAGGGCAGGGGTAGAACTGTTTAGCTTTTAAATGTTCCCCTCCATCTAGGGAAAAGCCACACCCGGGAAGAACAAAGGCACTTTTGGAGACCGAAATTGTGTTCTGGAAAACACTGCCTAATGATCAGAGATCCAAATTAATCAGAAAACAAATGTTGTTCCTGAAATAAAGGGAAAAAGACTTCAGACCCCCTCTCCTGTTTGGGGGGATCCACACTGTGTGTTTTGAATTATACAGTTTCTAGGAATCTGAAAAATTTCTCCAGTAGGACAAAGTGTATGGTGGGATTAAATAGGTGGAACCAGGGGAAAAAAAGGGAATTTGACACCCCTGTGGCCTACTGAAGGAGAAATTAAAAACCCCCAGGAGTCTTTCTGAATAAGTCTACTTTTTGCCCAAATGCTTAGGTTTGGGGAGGCCCCAACCATATTTGGGATTCGAAATCATAAGGGGAGACGGGAGCTAAAAGGAATTAAGGCAGACAGCAAAATTTTTAGAAGATCTGCCCAGCCACGTTCCCCCTTTGAGCATCAGCCAGAGCTGAATGAATGCCCTTTGTTGGGCAGGCAAAGATTTCTCCGGGCATATGCCTTTTTCCTCCTTGCCTGATCATCAAAAGGGCCATGCCTTGGGGACCTCCCCAAAACCCCCTTTGTGGGGCCAAACAGGTCCCGCTTTCGGAGAAGCAGTGGAATTTGGGAAAAAACACAAGGCCAACGGGTTTTAAAAAAAGGCTGCTTTGGGGGTGGGGAAAGGGAAAATTCGCAGGAGGAAGGAAGGGTTTCACATTTTGGGGAAGCAGAAGAGGCCCACGTTTGGCCTGAAAATTGGAGGCCTGGGGGAGTGGGGGGGGCCCCAGGTCGGATTTAAGGGGTGAGCAGCAGCCCCCTTTCGCATTTGCCATAGTCTGCACTTTCCGTGTTGGTGGGAGCCCACATAAGAGGAAGAACTCCTGTCAAAGTGTCCTCGGAGGATGGAAGACCGGGCAGATGTGGGGGCGGGGAAGACAAAGACACCCCCAAGGGTTAAAAGACTGCTTGGCAGGCTAAGAAAAGGGGGAGGTCTTTTCTCTTTTTTCCGCCAAAGACACCTTCCCCAAAGCTTCAGGCCCAAAGGCGGGAACGGGCCGGGGAATTGGAGTTCCAGAGTCCTCCATCCCCGGTGGTTTAAAAAAACCGAGAACTAGAACGGGGGCATGTCGAGGAAGACCTCAAAGCAGACCACCGCAGGTTCCCAGCCATGAAGCCCCCCAACAGCTCTCCCTGAAAAGCTTGTCGCCAGGGTAAAACAAGCAAGAGGCCTCCCCTCAGAACGGAGAAGGCCTCAACGCTGCTTAGTCCAGCACAGATCAGCACCATGCAAGCTTTTGAGATCTCTCCATCTCCAGACTATGCCACGAGGGCAACGGGGCACTAACAGGTTTGCCGGGAGGACCCCCCAATATGGTTCCAAAAACAGGAAAGGCCGGGCAGAAAGGCCGCCCTGGAGGCAGCACAGAAAAGGGGAGGCCCTGCCGCCTCCCTGGCCCGGAAAGGGCTCCTGGAGCATTGTGTTGCATTGAGCAGGAGGTTTCCCCGGGACAGCTTGTTGACACCGGCCCGCAGGACAGTGTGCAGAAGCCTTGATGTCAAGACCTGAGCTCACCTTCACAGAGGCTCACCTAATCCAGCGACTGCCCTGTCCAGCTTTTCCCCTGGAGCAGCCGCAGAGAACAGTGAAGAGGATCAGGACCAGCCAGCCTGGACCCAGATGTGGCCTATGGGAGCAGATCTAACCACCACTTGAGGCTCCTCTCACAGAAGAAGAATATCAGGCTCTGTTGGACGCATATCGACCACATTGAGAATGCCCAGAATTGGGACTGTAAACCCCATTGCCTGACCCTAACCTGACCACTGTCTCAGAGACTCCAGCCAGAAATGAGCTTGGACAGATGTTCAGACTTGGCACCCTAAGAAAGGTGCAGAGCCTAGGATCCTGAGTAAGTTTTGGGGAAAGATGAATGCCCTGAGTGTGGAGGAACCCTCACAAGAAGACCAACAGAAACAGCTGACCCAGGCCCCAGAGCTCCTGTAGAGACTGAGCCATAAAATAAGGAGCATGCTTGGTCTGGAGCCAGGGACCCTGCACACGTAGCAGGTGGAGGTGAATCTCTGTGCTAATGTGGGCTGGGCTTCACGAGGAGGTGTTGTGGAGGCCCAGCGGCGGTGGGAGAGTTGTTTCAACCTGGACTTGCTGTTTAACCTGGACTGGTTCTTTGAAGGACAGTTATATAATGTTAGCTTCAATTATGATCAGGATAAATACATGTAATTTGTCTGCTATTGTACTCATGTCATTAAATTATTTTCAGGCATTACTAAGACCTTGGTTATTCTTTCATTTGGAAATTAATGTAAAGAGGAGATATGGATTATCTTTCAAGCTTTTAGGGTAAGAGGTGTGATCATGAGTCTTGGTTTTTAACTCTGACTGCATGTGGAATTAAGAAAAACACCCAAATTAAGGACACATACAATTAGAAGAATTTTCCTTATTTGAAGTAGTCTTCTACTTCTCCTCTGAATCTGTAAGGCTGAAAATACACCTTAATCTGTATCTTCATACTGAAAAAACCAACCACTCACCTTTGCTCATCTTACTGGAAACCTATACAAGGACAGAGAAGAAGGAATGTTTTACTTTGCCTGTTCCTTTGCTTTGGTAGCAAGTCTATTTCTTCATTGACTATAGAACCTTCTTCTTGAGGATTTTGCAGATATATGAAGGTGAGTTGAGGCAAACTGAAATCTCATGACTAAGCCACTGATAGATTCTCGATTTTCCATTTTTAGCCATCCACTGTTGAATTAATTGACTCACAGATTGTAAATCATTCATAAATCCTTTCCTATAAAGAGAGAGTTAGAGGAAATAAACTATGCATATAATCATCTTCACATAGAACTACCAAATTTTCTGCTTTTAATAATGTCATGTAATTTATTCAGAAATCACTTAAAAAAATAGTAATCGACATATGAGGAGTTATAGAAAATATTCATCATCATAAAAAGTCAAAATGCTAAGTATACATTTTTTGGGTATATTAATGACCAGGAGTTAACTTTTTGATGCAGTTGCATTCTAAAATATCAAAAATTGAATTACAAGTATTTTAATTTTTGCAGCATTTATATATTTATTTTTAACTCAAACAGTCTCCTTTGTCTTAATTCCCAACACACTTTAAAAAGTGTGTTTATTTTTCATTTTCATAGGTTAATGGAGATTCTATTTTATATGGGGATGACATCATGAAAATTAACTGTTCTATGCATGACACTGCTAATACCAAAACATCATTCAAATAATAAGTAGACCTATCAGAATCACACTAGAATTCTCAGCAGAGATTAAAAAAATCCAGAAGCGTTTGGATGGATATCATGCAGAAACTAAGAGACCACCGATGCTAACCCAGACTACTATACCCAGGATATGCAGCCATCCAGCCCTACAGAACATAAGAACATCTCTAGTCAACCGATATTCCTACAAGTCTGTCTATCGCAGTGACTGAGAAGACGAATCAAAAGGTCCAGATAGGTGATCAAAGAGAAACAGTGGTATACCAGAAATCAGACTAATTCCAGCCCTGAGCTCACCTCTGAGCCCAGTCTGTTGAGGTTCGTTTTCTGGGCAATGCACCAAAATGTAAGGACTGAGTCTCACTGCTCAGAGCTCATATCACACCCTTCACAGGAACACTCACAGACCACAACTTGATGCACAGTGTAAAAAAGGTTTTATTGTTGTCTAGATAGGGTTGCACCTCCAAAGACAGACATGACTGAACATGCAAACACAGGGTTTTATGTCGAAAAATCAGATCACTTTTGCCTCTATACTTTATGTATTGATTGTTTCTCAGAAGAGTCTACCCCACCTTCAAAAAAAGCTTATCTGCACCTGACTTCAATTCAAATAATCACAGCTATTTTTCTCATTCCTAGGTGGTCCTCATTTGTTCTGATGATGAAGTCACCGGAATAATCCTATCTTGGTGTTTAAGAGTGCGGGGATCTGTTAAGGAGCCTGTGCAAACAACCTCATCTTACTAAGGTAATCAAGGCCCTGAGAAGACTGTTCACCAACTTCATACAGAGATTAAGCCTCGCTGGGCAGTACCAGACTGACACCAGATAAGCACTGATGCCATTCTTGGCGTGATGATACTGTAAATATCACATGCAGGAGAGCATTTAGGAGTATGAAGAGGAGGAGCAGCCAAGAAATGAATGATTATGAGACACTGCTTTTGGCTCTCAGGAGCATCACACATGCCTGCCGACTCACAAGACAAGCTACAGCCAGAGTTCCCAGTTCTCAAATCACCCTGTGTGCTATTTTGGGTGAACTGGAATTTAGGAAAAAAAAAAGAGGTTAAAAAATTTCTAGAACTCAAAATAGAGGTGTTAACACAGAGGCAAGTGGTCCCTTTATTCACAGAAAGGATCAGCAGATTCTGGCTCTCCAAGGGAATGCAAAGGTTCCTGGGCTTCATGGCAGCTGTGCAAGGGAAAGCACTGGGTGTAGGGACTACAGCACCGAGAGGGACATGGGCAGGCTAAATCCCTCTGCCATCAGTAAACAACAGAGGGCCTGCTGCGCTTACACCCTCATGCACACACAATACGAGCCAAGGTCTCCCCATCAGGCAGCCATGTGGTACTAGGCAGAAAATCAACTGAGGATTTCAGATTTGATACAATTAATGTATGGCAGCACAGCTTTGCATCTGGCTGCAGATAAACTCTCTGACCCTATCCGCAAGGGTTCTATGTTACAAAGGAAATACAGCTGTTTATGGACCTGTGTCTGCAGGGATGGCAGAGGATCTCTGGAAGGAAGGAGAATAATCTCACAGGATCTATTGTACACCCAGGTATTGTCAGATGGACTGTGTGTGAAAAAAAGTTAAAATTATATAATATGTAAAACAGGAGATGCAAAAATATGTAGTAGAACTGCTCAGCTGTTACTGTTCTCTCCATCTAGGCAAAGCCACACCCCAAAGAACAACAGGTACATTTGGCAGTACTCGAAATTGTGTTCTGGAAAGACTACAATGATCAGAGATCCAAATTAATTTGGCAGCAATAAATGTTGTTCCTGAAATGAAGGAAATGACTTGGTATCCTCTCCTAAACAGGATCCACACTGTGTGCTTCTGAAGGTTCATACAGTTTCTAGGAATCTGCAAAATTTCCTCCAGTAGGACAAAGTGTATGGTGGATTAAATAGGTGGAACCAGAGGAAAGAGGGAACTTGACACTCCTGTGGCCTGCTACTGAAGAGAAATCGAAATAATTCCAGAGTCTTTCTGCAGGATAAGCTCACTTCTTGCCCAAAATGCCAGGCTTGCAGGTTCCAACTATATTTAGATTGTTGAAATCATACACCGGGAGACTGGAGCTCAGCGAACTTAAGGCAGACGCACACGAGGAGTAAGATCTGTTCTAGCCATTGTTCCTCCTTGAGCATCAGCCAGAGCTGAATGAATGACCTTGTTCACAGGCAAAGACTCTCCCGCATATGCCTCTCCTTGCCTGATCATCAGAAGCCATGCCTTACCTCCCAAACTCCTTGTGGGCCAACACAGGTGCGCACTGTGAGCCAAGCAGTGGAATTTGGGCAGAACACAAGGCCAACTGCTCTGGCAGCTACTGCTTTAGGGGGTATGGGAAAATTCGCAGGAGGAAGGAAGGGTTTACAGTTTGAAGCAGAAGAGCTGCCCACGTTTCGGCCTGCACTGGAGGCCTCGAGGGAGTGGGTGGGGCCTCAGGTCGGTATTTAAGGGTGAGCAGCAGACCCCTTTACGCATTTGCCATAGTCTGCACTTCTTCTGGTGTTGCTGTAGTCCACACTTAGAGGAAGAACTCCTGTCAAAGTGTCCCTGGCAGGATGGAAGATCAGGCAGATGTGGGTGGCTGCAGTAAACATTGCATCTCCAAGGTTGCAAAGACTGCTTGTGGGTTAAGCAGAAGGAGGTCTGCTCTCAGTTTTCTAAGATTACCTTACTCCAGCTTCAGGACCAGGCAGGAACTGGCCAGGGAATTCGAGTTCCAGAGTCCTCCATCCAGGGTTTCAAACCGCAGAATCAGAACTGGCATGTCAGGAAGACCTCAGCAGGACCACCGCAGGCTCCAGCCATGAAGCCTCCCAACAGCTCTGAAAAAGCTTAAGCTCAGGGTATAATAAGCAAGAGGCCTGCCTCAGAACGGAGAGAAGGCCTCGACGCTGCTTAGTCCAGCACAGATCAGCATGCTAGCAAGCTTTGAGATCTCTCCATCTCCAGACTATGCCACGAGGGTGCAACTGGCACTGAGCACAGGTTTGCCTCGAGTAATGCCCACATATGGTTCCAGGAACAGAAAGGCTAGGGCAGAAAGGCCGCTGGAGGCAGCAGCCAGTGAGGACCTGCCTGCCTCTCCTGGCCCGGAAAGGGCTCCCTGGGAGACAGGTTAGCATTGAGCAGGAGGCTTCCTGGGACAGCTTGTTGACACCGGAGTTCCCAGAGGCCAGTGTGCAGAAGCCTTGATGTCAAGACCGAGCTCACCTTCTTCACAGAGGCTCACCCAGAATCCAGCGACCTGCCCTGTCCAGCTCTCCTGAGCAGCCGGGTGAGAACAGGGAAGGAGGAAATAGGACCAGCCGCCTGGACCAGATGCCCTATGACAGATCAACCAACATTGAGGCTCCTCTCACAGAAGAAGAATATCAGGCTCTGTTGGACGATATTTGACCACATTGAGAATGCCCAGAATTGGGACTGTGAAACCCCGCTGCCTGACCTCTAACCTGACCACTGTCTCAGACTCCAGCCAGAAATGAGCTTGGACAGATAGGCGCTCAGACTTGCACTTCAAGAAAGGTGCAGAGCCCTAGGATCCTGGAGAAGTTTTGGGGAAAAGATGGAATGCCCTGAGGTGTGAGGAACCTCACAAGGGCACCACCAGAAACAGCTGACCCAGGCCCCAGGAGTCTGCAGAGACTGGAGCTACAAATAAGGAGCATGCTTGGTCTGAGCTAGGACCCTGCACACACGCAGCAGGTGGGAGGTGAACTTGTGCTAATGTGGCTGGCCTACGAGGGAGGTGTCGTGGAGGCCTCAGCATGTGGAGAGTTGTTTCTAACCTGGGACTTTGTTGTTTTTAACCTGGACGGTTTTTGAAGGACAGAAGTATATAATGTTAGCTTCAATTATGATCAGATAATATGTAATTTGTCTGCTATTGTACTTGGTGTCATTAAATTATTTTTTAGGCATTACTATGACCTGGTTATTCTTTTTCTATTTGGAAATTAATGTAAAGAGGAGATATGATTATCTTTCAAGCTGAAAGAGGTGATCATGAGTCTTGGCTTTAACTTGACTGCATGTGGAATTCAAGCAAAATAACGCAAATTAAGGACACACCAGAAGCACTCTTTCCTATTTGAAGAAGTCTTCTACTTCTCCTCTGAATCTGTAAGGCTGAAAACACACCTTTAATCTGTATCTTCATACTGCAAAACCAACCACTCACCTTGCCTCATCTTACTGGAAACTCATACAAGGACAGAGAAGAAGGAATGTTTTTACTCTTTGCCTGTTCCTTTGCTTTGGTAGCAAGTCTATTTCTTCATTGACTATAGAACCTTCTTCTGGAGGATTTCCTGTATATGAAGGAGTTGAGGCAACCAGCCTCATGGACTAAGCCACTGATAGATTCCTCGATTTTCCATTTTTAGCCATCCACTGTTGAATTAATTGACCTACAGATCAAATCATTCTCATAAATCCTTTCCTATAAAGAGAGAGTTAGAGGAAAATACAACCATGCATATAATCAATCTTCACAGAACTACCAAATTTTCTGCTTTTAATAATGTCATGTAATTTATCCAGAAATCATTTAAAAACAATAGTAACTGACATATGAGGAGTTATAGAAAAAATATTCATCATCATGAAAAGTCAAAATGCTACATACATTTTTGGGTATATTAATGGACCAGAGTTAACTTTTTGATGCAGTTGCATTCAAAAATATCATAACTGGAATTACAAGTATTTTAATTCTTGCAGCATTTATATATAGTTTATTTTAACTCAAATTAGTCCCTCCTGTCTTTATTCCCTCAACACACACAGCGTGTTTATTTTTCATTTCATAGGTTACGAGATTCTATTTTATAGGGGGATGACATCATGAAATTAACTGTTCTATGCATGACACTGCTAATACCAAAACATCATTCAAATAATAAGTAGACTCATCAGAATCACACTAGAATCTCAGCGCAGAGATTAAAAAATCCAGAAGTGTTTGGAGCGGATATTTCATGCAGAAACTAAGAGACCACTATGCAACCAGACTACTATACCCAGGATATATGCAGCCATCCAGCCCTACAGAACATATTAGAACATTCCCAGTCAACCGATATTCGACTGTCTGTCTATCGCAGTGACTGAGAAGACGAATAAAAAGGTCCAGATAGGTGACTAAAGAGAAACAGTATACCAGAAATCAGACTAACCTAAACCTCGAGAGCTCACTCTGAGCCCAGCCCGTTGAGGTCTGTTTTCTGGGCAATGCCCCAAAAATGTAAGACCTGGAGTCTCACTGCTCAGGAGCTCAGGACACACCTTCACAGGAACACTACAGACCACAACTTGATGCAATAGCAAAAGGTTTTATTGTTGTTTAGATAGGTTGTAACTCTCCAAAGACAGGACATGATCCTGAACATGCAAACACGGGGTTTTTATGCCTGAAAATCAGATCACTTTGCTCTATACTTTACAGCTGATTGTTTCACTGAAGAGTTCACCCCACCCTTCAAAAGCTATCTGCACTCTGACTTCAATTCAAATAATCACAAAGTGTTTTTCTCATTCCCAGGTGGTCCTCATTTGTTCTGGATGATGAAGTCACTGAATAATCTCATCTGCAGGTTTAAGAGCAGGGATCTGTTATGAGCCTGCAAAAAAAACCGCCTCATCTACTAAGGTAATCATCTGAGAAGACTGTTCACCAACTTCATACAGAGATTGGGTTAGTTTCGCGCCGGCAGTACCAGACTGACACCAGATAAGCACTGCTGATGCCACTTGGCGATGATACTGTAAATATCACATGTAGGAGAGCATTTAGAGCAGAAGAGGAGGAGAGCCCAAGAAATGAATGATTGCAGAGACACTGTTTTTTGGCTCTCAGGAGCACTATGCCTGCCGACCACAAGACAAGTTACAGCTAGAGTTCCTAGTTCTCAAATCACCCTGTGTGCTATTTTTGGGTGAATCCGGGAATTTCTAGGAAAAAAAAAAATTGAGCAAAACTAGAACTCAAATAGGAGGTGTGTTAACACAGAGGCAAGTGGTCCTTTATTCACAGTAGAAAGGAACAAGCAGATTCTGGCCCCAAAGGGGAATGCAAAGGTTCCCGGGCTTCATGGCAGCTGTGGCAAGGGCACTGGTGTAGGGATCAGCACGTAGAGGGGATATACAGGCTAACCCTTACTGGGTAAACAAACAGAGGCCTGTCAGGCTTACACCCTCATGCACGAGCTGTTCCCATCAGGCAGCCATGTGGTACTAGGGCAGGTAGGAAAACTCAACTGAGGATTTCAGATTTGATACACACCACGCATGCAGCAGCACAGCTTTGCATCTGGCTGCAGATAAACTCTGACCCTATCCGCAAGGGTTCTATGTTACAAAATACAGTTGTTTATGGACCTGTGTCTGCAGGATGGTAAAGAGGATCTCTGAAGAAGGAGAATAACTTACAGGATCTATTGTACACCCAGGTACTGTCGTATGGGGACTGTAAGAAAAAGTTAAAATTATGGCACATGTAAAACAGGAGATGCAAAAATAAGGCAGGGTAGAACTGCTCAGCTGTTACTGTCTCCCTCTCCATCTAGGGCAAAGCCACACCCTGAAGAACAACAGCACATTTGGCAGTACTGAAATTGTGTGTTCTGGAAAACACTGCCTAATGATCAGAGATCCAAATTAATGGCAAAAACAAATGTTGTTCCTGAATGAAGGAAATGACTTCATATCCTCTCCTAAAAGTCTGGGATCCACACTGTGTGCTTCTGAAGGTTCATATAGCTCTCGAATCTGCAAAATTTCTCCAGTAGGACAAAGGTATGGTGGATTAAATAGGTGGAACCAGAGGAAAAAGAGGGAACTTGACACCTTCTGTGGCCTGCCACTGAAGGAGAAATCTCAAATAATTCCAGAGTCTTTCTGCAGGATAAGTCTACTTTTGCCCAAATGCTTGTGTTTGCAGAATCCTAAACCATTTAGATTGTTGAAATCATACAATCGAGACTGGAGCTCAAAGGAACTTAAGGCAGACGGCACACGAGAGTGCAAGATCTGTTCTAGCCAATGCTCCTTCCTTGAGCATCAGCCAGAGCTGAATGAATGACCTTGTTCAAGTAGGCAAAGACTTCTCCTGGCATAGCGCCTCTCTCCTTGCCTGATCATCAGAAGCCATGCTCTAGACTCTCCTCGCAACTCCTTGTGGGCCAACACAGGTGCGCACTGTGAGCTAAGCAGTGGAATTTTGGGTAGAACACAAGGCCAACTGTTTCTATGCAGTAGGTAGCACACACTTTAGGTGGTATGGGAAAATTGCAGGAGGAAGGAAGGTTTCACAGTTTGGAAGCAGAAGAGCTGCCCCACGCTTTTGGCCTGTAATTGGAGGCCCGAGGGAGTGGGTGGGGCCTCAGGTCGGTATTTAAGGGTGAGCAGCAGACCCCTTTAATGATTTGCCATAGTCTGCACTTTCTGGGTGTTGTTGTGAGTCCACACTGAGAGGAAGAACTCCTGTCAAAGTGTCTCTGCAGGAGGGGAAGATCAGGCAGATGTGGGTGGCTGCAGTAAGACAAAGACATCCCTGGCAAGTCAAAAGACTGCTTTTTCTGGCAGGCCACAGAAGGAGGTCTTGTTTCAGTTTTCGCCAAGACACCTTACCCGAGCCAGGACCAGGCAGGAACTGGCCAGGAATCTGAGTTCCAGAGCGTCCCATCCGCTGGTGGTTTCAAAACCGAGAACCAGAACTGGCATGTCATGAAGACCTCAAAGCAGACCACACCGAGCTCCAGCCATGAAGCCTCCCAACAAGCCTTCCTGAAAAGCTTGTCGCCAGGGTACAATGCAAGAGGCCTGCCCTCAGAACGGAGAAGGCCTCAACGCCGCTTAGTCCAGCACAGATCAGCATGCTAGTGCTTTTGAGATCTCCATCTCCAGACTATGCCACGAGGGTGCAACTGGTACTGAGCACAGGTTTGCCTGGAGGACACCGT
>JAEOAE010002870.1:0-13534 GCA_036365155.1 Meriones psammophilus | reverse complement strand
GAAATACACACTGGAAAAACAGATAAAATCTTCACAAATGGTGCTGACCAAACTAGATGTCTATATGTAGAAACAGAGAAATAGATGCTTATTTTCACTCAAAAGTCACCTCCAAATGGATTAAAACCTCACCAAAGTTTATATACAGTTAAAGTCTTGAAGTCAGCACAGCTATTTGACAAAGATCCAGCATAAGCTGAGTTGCATGTTACAATAGCCGTCATATATCTTTCAGGCTTGGTCTTGATCTCCACTTGCTACATTCTTAGGGTTTTCAATACATGCAACCTGGGACATTGGAACAATGGGAAATTTTAATGAATCATTTATGCATTCACCCTGAGTACTGCTTCTAGCTTCCCCAGAAAAATCCTGAGCATACTGCTCCTCTCATTTCAGGAGAAATATCAATTGTTTGCCTACATGAATGTTTTCTTGTGGAAGATGTAACTCACATAAAAACGACGAAAACTCCTTATGAGACTTCAGCTCCAAGATAGTCTTGCAAAATCTACCTGTGCTTCCTCAAGAAGAAAATAATTAGAACAACATACTCATAAAAAGGGGAAACAAAGTTTCCAGAGCTAGGATAGCTGATAGTATTTGAGATTAAATACCTTGTACTTCTGTATCCTCAGGTGATTACTTGGCATATAAGATTAGGGTTACATATGGTATGCCCTCAATGACTAGCTAGAGCTGTAAATGAATGACTGGAACATCTTCACCTTACACTAGGGTCTGTAATGATGGACAAAGAATGTTTTATAAAAATGATTTTTAAAGTGAGGTATTAGGACCTCCTTTTCCTAGAAATATCAGCTTTCACAGTATCACTGTGAGTGTTGTATGACCAAATAATGAAAGAATACTTATATTTAGCAGCATAAGTAAATTCTACAAATATGAGGTATAGACAATACATTATGCCAGGATTTAATAATAACTGTTTGCTGCTTTTGGCCTAAATTGTTTTTCTTGAGGCTGTCCATTAAAATATGATATTATACTTCTTAGGACAAAGCAATATGCCAAAGGTGGCTTGAATTTTCTATCTATTGCCATTGGATCAAGGAATGCTTCCAACCTGAGAATGGGCTTTCAGGCTGTGGCAAATATGCCTCAGATTCTCAAAATGTCAGGTTATGGGATTGATGAAGAAAAATGATAGTAAAGATAAGGTTTTATCAGTGATGACTAAAGTTATGACCAAAGAGACAGTTAAACTCTGTCTGGGGACAAGAAGGATATCATCTATGTTTAAAACAATGTGAATCTATCTTTTATTATTGAACTCTGTCTAAATAAAGTACTCTGACTGCCAGTCAGTCAAGACTCAGTTTCTTTGGACAACCATGTCTGACTCATTTCTGCACCACCTTATCCTTCCCTACTCTCTGAAACTATCAACCCCAGGGGCTGGTCCCCCAGTCTTTCCTACACTCTTTCTTTTCTTTCACAGTAGGGTGAATACTCACAACTGCAGATCTAGAGCTACATGTGCTTGGGTAGATAGGACATGTGATATCTGTTTTCTAGTTTTAGTTACCTAAATCAATATCGTCATTTAAATTTCTATCTACTTATGTGACTACCATTTCCTTATCTATATCAGTTGAAGGATATTTAAATGTTCCCATTTTGTACCTATTGTTAACAGAATAGCATGGTATTTGTTGAAAATTTTTTGAAGGTATGTTGAGTCCATTGTGCATATGTCAAGAAAGTTACAAGTGTGGTTCATATGGTAGATTTATTTTCATCATTTTGAAATTCTAGACACTGATTTCTGCTATAGGTATACAATTTTGCAAACTCCCTTTGCAGAGGTCCAGGTTTTTGCCTGTCAATCAGAAGATGTCAGCTGTCAACCTAATTCCTGTTTCCTCAGAAAATAAAATACTAAGGAAAAATGTATAATACCTGTATTATTTATTTAAATTACTATTATGTAATTAAAATTTGAATACTATATCGTCCAGAAATTAAAAAGTAACATGTATAACTTATTAAATATGTTTTCAAGTAGTTTTCTGTTCTAAAATAGAGTGTATCTACATAACATTTGCTTAAATGAAGGGCTCTTATAGTTATGGTTAGATATACATTTTATATAAACTTACTAAAAGTAGAAAGTAAATAATTTCATTTGAAGACACTAATGTATTTTATTATAGTCCAGTTATTGAACTTAATGATGGGTGAGTCATGGTGCTTGAGAAAGATCCCAAAACTATAGTTGTGCTGACAGATAAGCACAAGCCA
This sequence comes from Meriones psammophilus, assembly GCA_036365155.1. Classification (NCBI taxonomy): domain Eukaryota; kingdom Metazoa; phylum Chordata; class Mammalia; order Rodentia; family Muridae; genus Meriones; species Meriones psammophilus. Next base: position 11,269 of record JAEOAE010002870.1, on the reverse strand, counting down.
TGCAGACCAGGACCAAAGCCAGAGAATCCTCAAAGGACAGGAAGGTCACTGCCATGGGCAGGGTACTGGTTTCTCTCAAGGTTTGGGTACTCTTGAATTCAGCAAGGGATACATTCCTGCTGATCTGTGGGGAGAAAATAAATCAACATCTCAGCTCTCCTACAAGTCACTCCATGAAGAAAGATTTCAATGATATTGTCTGCATCCTATCACATTCTCTTTTACTATAGTGCCAAGAAGAACACTAAATATACATTATTTGTCATTTGAGGTATTGGTTGCCTAAGTTCTTTTTCTAGATAGATCTATGATTAAAGATGATGAGTATTTTTGTGTTTCTCAGTAAATTGTGTCTATTTATGCTTCATTCTGTCACCCATGTTTATCATTAATTTTTACATTTTTATTCACTTTGAATTCCACTTGGCCCCTCCCTCATCTACTCAATGTACCACTATCCCTCCTCCTCCTCCCTATCCTTCTCATGGCTAGTCCTCTGATGAGGGAAGGTCCTATCAGACCCTAGCGTATCAGGTTCCATTAAGACTCCTGTATCCTATTCATCTGTAGGCTGTCTAGGTGGACCCACTAGGAGAAGTGATCAAGAAGCAGGCAACCAAGTTCAGAGACTGTCTCTTCTCCCATTACTAGGAATCCCATATGGAGACTGGGCTGTCTGTGGCTACATCTGAGCATGGTGTCTAAGTCCTCTCATGCTCTTTGGTTGATGCATCAGTCTCTACACAGACCCCAGGACCCAGATTTTTTTCTTTGTTGGTCTCCTTGGTGACTCCTGTCCCCTTTAGGTCCTTCTATCTCCCACTTCTTCAATAAGACTTTTTGTGCTCTATGCAAATTTTGCTGTGGTCTCTCTGCATCTGCTTCAATCACCTGTTGAGTGGAGTCACTTAGTCTACATCCTTGGGAGGCTCCTATCCTGTTCTCTCTCTTCTGTGTTCTGGCATCTATCCTGATTTCTTTCCTGAATGAGAATTAAGCATCTTCCTATGTTCCTCCTTGTACTTTAGCTTTTAAAAGTCTGTAGATTTTAGTATGTCCAATCTATATTGTATGGGTAATGTCCACTTTTAAGTGAATCTATACCATACATGTATTTCTGCTTCTGGGATATATCACTCAGGGTGATCTTTTAGTTCCATCCATTTGTCTGCAAATTTCATGATTTTCTTGTTTTAATACCTAGGTAGTATTTCCTTGTGCAAATGTACAACAATTTCTGTATCCATTTCCCCATTGAAGGACATCTAGTTTGATTCCAGTTTCTGGCTATTATGAATTAAGCTGTTATAGTCATAGTTGAGCAAATGCCCTTGTATGGTTCAGCATCTTTCTCATATGTCTAGGAGGTGTTTAGCTGGGTCTTGGGGTAGCAGTATTTCCAGTTTTTCTGAGAAAGTGCCAGACTGATTTCCAAAGTGGTTGTAGAAGTTTACATTCTACCAGCAATGGAGGAGGGTTCTACTTTCTGCACATCTTCTCCAGCATGTGTTGTCCCTTGAGTTTTTGATCTTAGCCATTCTGATGGGTGTGAGGTGGAATCTCGAGTCATTTTGATTTTCATTTCTCAGATTTTTAAGAACTTTTGAGCATTTTTAAGTGTTTCTACACCACTCAATATTCCTCTGTTGAGAATTTCTCTTTAGCCGTATCCAATTTTAATTGGATTATTTGATGTGTTGGTTTCTTTATATATTCTGGTATTAGCCTTCTGTCAGGTGCAGAGTTAGTGAAGATCCTTTATCAGTCTGTAAGCCATCATTTTGACAATGTCCTTTGCTTTAGAGAAGCTTTTCAGTTTCATGAGGTCCCATTTATTGATTGTTGTTCTTAGAGCCTGTGCTGCTGGTGTTCTGTTCAGGAAGTTGTCTCCTGTGCCAATGTGTTCAAGGCTCTTCCTCACTTTTTTAAATAACAGATTAAGAGTGTTAGTTTTATGTTGAGGTATTTGATCCACAAAGACTTTTCTTTTGTGCAGGGTGATAAGTATGGATCTATTTGTATATCTTTCTATATGTGGACATCCAGTTAGACAAGCACCATTGGTTGAAGATGTTCTTTTTTCCATTGAATGGTTTTGGCTTCTTTGTAAAAAATCAGGCGTTGTAGGTGTGTGGGTTTATTTCTGGGTCTTTGATTCAATTCCACTGATCCACCAGTATGTTTCTATGCCAGTATCACACCATTTTTACTGTTTCTCTGTAGTACAGCTTGAGATCCAGGATGGAGATACCTCCATAAGGTTTTTTTTTTTTTTTTTTTTACTGGATTCTTTTAACTATTCTGGATTTTTTTATGTGATGTTGAGAATTTTTTTTCAAGGTCTGTAAAGAATTGTGTTGGTATTTTGATGGGAATTGCATTGAATCTCTACATTTCTTTTGGTAGGATAACCATTTTGCTGTTATTCCTACTGATCCATGAGTATGGGAGATTATTCCATCTTATGATATCTTCTTCAATTTCTTTCTTCAAACACTTGAAGGTTTTTTATACAGATTTTCACTTGCTTTGATTAGAGTCACATCAGTGCACTTTTATGTTATTTGTGGCTATTGCAAGGTTGTTTTTCCCTAATTTTTTTCTCAGTCCTTGTGTCTTTTCTATACAAGAGGGCTTCAGATATTTTTTAGCAACTTTGTTTTCAGCCACTTTGCTGAAGGTGTTTATCAGCTGTAGTAGTTCTCTGGTAGAATTTTTAGGGTCACTCATGTATACTATCATATCATCTGTGAATAGTGATACTTGACTTCTTCCTTTCTGCTTTGTATCCCCTTGATTTCTTTAGTTGTTTTACTGCTCTAGCTGGATTTCCAGTACTATATTGAAGAGAAAGGAGAGAGTGACCAAACTTGACTTGTCTCTGATTTCAGTGGGATTGATTTAAATTGCTTTCCATTTAGTTTGGTGTTTGCTATAGGCTTGTTGTATATTATCTTTACTATGTTTAGGCATGTGCCTTTTATCTCTGATATCTCCAAGACTTTAAACATTAATTGAGCTTGGATTTTATTCAATGCTTTTCAGCATCTATTGAGATGATCATGTGGTTTTTCTTTTTCAGTTTGTTTATGGGTGGATTACACTGATGGATTTCTGTATATTGTACCTCCCCTGCATGCCTAGAATGAAGCCTACTTGATCATTTGAGATGAGATCTTTGATGTTTTCTTGGATTCATTTTGGGAGTATTTTATTGAGGATTTTCATTTCAATATTCATAAGAGAGATTTGTCTGAAATAATCTTCCTTAGTATATCTCTGCCTTTTAGTTAGCTTTTGTGAGGTTTAGGTATCAAGGTGAATGTGGATTCATAGAAAGAGTTTGGTAAGGTTCCTTCTTTTTCTGTTTTGTGAAATAGTTTGAAGAGTATTGGCATTACCTCTTCTTTGAAGGTCTAGTAGAATTCTGCATGGAAACTATCAGGCCCTGGGCTTTGGCAGGGAGACTTTTGATGAATGCTTCAAAAGGGCATGTAAGTCTATTAATTTAGTTACCTGATCCAGATACAACTTTGATAAGTGGAATTTAGCAAGAAAATATTCCATTTCATTTATATTTTCAAATTTTGTGGCATATAGACTTTTAAGGTAAAACCTAATGATTCTTTGAATTTCCTCATTTTCTGTAATTATACCCCTTTTTATTTTCTGATTTTGCTAATTTGTATAGTGTCTCCCTGTGTTTTATTTAGTTAGTCTAAAGGTTTGTCTATCTTTTTCATTTTCTCGAAGAACCAGCTCTTGCTTTTGTTTATTCTTTGAATTGTTTTCTTTCTTTCTAATTTATTGATTTCTGCCCTAAGTTTGATTATTTCTACTCCTCTTGTGTATGTCTGCTTCCTTTTGAGTAGGGCTTACACATGTGTTGTTATGTTGATTTGAGATGTCTCAGATTTCTTTATGAAGGCACTTACTTCTATGAAATTTCCTCTTTGAATTACTTTCATTATGTCTCATTAGTTTGGGTAAGTCGTGCCTTCATTTTTGTTAAATTCTAGAAAGTCTAATTAGTTTATTTCTTCCATAATCCAGCTGTCATTGAGAAGAGTTCAGTTTCCATGCGTATGCAGGCTGTTTACTATTTTTTGTTACTATTGACGTCTAGCTTTAGACCATGTTGTTCTAATATGATACAAGGGATTATATTGGTATAATGTTCTTTTTTGGAATGTATACAATTTACCCTTGTTCATTCAAATGGTGATTTCTCTCCTCCACTGTCTGGTTTCAATCCAGGTATTGCATTGTGATGCTTTTCTAAGCATCACCTGTCTCAAATTGCATAAACATGCCACCATTTGTTCTCTCTATATTGTCAATTAAAACAACCAGCCACAATAATGAGTAATAGAGAGGATAGTGTGAGACATCCTGGTCCAGAGTGGGAGGAATAGGAAGAAGGCAGAAGAGGAGAAGAGGAGATTCTGCAGGAGATGTCTTGGCACCACATGTGGAAATGACCTGGAACTAAGATATCACTAAAGGCAAGTATGATGGGTGAATCTGAATGGTAGGAAACTCTGTAGGCTTAGAGGTTTAGGATGGATTAACTGTTTTCCAGCATTGTGCTCTAGGTTAATTAAATAAATCCTAGTCTCTCTGTGGTGATTTGGTTATACAGCTGTTTAGGAATAACCACTGCTTGACTAAAAGATCAATCAATAGTAAATATTGATAATCTACAACATATGGCACTCAACTAATCTAAGTATACACACCCTTTAAATCCTACTTTAATTTAATTTGGTGGGGAAGAGGAATATGCTCCCAGCAATACAACCCAAACTTTAAACTTAAAAACTCCCAGATAAATTACTGGCTCTTTAAAAGAGACTCTTAAACATGCCTCAGAGCAAAAGACAGCCTACTGTGGGCAGACCTGAGACTGAACAAAACTGGTTGTCACTACAGTCTAACAGGATGAGAGAAACATTAAAACAGACTTCTTTGAGCTTGGCTGATAATCTCTTCTATGTTTTTAAGACGGGAAATAAAGGAAAGTTTAAAAATTATGACTATGGTTACATTCCTATTCCTCAATTTAACTTTAATAATTGATTTAGCCTTTTATGTGTTCTCAAAGGCAAAGGCTTTAGAAAAGATACTGGAACAACACAAAAAACAAGTAGAACAGTATAAAGAAATAATAAAGTTTGGAAACAGGACGTAAAAGAAGAGATACAAAAACTTACAGAACATAAGAAACAACAGGAAAATAGGGCAGAGGTTTTAGAAAAGATACTGGAAAACACAAACAACTAGAACACTATAAAGAAAAATTAAAAGTTAAAAGGGAGGCATAAAACAAGAGATTGAAAAGATTATTGGACAAAGCAAACAACGGAGAGATAGGTGTGAAATGTGGGTACAGACCTTAAAAGAAGAGTTTAGAATACTAAGTAAAGAAAATACTCAGGCAGACATGAAAGATAATAATAAGGAAATCCAAACAAAGGTGGTTAGAAAACAAAGGTTAGCTTATCCAGTCAGTGTACAACAGAGACCAGCAGATGATGATCACCCACCACGATTACCATGAGGCTGAATGGCACCCTGTGGAAGTGCCAGACCTGAGAAAATTTAAAGAAAGTGTCACCAATTTTGGAATGCATTCACCATTTGTAAAACAAATCCTGACTTTCTGGTCAATCAGTAGAGTAATCCCAAAGGACTGGGAGGATATGTAAAAGGCAATAAAGAACCTGAGCCATATTTACAATGGCTATTATGGTGAAGAGAAGAGGCTAGAGAGATAGCATACAAAAAAATAGAGCCAGGGCTGTTGGTGTTTCTAAGGAACAGTGCTTGGTGATGGCCAATAGGCTGACACAGAGATACAAGCTGTATATAATGAAGAAACCTTAGCATTATGTCACCTAGCAACCTTAAATACCTGGGACAAGGTTGAGAAATCAGGAAAAAAGGCTTTAGTCATCCTCTCCAGGTCATACAAGCTCCATGTGAAACATTCATTAATGTTTTGCAAAGATTGACTTCAGCTGGGGATACAAATATATCAGATCCACTAGCTAGAAAAGCTTTTGAAAATGCAAAAGATTTTGAATGCAGAGAGGTAATACAGACATTAAAAGCAAGGTGTGCACAAATAGATGAATGGGTTATAAATACAATTGACATCAGACCTCAATCACCCAATTTGGCCTTGATAGGAGAAGCTACCCTTAAATACATTGGGAAATGTCTTAATTTTGATGGACAAGGTTGCTGCAAACGGAGTTATGAGAAAAAACAAAATAATTCAAAAAGGGAGTCTATACTTCCTAGAATATGCAGAAGATGTGGCAAGGGTTGACATTGGATTAGTGAATGTATAGCACAGATAAAAGGGTAATCCTTTATCAAAAAATGCCTGAGGGGTCTTTTTCAGGCCCCAATGCAGAACAGGATCCTCCCTACACAAGAAAGTTAAACACCACTGCTCTGGGAATAAACATTAAAAACTTCAACAGTGAGGCCAGGGTAAGCTTTATAGGTAAATAAAAATAAATCAATAAATAAATTGAAAAAAAATCAGGAAAGGATTAAAAAAACAAATATATTGTCAAACTTCTATAAATGATCAAATGATCATAGGCCAAAGTTGAAGATAATTTTTAAATAATATTGAAAATGAAGGCATGGTGGATACTGGGGCTGATTTCACAGTTATCACTCTAAATTCTGACCCCAAATTAGCCAATTCAAGAGGTGGATATCAATTCCAGGAGTTGGAACTTTATCTAAAGTGAAATAAAGTGTTAGATGGTTTAAATGTACAGGACCAGAAGGTCAAATTAGAAAACTAAGACCATATGTGGCTGAGATAGCCATAAACTTATGGGGAAGAGATCTGTTACAACAATGGGAGACCAAATTAACAACCTCCAATTTCAGAGGCAAAACAGGTAATACTCTGATAAAAGAAGTTAAAATTATTTTAAATGCCATCAAAAACAGTTATAGGCTGTCCATAAACAAAATACAACAGAGGCTGTCTTTTCAACTTCATGTTGGGAAGCCACTGCTAGTAAAAATCCCACAACCTTACCAAGGTGGTTGGCTGACCAACCTATTTGGATTGAACAATGGTCTCTGAGTAAAGAAAAAATTACTGGCACTAGAACAGTTAGTCCTGGAACAGCTGGATGCTCAACATATAGAGGAGTCCAACAGCCCTTGGAATTCTCCTATATTTGTCATCAAAAAAAATCTGGCAAATGGAGGATGTTAACAGATCTCAAAGCCGTTAACAAAATTTTCAGCCAATGAGATCGTTAATGATCCGGAATCCCATTGCCATCCTTGTTACCTAAGGAATGGCCTATTATGGTGATTGATTTAAAGGATTGCTTTTTCACAATTCCTTTACATGAGCATGATAGGGAAAGGTTTGCTTTCTCAGGACCCACTTTGAGTAGAAGCTGTCCAGGGGATGTTGAACAGTCAGTCCTACTTTGTGCCAATAATTTTACAACAGCTGTTGGAGATAATTCATGAGCAGTTTCCTCAATCCATAATTTACCACTATATGGTAAATATATATATAAGGTATAAATATCTTATTATATATATCAAATATATTTATAAGGTATATGATATCTTATTAGCTGATTCAGATAGAAAAACATTAGAAAATACTTTTGATGAAATAAATAGAACTTTGCTTTGTTGGGGTTTTAGAGATTGCTCCTGAAAAAGTACAAAAGAGAGATTCTATTAATTACCTAGATACAAAATAGGTCAACAGAAAAACAGGACCACAAAAAGTACAAATTAGAAGAAACCAATTAAAAACTCTCAATGATTTTCAAAAATTGCTGTGAGATATTAACTGGCTATAGCCTACATTTGGTTAAGCTACTCAAGAGCTAAATAACTTATTTCAAAAGTTACAGGATGATAAGGACTTTAAAAAGTCAAGAACGTTATCAACTGAAGATGAAAATGAATTGAATGGTAGAAATGAAATTACAAGATACATATATAGACCATATTGATCCAAAGAGGGACTGTATTTTGGTTATCTTGCTTTTCACTCATTCTCCCACAGGATTCTTATGCAGAAGGTGGACTGTGTCTTAGAATGGATATTTTTGGCACACAAACAAAATAAAAATTAAAAACCTATTTAGAAAAGTTCCTGAATTGGTCCTAAAATGAAAAACGAGACTTCATCAGTTGGCTGGAATAGATCCAGCTGAAATTGTAGTGCCCTTTACAATGCTGAGATTGTATCGTTAATGCAGAGAACGGATATTGGCAAAGAGCTTGTTGTGAGTTTTTGGGAGAAATCAGCAACAGATACTCAAAAATCAAGTCACTTCAGTTTATAGAAACAAACAATTGAATTCTCCCTTGTATAATAAAAGGAACTCTAAGTTCTGGGCTCCACATTTTATATGGTTGCCAATACATCAAAAAAGGCAGGTTATAAGTCAGAAAATCTGAGTAAAGTAGTGAGGGTCCTTATGGGATTAAGTTCAAAAATCAGAATTATATGCAATTCTCTTGGTGTTATCAAATTTTCAAGAATCTCTTAATATAGTCACTGACTCTCAATATGGAGAGTTTTCTACATAAAAACTTCTGATCTAATTCAGGATAATTTGGACTTAACTTCACTGTTTCTTCAATTAAAATGAGTAATCAGAAATAGAAATAATCCATTGTGTATAATGTATAGATCCAATCTGATATGAGTCCACCAGGCCCTCTAGCACAAGGCAATGATGAAATTGATCAACTATTGACAGGAAGCATGTTAGAGGCATCAGAATTTCATTTAAAAAACACCATGTTAACAGCAAAGGTTTAAAAGAGAGTTTTCTATCATTTGGCAACAAGCAAAAGAAATTGAGCGAAAATGTCCTCTTTGTTCTTTATATAACTAAAACTCCACTACCTGCAGGAAGTAACCTAATGGCAACCAAAGAAATTTGCAAAATCACGTGTTTTATTTTATAGAGTTTGGTAAACTGATATATGTGCACCATACTATAGACACATATTCAGACACATATGAGCAAAGCCATAAGTTCTGAGAAGGCTGATTCAGTTATGCATTTATTAGAATTTGATGCAAGTTATAATTATTCCTATACAAATTAAGACTGATAATAATATTTTCATATGTCTCTAATAAAATGGAAAGATTTTTTTTTACATATTATTAGATAAAAACTGTAACAGGTATACCTCACAATCCTGCTGGTCAAGCAGTCATTGAAAAATCGAATCATAATTTAAGGGACATACTTAACAAACAGAGAAGGTTATTAAGCCCCCAGAAAGATTACATAATGCTTTATTGATCTTAAATTTCTTTAAATGTTAATGAACAACAAACAACAGCTGCACAAAGACATTGGATTATAGAAAAAAAAACTGCTGAATTATTTCAGCCTATATATTTCAAAGATACCTAACTTCACAATGGACAGTAGGGAATGTGTTGCACACTGGGAAGAGGTTTTTCATATGTTCACACAGGAAGATAAATTATTGGTTCCTTCAAAACTAATAAAAATCAGATTTCACAGAGAAGACCACCTGAAGACTTCTCACCCACAGAAGAGAGAAATCAAGAAGACCAAACAAAACAATAATATAAATTGATAATCCCTTCACATGGAAAAAATCTAAAACTGACTGAGACATAAAAATGTCTCTATTAGAATTTCAACAATACATAGCCAACAATTCCTTGGCTATAATATCCTCAATATTTATTATGCCATTCTTTTAATTGGCATTGATAAAATTGGTTTACAGTTTAATTTCATTCTGAACATCTCATACATTTATAATTTTTAGAACTGTGTTTATACTTGTGAGAATTATATGTTTGAAGAACAAAAGGTGAATACTGGGTGCTGGACCAAACCTGACAAATTCTCCTTTCAGCATGCTGAGACATTGACACATCTGTTTTCTGTATCTTGCATGTTCCAGAAATTCTGCTTGTTCCTACCTCAACTACTTCAATTTGCTGTTTTCATCATGACTTGTTCCCAAGAGAGCTTTGAAGAAAGCTACAAATCTTAATTTGTCCAGCAATTTTAGACTGATCTAAATAGGTTTTTATTAACTCTTATTATTTTCTCAACATTCAAAACTGGACCACAAATATTGCTTACTTAATTAAACATTTTCCCAGTTTTTCTTTGGGTCCCAACAGGATTTCTGCATGTCAAAATGTCAGCTAGAAGAAATCAATGAAATGATGTCTATATTCTTTAAAGGGTTGGGTAGGTTTTTGGTTGTTTTCTGTGGCTACAAGTGTTTATTGTCATTGGGAGATGTTTATAAATTACTAATGGTCTTATTCAGAGTGAAACTGTTATGCCCAGTTCAGGAACCTAAAAGACCAGGGATACACTCTGCTAGAATACATGAGGTTTTAAAATTGTATACATGTACGGACATGGGACACAAACATCCTATGGATGCAGAGGGAGGAATGTAGCCCTGAGATCTAGGGAAGCAAAAGGTTTTTGTGGGGCAAAACTGCAAGCAGGGACTTACATGTTTTGGTGTTCTGATTGTGAAATGAAATTGCTTTTGGGAAATGGTTGGTCCACTTTGGGCACCAAGACTACAAACAGTTCTGGCCTGGCCCTATGGGCCAGTTTCCTATAACTGTATATATTAGTGGGCAGGAAGAAAATGTAGTAAGGCTAATATGTCCCCTCAGGGCATTAGGCTAGTTCCTCCCGAAGAGGTTGGACATGTCTCCAACTAACTAGCCTTTATTCATGCTTCTGCTTTAAACTTTAAAACAATACCCACTGACTTTTAAGTCTTTGTTCTCTCAAATCACTAAAATTAATGTAATTGGGATTTTAAAAAATGAAATAAATGAAGTTTCAAATCTTTCTTCCATCTGCTATTTTTCCCATAAATACTACTGTGTGCCTTCGCTTGTGAAGGAACTTGGGTCTGGCAATGTGCCAACAGGCCAGCTCTGATTTTTTTATTTCAATCTTATTATTATCATTGTGTATTAATTTGGTTTTTGGAGACAGGGTTTCTCTGTAGCCCAGGCCTCTTTGTATCTAGGCTGGCCTTGAACTCACAGACACACTCACAGACATTCTATCTGCATCTGCCTCCCAAGTGCTTGGATTAAAGGTGTGTGCACTGTGCTTGCAGGTTTCTTATAGCCTGATTGAAGTCATATTTTATGACTTGGACTGCCCTAGACAAGTGAGTGTGAAGAACTGGCGGGGTGCAAACCCTTGCTGTTGGG
>JAEOAE010004399.1:0-13724 GCA_036365155.1 Meriones psammophilus | reverse complement strand
GCCAGCAGTTCTCCAGGGATGAGAACCACTGCTGGCACCCAACATGGGGCATAACCCCAGCAATAAAGTTCATAAATGTCACTGGTAAACTTTCATTCAGTTCCTTATAGAAAGCTATTCTTTCATATGACTGTGTCAATTAGACACAACATGAGCCCAACAAACGTACTCTGAGCCCTAGTTACTTGCCACTGAGTCACTACATTATGAATGTTGTGTCACTTCCTGTTTAATCACTGTGGCTAGAACTGATAGATTGAGGGTCCAATTCTGATAGAAACATACAGCCTCTAATTTCTGAAAATCTTTCATCTTTTACAGTTAAATTGATTCAGAACTCTCCAAATCTTCATGTCTTCCATCTGAAATGTGATTTCCTTTAGAATTGTGAGTCTCTCATGGCTGTGCTTGCTTCCTGCAAGAAACTCAGAGAGATTGAGTTTTCTGGACGATGCTTTGAAACCACACCATTTGGTAAGGACTGTACAACTTTGACTTCAGATGCTCCTGTGTACAGTCATTCAATACTCTAGAATTAAAATGCAATGGTGTCATGGGAACTGTAACCACGCCGGATCATCAGTGAGGCTTTCACAACAGTGAAGTGCATCTGTTTACAATTTAAACCTTTCATTTTCAGAGCAGAGTCTTCTACTTAGTCATAGTAATTCTGAATATTATATCACCTTTCATCACTTTTTAAATCCTCCTTATCTCAACAGTACTGCTCTGAGTCATAAGTAACATGTTTGACCCAACTAAATTTTATTTTTCCTTTCACAGTCAACATATTGCCACATTTTGTTTCTCTGAAGACACTAGATCTTTTTTTTTTTTTTTTTTTTTTTTTTTTTTTTTTTTTTTTTTTTTATTCTATAATGAAGTTTAATAGTGACAGAAAGTGTCTGGAGTTAAACATCAGTCATTTCAGCAATTGTACTTAATGCGAGCATCTCATACCAAGTAATGTTTTATAAAAACATGGCAGGGACTGTGGTCTCCATTGAGCTGAAGTGTCATAATGAAATCTTAACTAGATGCTATTATTATAACACACATTATGCTAAAAGAAATTTATTTCAACCCGAGAGGATCAAATAAGTGCTGTGTTTCTTTCAACAATGTAAAGTCAGAGAAAAATCATTTTGCTTGGAAGGAAGTTTTCTTCCTTTGGCATATAGGCCCATAATTGACGGTGAGTGCGCTTGAGAAATGGGACCATCCCAAATTAGAAAGAAAAACAACTGGACCTTGAATAAGGGCCAGCTAAAAAGAAAGAGCAAGTCAGGCAATTTAGGGGAGGACTGTCCCTGAAGCTGTAAGCGGCCTGCTACAGAACCGAGAGATGGGAGAAGAGGGAAGGACTGTCCTTGGAGCTATGAGTTCCCCGCTACAGCTGCCAACTGCATAACTGCTATCTTTTCTGCTGACTAATCAATGTAAAGGCCTGAAATAAAAAAACTGTGCTTTGTATGCTCGGGTCGCCTCCTGCTTTGAAGGGACAACCCCATCGCGATTGGAATAAACTGCCTCTTGCTTTTGCATCGAACCTAGGTCTGTGAGTCACTTTGGGGGAGGGAGCGGTACGGACCCTGCACCGGGAGTGGAGGTTTTGCATGTGGTGCATTGGCCGGGAAACCGACGCTACCCCCGACCCTCACCAGACCGAGTTCAGAGGTCAGGTTGAAACAGGTTAGTCATTTTGTTTGTTTGACCTCAGGTTTCTGCAGATTCTGTTTTGTTCTGGTTAGGCGCCTGTCTGAACAGTCTTGGTTGTTTGATTAGCCTATTTCGATTGACGGAGGCGTCAGATAATCGAAAAGCCAGGAAGCTGAGGATGCCCAGGTTCTGTTTGTTGGGAGGTTGGATCAGAGACGGTCTTCCTCCCGTCTGAGTCTGATTTTCGTAGGGACCGGCTGGGGAGCCGTTCCATTAGGGCACTGTGGTATCACCCACAAGGGTGTCCTTGTCTGATTGCTTGTTTGGTTCTTTTTGTTTCTGTTCTTGTTGCCTCTCTGACTTTTCTGACGGAAGATTTCATTATGGGACAGACTGTGACTACACCCTTATCTCACACCCTTGACCACTTCTCAGAAGTGAAATATAGGGCACATAACCTCTCAGTGGAAGTTAGAAAGCAAAGTGGCAAGCCTTTTGCTCCTCGGAATGGCCTGCTTTTCAGGTTGGATGGCCACCGGAGGGCACCTTTCACCTTGACACGATTCTTGCTGTTAAGACTAAGACTCTCCAAGCGGAGGGGGGCCATCCTGATCAGGTACCTTATGTCCTAACCTGGGAGGATATTGTTCACCATCCACCCCCTGGGTGCACCCCTTTGTTCTCCCCACAGAGACTCCATTGACAACTGTTTGTGCCGTTATGAAGAGGAGAAAAGAAAGTGCTACTTCTCCAGAAGCAGACCTCCTCCTTGACCTTCCGCCCCTTATCCGCCAGCCATGGCCCCTACCCTGTCAGTTCCCTGGCCGGTTCTCCTGCCAGACCTCCAACCGCTTCCCCTGTCAGTTTCCCCGAGGCTGTCAGTTCTCCCCTCGGGGCCTAGGGCAGGGCTAGCATGTAACTTTCTAGTCCCCTCTCATCCCTCACCAGGAGCTGTCGGTCCTCAGCACCGCCGCACCGGGCACCATTGGCACCGCAGACACCGCCAGAGGTTCCGCTGCACTCACCAGCTGACCCTGCTCAGAATGAAAGGGGCCCAGCAGCTGGAACGCGAAGCCGCAGAGCAACCCAGCTGGACTCGGTGGCTCTCCCGTTGCGAGCCTATGGATTTCCAGAGGAGGATGGGCAATTCCCCCTTCAGTACTGGCCTTTTTCCACAGCTGATCTCTACAATTGGAAGGCTCACAATCCCCCTTTTTCTGAGAACCCCCAAGCCTTGACTGACTTGTTTGAATCTGTCCTTTTCTCTCACCAGCCCACTTGGGATGATTGCCAACAGCTTTTACAGACACTCCTGACTACCGAGGAGAGGGGACAAGTTCTTTTAGAAGCAAGGAAGAATGTCCCGGGGGTAGATTGGAGGCCTACATTTCTCCCTGACGAGATTAATAATGGGTTTCCTCTCTCTCGTCCTGATTGGGATTACAATACACCAGAGGGTAGGCAGCACTTGAAGGTTTACCGCCAGACTCTAATGGTGGGTCTCCGTGGGGCTGCTCGAAGACCCACCAATTTGACTAAGGTAAGAGAAGTGGTCCAGGGGCCAGAGGAATCTCCTGCAGCCTACATAGAACGGCTGATGGATGCATTCCGCCGGTTTACTCCCTATGACCCTGCTTCAGATGAGCACAGGGCAACAGTAGCTGTATCTTTCATAGATCAGTCAGCTAGGGATATTCGTAGGAAACTTCAGAAATTAGAAGGTCTGCAGGATAAGTCGTTGAAGGATTTAGTGCAAGTAGCAGAAAAAGTCTTCTATAGTCGAGAAACAGAAGAAGAAAAAGAAGAAAGGAAACAGAAAGAACAGGAGATAAGAGAGAGAGCGAGAGAGACAAGAGGCAAGATAAAAAATTGACTAAGATTCTGGCCACCGTAGTTCAGGAAAGTTGTACTGAAAGGGAGAGAGTTCCTGGCAACCGTAAGGGCCCTTTGTCTAAGGACCAGTGTGCCTACTGCAAGGAGACAGGACACTGGAGGAGGGATTGCCCCAAAAGGAAGAAGAAGCAGCTGAATTCTAGAGCCACAGGGACCAGGGTCCTGACCTTAAACAATGACAGCGATTAGGGAGGACGGGGTTTGGTTCCCCTCCCCGAACCCAGGGTAACCCTCAAGGTGGAGGGGAAGCCAGTCCATTTTCTAGTGGATACTGGTGCTCAGCATTCCGTTCTGTTGCAAGACTCAGGGGCTAAGAAAGAAAAAAAAATCATGGGTTCAAGGGGCCCTTGGATGTAAGCAATATACATGGACTACCCGAAGAACAGTGGACCTTGGAGTGGGCCGGGTATCCCACTCGTTCTTAGTCATGCCTGACTGCCCATACCCATTGCTGGGACGGGATATCCTGACCAAAATAGGAGCCCACATCTATTTTAACCCAGAAGGCCCACAGGTTACAGATAAAAGAGGGGATCCTATTCATGTGCTTACAATTCACTTGGAAGATGAATACCGGCTATTTGAAAATTTAAAAGAGGGGGGAAAAGACATTGACTGGTGGGTAAAAAAATACCCTGAGGCCTGGGCTGAAACAGCTGGCTTAGGAAAAGCAAGAAAGCAACCACCAGTCCAGATAGAGCTAAAACCTCAGGCAGCCCCAGTTGCAGTGCAGCAGTATCCAATGTCTAAGGAAGCCCATGATGGGATTCGCCCTCATATACAGCGACTCCTTGACCTAGGGGTTTTGAAAAGGTGTCAATCTGCTTGGAATACTCCATTACTGCCGGTCCGGAAGCCTGGGAGCAACGATTATCGGCCTGTGCAAGACCTGAGGGAAGTTAACAAACAGGTTATGGACTTACATCCAACAGTCCCCAACCCGTATAACCTGCTGAGCTCCCTTCCCCCTGACAGAGCCTGGTGTACTGTTCTAGACCTTAAAGATGCATTCTTTTGTCTTCAACTTAGCCCTGCCAGCCAAGACATTTTTGCTTTTGAATGGAAAGATCCTGACTCCGGGGTCTCGGGCCAACTAACATGGACTCGACTTCCCCAAGGATTTAAGAATTCTCCTACCATATTTGATGAAGCCCTGCACCGAGACCTGGCACACTTCCGGGCCACAAATACTCGGGTAACTCTTCTCCAGTACGTGGATGACATCTTACTAGCTGCAGATTGTCAGAAAACCTGTCTCAAAGCCACTGGCCAACTGTTACAAGAATTGGGCGAACTCGGCTATAGAGCATCAGCAAAGAAGGCCCAGATATGCCGGAAACAGGTCAGTTACCTGGGGTATATACTCAAGGAAGGAAAAAGATGGTTATCGGAGGCTAGAAAAGAGACTGTGTTTCACATTCCCCCCCTCCACAAACTACAAAACAACTGAGGGAATTTCTTGGTACAGCGGGGTTTTGCCGATTATGGATTCCTGGGTTCGCTGAAATGGCAGCCCCTCTGTATGCCCTTACAAAGGGCAATGACTCTTTTTCCTGGGGAAAAGATGAACAGGCTGCATTTAATAATATTAAACAGGCTTTAATGTCAGCTCCAGCCTTGGGACTTCCTGATATCACTAAACCTTTTCATCTCTATGTGGCCGAGAACCAGGGAATGGCTAAAGGGGTGTTAACTCAAAAGATTGGACCCTGGAAGAGAACGGTAGCTTATCTATCTAAAAAGCTTGATCCAGTAGCAGCAGGATGGCCGACCTGCCTTCGGATAATAGCAGCAGTCGCCGCATTGGTAAAGGATGCTGACAAGCTGACCTTGGGACAAGATCTTACTGTTTATGCCCCTCATGCCCTTGAGAGTGTTGTCAGACAGCCACCTGATCGCTGGCTCACGAATGCACGCATGACTCATTATCAAACTTTGCTTTTGAATAATGACAGGATTACTTTTGCCCCAGCAACGGGGGGCTAAACCCTGCCACCCTGTTACCAGATCCAGAGATTCAGCCCCCAGAGCATGATTGCTTGCAGGTGTTGGCGGAAGAACAGGGATGGCGAAAGGACTTAAAGGACCAGCCTCTGCCAGATGCTGAGGTGACATATTACACAGATGGGAGTAGCTTTTTGGAAAATGGAAAAAGAAAAGCGGGAGCAGCGGTGGTGGATGGACACAAGGTAATATGGGCCCAAGCGCTGCCTGAAGGCACCTCTGCTCAACAAGCAGAACTAATTGCCTTAACTCAAGCATTAACTTTGGGGAAAGACAAAAAAGATAAACATCTACACTGACAGCAGGTATGCCTTTGCTACGGCCCATGTACAGGGGCCATCTACCAGCAGAGAGGCCTATTGACGTCAGCCGATAAAGAAATTAAAAATAAAAATGAAATCTTGGCCTTGCTCAATGCCTTACTACTGCTCACCAAGGTAAGCATAATTCACTGCCTGGGACATCAGAAGGGAAATTCCAAGGCAGCAAAGGGAAATAACATGGCTGATCAGGAGGCTAAAGCAGTTGCTAGAGGAGGTCCTGCTCCAATGATATTAACTACTGAATTGCTAGAGAAGGAACAGCTAAAATACTCGGAGGATGACCTGGAGCAAATACAGAGGAAACAAGGGACATTTGATGCTAATGTGGGAGCATGGATTGACTCCAAAGGTAAGGTCATTTTGCCACAGGAAGATGCTAAGAGACTAATAGCACAAATGCATCAATGGACTCATTTAGGGGCAAGAAAATTGACTGAAATTGTTCTCCAATCTCCTTACCGAATACTAAACCTCACTGCTCTAACCGAAAAAGTGACTCAGACATGTATCCCTTGCCAAAAGGTAAACATAGGGAAGAATTTCCAAAGCTCGGGAAAACGGTTAAGGGGAACTAGACCTGGAATGCTTTGGGAAGTGGACTTTACCGAGATCAAGCCGGCCAGGTATGGAAATAAATATCTTCTAGTCTTTGTAGATACCTTCTCAGGATGGGTGGAAGCTTTTCCCACCAAGAAAGAGACTGCTCTGGTTGTAGCCAAGAAGATTTTAGAAGACATTTTTCCCCGGTTTGGAGTTCCAAAGGTAATCGGGTCAGACAATGGGCCGGCCTTCGTTGCTCAGGTAAGTCAGGAGGTGGCCAGATTTTTGGGGACTAATTGGAAATTACATTGTGCATATAGACCCCAAAGTTCAGGACACGTAGAAAGAATGAATAGAACTCTAAAAGAGACCTTTACTAAATTGACCATGGAGACTGGCAGTGACTGGGTGGTACTCCTCCCTCTGGCTCTTTTTAGGGTCAGGAATACTCCTTCCTTGTTGAATCTCACGCCTTTTGAACTATTGTATGGAGTTCCTGCTCCCTTGACTCTCCTGGGAGACCCTCTTGACATAACTAGTGGTAACTCTGACTTGTTGTCCAGGTTAAAGGGACTGCAGCTTATTCAAAAAGAAATCTGGAACAAGGTTGGCAGTGCATATGCGCCAGGATCCTTAGAGGTGCCACATCAGTTCCAAGTTGGAGACTTGGTTTATGTTCGGCGACACCGTAGTCAAAATTTGGAACCCCAGTGGAAAGGTCCTTACTGCATCCTGCTCACCACCCCAACGGCTGTGAAGGTAGAAGGCATTGCTGCTTGGATCCACGCATCACACGTCAAACCCGCTCCAGAGGACTCCACTTCTGACTGGAAAATCCAGCCCAGTGACAATCCCTTAAAACTTAAACTTGTTAAGAATGTTAGCCGTGGGTGATATCCACAAACTGCTGGTGCTTTTGGCTCTGTTAAGCACTTACAATACTTGCTTGGGCTCCAGTCCTCACCAGTCCAAACTTTTGACTTGGGAAGTAACTAATCAGAGACATATTATAATTTGGTCTGTTTCAAAGATAGCCCCACCCTTCACATGGTGGCCGGACTTGTACCCTGACCTTTGTAAAATGGCTCTAGGAGCACCTGCTAACTGGGATTTGCAAAGCCACCTAGACCCCAACGTGGTTCCTGGGGACCATAGACGAGGGTCTTTTAGTGAGAGAAGGGGCTTAGATCCCTGGGTGGGCTGCGGGACCACCAACCACCGCAGTATGCTGCGAGTCCTAACCTTTTATGTATGTCCAGGACCTCACCAGCAACCTAAAATGGTAAACAAATGTGGGGGGAGAAATGACTTCTACTGCAAGAATTGGGGGTGTGAAACCACTGGCGATACTTACTGGAAGCCTACCTCCAGTTGGGATTACATTGTTGTTAAAGCTAATTACAGTCATGCCCAGCCCCCAGACTGGGGACCAAACAATAGGTGGACTAATCAGCCAATATGTACCACCTGGTGCCACCCCCTGCTAATCCGGTTCACAGATGCTGGAAAACAGATTTCAACTAACTGGGTGACGGGGTTCACTTGGGGCCTACGAATATATAAGGAAAGATATGATGATGGGTTACTTTTCACCATCAAATTAAAAATAACAGCCCCATCTGCTGAAGTAGGGCCAAATAAAGCTGGCCCTCACCTGGTTCCCCCAGTGAAAGTGGACCCCCAGACTATAGCCCCACATCCAACAACCCCCTCACTGACTCCTAACTCAAAAATGGATAAAGATTCTTCTTCCCCTAAGCCTCCTGGACCATACATCACTTTCCTAGCACAGGCGGCCTTTCAGGCCCTAAATAATACCAACCCCAAGGTTACTGAGTCTTGTTGGTTATGCTTTGGAATTGCTCCCCCATATTATGAAGGAATTGCCTTTACAGATGAGATAAGTACCTCCCAAGAGGCAACAGCCTGCCGTTGGACGCAAAGGGAGGCTAGACTTTCCCTGTCTGCCGTTTCAGGGCAAGGACTCTGTGTAGGTAAAGTTCCCCCCAGTCATCAGTTTTTATGCAACCAAACCTATGATGTTGCAGGTCTGTCTGGGTACCTCATATCACCAATCGATGGATGGTGGGCCTGTGCAACAGGGATCACTACTTGTGTCAGTACTCAGGTGCTTGTCAATTCATCTGACTACTGTGTCCTGGTCCAGGTAATCCCCCGAGTCACCTATCACCCGTATGAAGAGCCCTTCCAATACTGGGACTCTGTGGGGGAACCGCTGTTACGAACAAAAAGAGACCTGGGAATTTCCTTAGCCATAATGCTTGGGGTCAGGCTAGGAGCAGTAGGGACAGCAGCTGGAGGGTCGGCTATAGCCCTCTGACATAGCAGGTTAAATGAGCTTAGGGCAGCTGTCGATGAGGACATAGAAAGATTAGAAAACACAATTAGAGAGCTCAAAGATTCCTTACAGTCATTATCAGAGATGGTGTTACAAAACAGAAGGGGCTTAGATTTATTGTTTTTGCAACAAGGAGGTTTATGCGCGGCCCTAAAAGAAGAATGCTGTTTCTATGTCAACCATACTGGAGTTGTCACTGAGACCCTAGATAAGGTCAAAGAGGGCTTAGAAAAGAGAAAGAGAGAATGAGCCCAAAGCCTAGGATGGTTTGAAGGATGGTTTAATTCCTCTCCATGGAAGACCACTTTAATCTCCACCTTGCTAGGCCCTTTGCTAATTCTTCTCCTGATTGTAACTCTTGGCCCCTGCATTCTTAATAAGCTAGTCAATTTTGTGAGAGAACGGATCAGTACTGTTCAGGTCCTTATGCTTTGACAGCAGTATCAGCAATTAGAGATGCAGGCTGAATCTAGCCTGTAATTTTAGGGTTAAAATTATGCCAAAGAAAAAGGGGGGAATGAGAAATGGGACCATCCCAAATTAGAAAGAAAAACAACTGGACCTTGAATAAGGGCCAGCTAAAAAGAAAGAGCAAGTCAGGCAATTTAGGGGAGGACTGTCCCTGAAGCTGTAAGTGGCCTGCTACAGAACCGAGAAATGGGAGAAGAGGGGAGGACTGTCCTTGGAGCTATGAGTTCCCCGCTACAGCTGCCAACTGCATAACTGCTATCTTTTCTGCTAACTAATCAATGTAAAGGCCTGAAATAAAAACTCTGTGCTTTGTATGCTCGGGGTCGTCTCCTGCTTTGAAGGGACAACCCCCATCGCGATCGGAATAAACTGCCTCTTGCTTTTGCATCGAACCTAGGTCTGTGAGTCACTTTGGGGGAGGGAGCGGTACGGACCCTGCACCGGGAGTGCAGGTTTTGCATGCTCATGTGTCATGGTGGTAAACATACAATGGAAAGAAAATTGCTTGTTTTTCCTTGATGTAAATATATTTCTGGAAATAAATGGAATTTGGGGTCCTGATTTAGATAGATAACTCCATATTTTAATTGCTTCGTAATTCGTTTTGAAGAAGAAAAGACATGCCTGGTAGGCAAATCCTAGATCTAACCCTCCACCAGGCTGGTGACCAGGAGGGCTAGCTCCTGACCCCATTGGAAAGCCTGACTCCACCAGCGTGTTTGCTGAGTCATTCAGTAACAACTGCCTTTTGTTTTGTTCCTGATGGTTTGGGTTCTGCTGATGAAAAAAAAAAAAAAAAAAAAAAATCAAACAATTACCAGCCCCTGAACACTTGCATTTTCCGCTGCCTGGCCAATTTCCTCCCTACCCACAGCAGTCACTGCCCACATCAGAAAGGCTGAGCCAGTCTCTGGGAACCTGAGGAGCGCTTCGTAATTTCAAACACACATCCTAAAAAAAAGAGGGTGGCATACATCTTTTCATTTCTGAGTGTCCTGTTTTCCTAAAGATAGTAGAAAGAAAGAAAGATTGAGGCGAACCTGCTTTCCATAGCACATTTCCCTAGCGCCTACCGCTCCTTCAAGTGTCGTCAGGATTTAAGTCTCAGTGCCCAAGTGGGTTCCATAGTAATGCGGACAGGGACTGTCTCTGACATGAACTGATTGGCCTGCTCTTTGATCACCTCCCCTTGAGGGGGGAGCAGCCTTACCAGGCCACAAAGGAAGACAATGCAGCCACTCCTGATGAGACCTGATAGACTAGGATCACAAGGAAGGAGAGGAAGACCTCCCCTATCAGTGGACTTGGGGAGGGAGGGTGGGATTGGGAGGGGAGAAGGGAGGGAGATACAAAGTGAATAAAGTGTAATTAATAGCAATTAAAATTTTAAAAAGATTTTTTAAAAGTCATCAGGAGACAGTAAGAGCAACAGATAGAAGCAAGAAACTCCCTCTGCTGTGTGTCTATCTGGCGAACTTTCCTCCCCAACTGGCTTTCAATGTTTTTTCTTGCTAGTGCCATTTCCCCGGGGTATTTTCTATTTATATTTCAATGTTTTCACAAATGTTACCAGGAAACATCTGGAACGTTTAGTCTTGCCACCGGGTGGCAGTAGAACACCATTCAGGTTTAAAAAGAAAAACAATGGGCTCAAGAGACTTTGGATAAGTACCACCCTGGAAACGGGCTGTCTTTTCCATAGAGTAGTCAAGAAAAGTATGTTTGCCAAAGGATCCATAGGTACTGCTATGCCACAACTACCCATCAAAGCAGAGTGGTTTTCAAAATTCATGATTTATTGTCAATCACAGTTCCCACGAGGGTTTTCCGAGAGCCGGGCTCTTCTGATGCAGTCTTCTGCTGCAGAGGATACACATGAGGTCATGCCCGTAGCTACTTTCAGATAGGACTCCGCTGAGAGGCTGGGGTTTCCTAGGTGACCTCTCATGTTCCCATACAAATTACAATGTCGCTTGGTACCTGGCTTGCAAATGATGGTCCATTATTTAAAGGTGCAGAAGGCCTTTATTTTCCTATTGTGTAACTGGTGTTTACTTGGCCTGGCCAACTCCTGTGTGATGCCAGGATGGGATTCCAACGAGTTTAGAAAAGGATCCACATGTCTGCAAACACAACATCAGAAACTCTCCAAGCCCAATGCACCATTTGTCTCATTTGTAATTTACTAGAAAAAGAAGACACAAGATCTTAATTGCCAAAAATTTCCAGATAAGAAAACATCAGAAAAGTTTGGTAAGTTTATAGAAGCGTTTCTTAATTTATTATTTTCCTCCCCTCCTCCTCCTCCTCCTCCTCTTCCCCCTCCTGCAGTGAACTCACAACAAATCAAGGTGTGTACAGTTTTTCTTTACTTCCATGACAGTCCATTCCAGGAGCTGCTGCTGCTGTAAACACTAGAACATCCTCTACTCTATGATACAAAATGGTGCAGTGTTTTCCTGTGACCCCACACATGCTCATATACTTTAAATAACCTCTCCATTGCTTACAATGCCTAATGCCATGTTAAAAAAAAAAGTTACATTGTGTTGCTCTTTTTGTAATTTTAATTTTATTTTAATTACACTTTATTTACTTTGTATCCCCCCTCTAGTTCCCTCCTTCCTCCCCTCCCAATTCCTCCTTTCCTCCCCCTTCTCCAAGCATTGCCCTCTCCAAGTTCACTGGTAGGGTAGGGTTTCTTTTTCTTCCTTCTGATCCTAGTCTGTTAGGTCTCATGAGGAGTGGCTGCATTGTCTTCTTCTGTGACCTGGTAAGGCTACTTCCCACTCAGGGGGAGGTGATCAAAGAGCAGGCCAATCAGTTCATGTCAAAAGCAGTCCCTGTCCCCATTACTATGGAACCCACTTGGACACTGAACTGCCATGGGCTATATCTCTGCAGGGGTTCTAGGTTATCTCCATGCATGGCACTTGAAAAATCTGTGTTCAAATTTTCTGGTTCTGTTGCTCTCCTTGTGGAGTTCTTGTCCTCTCTGGATTTTACGCTTCCTGACTTCTTTCATAAGATTCCATGCACTCTGCCCAAAGTTTGGCCATAAGTCTCAGCGTCTGCTTTGATAGTCTGCAGGGCAGAGCCTTTCAGAGTGTGTTGTTCTTAAAGTAAGGAAGAGGGGGAAAGGTCTGGATATGTTTAGCACAGACACTTTAAAAAAAAATTGAACCTATGGTTTGTGGAATGTGCTGATACAGAGGGTCATGCACCAGCCATGCTGGTCCTTTGGAGGACACCATGGTGATACTCAGTCTCACCGCCAGATACTATTGCTCTCATGCATCCTCATGCTTAAACTCATTAAATGCAATACTCTCAGACTCACTGACACCTTAGGATAGAAGTTGGTCATGGTGGCACTGTGTACCTCTATTGTTGGACACCCATTTTAGATGTGCTCTATCTGTTCTGTTTCAAAGGTTTCAGAATCTACACAAAAACTTCTATTTATGTTAAGAAAACTAATCTGTGATAAACCATATTTAACACAATGACAAGTATAGAGAGTTTATATACTTTTTTTTTTTTTTTTTTTTTTTAGTTAAAAAGTTAGAAGGCCAGGTGGTGGTGATGCATCCCTTTAATTCCACCACTTGGGAGGCAGAGGCACGTGGATTTCTGAGTTAGAGGCCAACTATTCTACAGAGTGAGTTCCAGGACAGCCAGGGCTACATAGGGAAGCCCTGTCTTGAAAAACAAACAAACAAAAGAAAGTTTAGAAAAATAATATGGTTTCATGGGAAACACTAATGGGGAAAATGGAGACAATGTCGATACAGGGTGCAGAGCTCTGTCTTCACAGTGCTTCCCAGACTTTTGTAGGAGAGGTGACCCCCCCCTTCCTCTTCCCTTCTGCAGAGGCAGATGCCTCCTGTGTTTGCTTTGGCCTTGGAGGTGCTGTAAAGCTGCAGGGACAACATCAGGCACTCTCAAGGCTACTGTCTCAGGTTGACTGTGTAAAACTCACACTGCGAGCATCAAGTTTCCCCACTGCTGGAAAAGAAAATTACAAGTATTTAAGCAGAATGCCAGTCAGTCTAAGGAAGCAACACTTTGAATTCCTGTGCCCAGCTTGTTAATGAAGCCTTAATGGAGTGGATTATATTTCCTTTTTTAAAGATGAGTGCACACACATACACACAAATAGTCACAAAGTGAATTTCAGGATTTCCCTCACAGAGGTCAGCCAAAATTATAGCTTTTTCAGGAAAAAGGCCGGAGATGGCTCAGCAAGTAAAAGACCTGGCACCAAGGCTGATGACCTGAGTTGGATCTCTGGGGCCCAAATGATGGAAAGGAAAAGAGCCTACTTCCAAAAGCTGTCCTCTGATCTCTAAACCCCTAAACCCATACTATGCTACATGTATGCCAAAGTACATGCACATATGCACTCTCAAGTATGTATATACACACACACACACACACACACACACACACACACACACACACTAAATACACAT
>JAEOAE010002853.1:0-24401 GCA_036365155.1 Meriones psammophilus | reverse complement strand
TAAGTGTTCTGTGTCCTTTCTTTGAAGCTGTTTTGAAGTCTTCTGGTATCCTTTGTTGGTAGTAGGTTTTTAAGTGCTCCAGTGGCATTTCTTTGAAGCAAGGTTTTAAGTGCTCTGGAGTCATTTCACAGCGGTTTTTAAGTGTTCTGGTATCCTTTTGTTGGAAGCGGTTTTTAAGAGCCCTTGAGTCAGTCTGTTGGAAGCGGGTTTTTAAATGTTCTGGTGTCCTTTCATTGAAGCAGGTTTTTAAGTGCTCTGGAGTCATTTCCTTGAAGCAGATTTGTAAGTGCTCTGGTGTCATTTCTTTGAAGCAAGGTTTTAAGTGCTCTGAGTCATTTCTTTGGAAGCGGTTTTTAAGTGCTCTGAGTCGCTTGGTTGCAAGCTGGTTTGTAAGTTCCTGATTCATTTCATTGGAAACAGTTTTTTATGTGCTCTGAGGTCATTTTATTGGCAGCGTGTTTTTAAGTGTTCTGGTGTCCTTTCTTTGAAGCGGTTTTGAAGTCTTCTGGTATCCTTTTGTTTGTAGTAGGTTTTTAAGTGCTCCAGAGGCATTTCTTTGGAAGCAAGGTTTTAAGTGCTCTGAGTCATTTCTGCTGGAAGCGGGTTTTAATTGTTCTGGGATCCTTTGTTGGAAGCAGGTTTTTAAGTGCTCTGGAGTCATTTTTTGAAGGTGGTTTTCATGTGTACTGGTGTCCTTTCCTTGTAAGCGGTATTTAAGTGCTCTGAGTCATTTCCTTGAAGCGGTTTTTAAGGGCTCTGAGTCGCTTGGTTAGAAGCGGTTTATAAGTACCCTGGATTCATTTCTGTTGGAAACAGGTTTTTAAGTGTTCTGGTGTCCTTTCGCTGGAAGCGGTTTTTAAGTGCTCTGTTGTCATTTTGTTGGAAGCGGTTTTTAAGTGTTCTGGTGTCCTTTCGCTGGAAGCGGGTTTTAATTGCTGTGGAGTCATATTGTTTTAAGGGTCTTTAAGTGCTCTGGAGCCATTTTTTTGAAGCAAAGTTTTAAGTGCTCTGAGTCAGTCTGCTGAAGCGGGTTTTTAAGTGTTCTGGTGTCCTTTGTTATATAGCGTTGTTTTTAAGTGCTCTGAGTCATTTCTTTGGAAGCAAGGTTTTAAGTAATCTGAGTCAGTCTGTTGGAAGCAGGTTTTTAAGTGCTCTGATATCCTTTCGCTGGAAGTGGGTTTTTAAGTGCTCTGTGGTCATTTCGTTGAAGTGGGTTTTAAATGCTCTGAGTCATTTCCTTGAAGCAGGTTTTTAAGTGATCTGGAGTCATTTAGTTGGTAGCTGGTTTTTAAGTGTTCTGATTCATTTTGTTGGAAGCGTGTTTTTAATTGCTGTGGAGTCATTTCGCTTTTAAAGCGGTCTTTAAGTGCTCTGAGTCATTTCTTTTGAAGCAAAGTTTTAAGTGCTCTGAGTCAGTCTGCTGGAAGCGGTTTTTAAGTGTTCTTGTATCCTTTAGTTGGAAGCGGTTTTTTGCCCTTGAGTCAGTTCTGCTGGAAGCGGTTTTTAATTGTTCTGGTGTCCTTTCATTGAAGCAGGTTTTAAGTGCTCTGAGTCATTTCCTTGGAAGCAGATTTGTAAGTGCTCTGGTGTCATTTCTTTGGAAGCAAGGTTTTAAGTGCTCTGAGTCATTTCTTTGAAGCGGGTTTTTAAGTGTTCTGCTATCCTTTCATTGAAGTAAGTTTTTAAGTGCTCTGGAGTCATTTCTTTGAAGCGGCTTTTTAAGTGCTCTGGAGTCGCTTTGGTTGAAGCTGGTTTGTAAGTTCCTGGATTCATTTCATTGAAACAGTTTTTACGTGCTCTGAGGTCATTTATTTGGCAGCGTGTTTTTAAGTGTTCTGTGTCCTTTCTTTGAAGCGGTGTTTAAGTCTTCTCGAATCCTTTCGTTGAAGCAGGTTTTTAAGTGCTCCAGAGGCATTTCTTTGGAAGCAAGGTTTTAAGTGCTCTGAGTCATTTCGCAAGCTGGTTTTTATGTGTTCTAGTATCCTTTCCTTGTAAGCGGGTTTTAAGTGCTCTGGGGTCATTTCTCTGGAAGCGGGTTTTTCAGTGCTCTGAGTCATTTCCTTGAAGCAGGTTTTTAAGTGCTCTGGAGTCATTTAGTTTGGAGCGGGTTTTTAAGTGCTCTGGTGTCATTTCGTTGAAACAGGTTTTTATGTGCTCTCAGGTCATTTCTTGGAAACGTGTTTTTAATTGCTGTGGCATCACTTCATTTAAAGCGGGTGTTTAAGCGCGCTGAGTCATTTCTTTGGAAGCGGTTTTTAAGTGTTCTGGTATCCTTTTGTTGGAAGCGGTTTTTTAAGTGCTCTTGAGTCATTTCATTGAAGCAGGTTTTTAAGTGTTCTGGTGTCCTTTCGTTGGAGCAGGTTTTAAGTGCTCTGAGTCATTTCTTGGAAGCAAGGTTTTAAGTGCTCTGAGTCATTTCTTTCGGCTGGTTTTAAAGTGCTCTGGAGTCACTTAGTTGGAAGCGGGTTTTTAAGTGCTCTGAGTCATCTCGCTGAAACGGGTTTTTATGTGCTCTGAGGTCATTTCGCTGAAGAGTGTTTTTAATTGCTGTGGCATCACTTTCGCTTAAAGCGGTGTTTAAGTGCTCTGAAGTCATTTTTTGGAAGCGGTTTTTTAAGTCTTCTGGTATCCTTTTGTTGGAAGCGGTTTTTAAGTGTTCTGGTATCCTTTCGCTGAAGTAAGTTTTTAAGTGCTCTGAATCATTTCTTTGAATCGGCTTTTTAAGTGCTCTGAGTCGCTTTGGTTGGAAGCGGTTTTTAAGTGTTCATGTATCCTTTCATTGAAGCGGTTTTTAAGTGCTCTTGAGTCATTTCATTGAAAGCGGGTTTTTAAATGTTCTGTGTCCTTTCATTGAAGCGGTTTTTAAGTGCTCTGAGTCATTTCCTTGAAGCAGGTTTTAAGTGCTCTGAGTCATTTCTTTGTAAGCAAGGTTTTAAGTGCTCTGAGTCATTTCTTTGAAGCAGGTTTTTAAGTGTTCTGGTGTTCGCTCACTGGCGGTTTTTAAGTGCTGTGGAGTCATATCGCTTTAAGTGGTCTTTAAGTGCTCTGGAGCCATTTTTGGAAGCAAAGTTTTAAGTGCTCTGGAGTCATTTCTTTCAAGCAGGTTTTTAAGTGCTCTGAGTAATTTCGCTGGAAGCTGGTTGTTATGTGCTCTGAGGTCATTTCGCTGGAAACAGATTATGAAGTGTTCTGGTGTCCTTTAGTTAGAAGCGGTTTTTAGAGCTATGGAGTCATTTTGTTGAATCGGTTTTTAAGTGTTCTGGTATCCTTTCGTTGGAAGTAAGTTTTTAAGTGCTCTGAATCATTTTTTGAATCGCCTTTTAAGTGCTCTGAGTCGCTTTTGTTGGAAGCGGGTTTGTAAGCACCCTGATTCATTTCGCTTGAAAGCGCTTTTTGTGCTCTGAGGTCATTTTTTTTGGCAGCATGTTTTTAAGTATTCTGGTGTCCTTTCTTTTGAAGCAGGTTTTTAAGAGCTCTGAGTCATTTTGTTGAATCGCTTTTTTAAGTGTTCTGGTATCCTTTCGCTGGAAGTAAGTTTTTAAGTGCTCTGAATCATTTCTTTGAATTGGCTTTTTTTAAGTGCTCTGAGTCGCTTTGGTTGGAAGCGGGTTTGTAGGCACCCTGATTCATTTCGATTGAAAGCGCTTTTTATGTGCTCTGAGGTCATTTTTTTGGCAGCGTGTTTTTAAGTATTCTGGTGTCCTTTCATTGAAGCAGGTTTTTAAGTGCTCTGAGTCATTTCCTTGAAGCAGATTTGTAAGTGCTCTGGTGTCATTTCTTTGAAGCAAGGTTTTAAGTGCTCTGAGTCATTTCTTTGAAGCGGGTTTTTAAATGATCTGGTGTCCTTTCGCTGGAAGCGGTTTTTTAAGTGCTTTGGGATCCTTTCGCTTGGAAGCAGGTTTTTAAGTGCTCTGTAGTCATTTCATTGGAAGCTGGTTTTTTTGTGTTCTGGTGTTCTTTCGTAATAAGCGTTTTTTTAGTGCTCTGAGTCATTTCCTTGAAGTGGGTTTTTAAGTGCTCTGAGTCATTTCCTTGAAGTGGGTTTTTAAGTGCTCTGAGTCGCTTGGTTGGAAGCAGGTTTTTAGGCACCCTGATTCATTTCTTTGGAAACAGTTTTTAAGTGTTCTGGTGTGCTTTCATTGGAAGCGGTTTTTAAGTGCTCTGGAGTCATTTCAGTTGGAAGCGGGTTTTTAGTGCTCTGAGTCATTTAGTTGGAAGCGGGTTTTTAAGTGCTCTGAGTCATTTATTTGGAAGCAAGTTTTTAAGTGCTCTGAGTCATTTTGTTGGAAACGGTTTTTTAAGTGTTTTGGTGTTCTATCGCTGGAAGGGTTTTAAGTCTTCTGGTATCCTTTCGTTGGTATCAGGTTTTTAAGTGCTCTGAGTCATTTCATTGGTAGCTGGTTTTTAGGTGCTCTGATTCATTTCGCTGGAAGCAGGTTTTTAAGTGCTCTGGAGTCATTTCATTGAAATTGGGTTTTTAGTGTTCTGAGTCATTTTGTTGGAAACGGGTTCATGTGCTTTTAGGTCATTTCACTGGAAGCAGGTTTTTAAGTGTTCTGGTGTCCTTTGTTGGAAGCGGGTTTTTAAGTGCTCTGAGTCATTTCGCTGGACGATGTTTTTAATTGCTGTGGAGTCATTTCGCTTTTTAAGTGGGTTTTTAAGTGCTCTGAAGTCATTACTTTGGAAGCAAGGTTTTAAGTGCTCTGAGTCATTTCATTGTGTGCGGTTTTTAAGTGTTCTGGTATCCTTTCATTGTCGGGGTTTTAAGTGTTCTGTGGTCATTTTGTTGAAGTGGGTTCTTAAATGCTCTGGAGTCATTTCCTTGAAGCAGGTTTTTAAGTGCTCTGGTCATTTCTTTGGAAGAGGTTTTTAATTGCCGTGGAGTCATTTCGCTTTGCGGTCTTTAAGTGTTCTGTGTCCTTTCTTTGAAAGCGGGTTTTTAAGTGCTCTGGAGTCATTTCGCTGGAAGCGGGTTTTTAAGTGTTCTGTGTCCTTTCTTTGAAGTGGTTTTTAAGTTCTGGGAGTCCTTTTGTTGGAAGCGGTTTTTATGTGCTCTGAGTCATTTTGTTGGAGGCGGGTTTTTAAGTGTTCTGGTATCCTTTTGTTGGAAGTGGGTTATTAAGTGCTCTGGAGTCATTTCTGGAGCGGGTTTTATGTGTTCTGGTGTCCTTTCGCTGTAAGCGGGGTTTTAAGTGCTCTGGGGTGATTTCGCTGGAAGCGGTGTTTAAGTGCTCTGGGGTCATTTCTGCTGGAAGCGGTGTTTAAGTGCTCTGGAGTCATTTTTTTGAAGCCGGTTTTTTACGTGTTCTGGTATCCTTTCGTCCTTTTAAGTGCTGAAGCAGGTTTTTAAGTGCTCTGAGTCATTTCTGCTGGAAGCGGTTTTTAGTGCCTGAGTCATTTAGTTGAAAGCGGGTTTTAAGTGCTCTGGAGTCATTTTGTTGGAAACGGTTTTTTAAGTGTTCTGGTGTTCTTTCGCAGGAAGGGTTTTTAATTGCTGTGGAGTCATTTTGTTGGAATAGGGTTTTTAAATTCTCAGGAGTCATTTTGTTGGAAGCGGTTTTTAATTGCTCTGGAGCCATTTCGCTGGAAGCGGTTTTTAAGTTTTCTGAGTCATTTCGCTGGAAGTGGGTATGTAATTACTCTGGATTCATTTTTTGGAAACATTTTTTTATGTGCGCTGAGGTCATTTTTTTGAAGCGGGTTTTTAAGTGTTCGGGTGTCCTTTCCTTGGATCAGGTTTTTAAGTGCTCTGGAGACATTTCGCTGGAAGCGGGTTTTTAAGTGTTCTGGTGTCCTTTAGTTGAAGTGGGTTTTTAAGTGCTCTGATTCATTTCCTTGAAGCAGGTTTTAAGAGCTTTGGAGTCATTTCATTTGAAGCGGGTTTTAAGTGCTCTGAGTCGCTTTGCTGGAAGCGGGTTTGTAAGCACCCTGATTCATTTCTTTGAAACGGTTTTTTATGTGCTCTGAGGTCATTTTTTTGGCAGCATGTTTTTAAGTGTAATGGTGTCCTTTCTTTGAAGCGGTTTTTAAGTCTTCTGGTATCCTTTCTTTGGTAGCAGGTTTTTAAGTGCTCTGGAGTCATTTCATTGGTAGCTGGTTTTAGGTGCTCTGATTCATTTCACAGGAAGGGGTTTTAAGTGCTCTTGAGTCATTTCATTGAAATTGGGTTTTTAGTGCTCTGAGTCATTTTGTTGGAAACGGGTACATGTGCTTTTAGGTCATTTCGCTTGAAGCAGGTTTTTAAGTGTTCTGGTGTCCTTTGTTGGAAGCGGTTTTTAAGTGCTCTGGAGTCATTTCATTGGAAGCTGGTTTTTAAGTGTTCTGGTATCCTTTCATTGGAAGGGTTTTTAAATGCTCTGAGTCATTTCATTGGAAGTGTTTTTTTAAATTGCTGTGGAGTCATTTCATTTTGCGGTTTTAAGTGCTCTGAGTCATTTCTGCTGGAAGTGGGTTTTTAAGTGTTCTGTTGTCCTTTCTTTGAAGTGGGTTTCTAAGTTCTCTGAGTCCTTTGTTTGAAGCGGGTTTTTATGTGCTCTGGAGTCATTTTGTTGGAGGCGGTTTTTAAGTGTTTTGGTATCCTTTGTTGGAAGCAGGTTATTAAGTGCTCTGAGTCATTTCGCTGGAAGCAGGTTTTAATGTGTTCTGGTGTCCTTTCGCTTGTTTTGCGGTTTTTTAAGTGCTCTGGGGTCATTTCGCTGGAAGGGTGTTTAAGTGCTCTGAATCATTTTTTGAAGCCGGTTTTTAAGTGTTCTGGTATCCTTTCTTGAAGCAGGTTTTTAAGTGCTCTTGAGTCATTTCTTTAGTCATCAGCTGGAAGCAGGTTTTTAGTGCTCTGAGTCATTTAGTTGGAAGGGGTTTTTAAGTGCTCTGAGTCATTTATTTGAAGCAAGTTTTTAAGTGCTCTGAGTCATTTTGTTGGAAACGGTTTTTAAGTGTTCTGGTGTTCTTTTGTTGGAAGCGGTTTTTAATTGCTGTGGAGTCATTTTGTTGAATCGGTTTTTAAATTCTCAGGAGTCATTTTGTTGGAAGCGGTTTTTTAAGTGCTCTGGAGCCATTTCGCTGGAAGCGGGTTTTTAAGTGCTCTGAGTCATTTCGCTTGAAGTGGGTATGTAATTACTCTGGATTCATTTCTTTGAAACGCTTTTTTATGTGCGCTGAGAGGTCATTTTTTTGAAGCGGGTTTATAAGTGTTCGGGTGTCCTTTCCTTGAAGCGGTTTTTTAAGTGCTATGTAGACATTTCGCTGGAAGAGGGTTTTAAGTGTTCTGGTGTCCTTTAGTTGGAAGTGGGTTTTAAGTGATCTGGGGTCATTTCGCTGGAGTTGGGTTTTTAAGTGCTCTGATTCATTTCCTTGAAAGCAGGTTTTTAAGTGCTCTGAGTCATTTCTTTGAAGCAGGTTTTTAAGTGCTCTGAGTCGTTTTCGCTGGAAGCGGTATGTAACTACTTGATTCATTTCGTTGGAAATGGTTTTTATGTGCTCTGAGGTCATTTTTTTGGCAGTGTGTTTTTAAGTGTAATGGTGTCCTTTCTTTGAAGCGGGTTTTTAAGTCTTCTGGTATCCTATCGCTGGTAGCAGATTTTTAAGTGCTCTGGAGTCATTTCATTGGTAGCTGGTTTTAGGTGCTCTGATTCATTTTGTTTTAAGAGGCTCTTTAAGTGCTCTGAGTCATTTCGTTGGAAACGTGTTTTTAATTGCTGTGAGTCATTTCGCTTTTGCGTGTTTTTAATTGCTGTGGAGTCATATCGCTTTTGCCGGTCTTTAAGTGCTCTGAGTCATTTCTTTGAAGCAAACTTTTAACTGCTCTGAGTCAGTTCATTGGAAGCGGTTTTTAAGTATCCTGGTATCCTTTCGCTGGAAGTGGAAGCAGATTTTAGAGGGCTCTGGTGTCATTTCGCTTGGAAGGGTTTTTAAGTGCTCTGTAGTCATTTCATTGGAAGCGGGTTTTTGAGTGCTCTGAGTCATTTCATTGGTTTTTAAGTGCTCTGAGTCATTTCATTGGTATTGGGTTTTTGAGTGCTCTGAGTCATTTCGCTGGAAGGGGTTTTTAAGTGCTCTGCAGTCATTTCGCTGAAAGCGGTTTTTGAGGGCTCTGGAGTCATTTCATTTTCGTGGAAGCAGATTTTAGAGTGCTCTGAATCATTTCGCTGGAAGTGGGTTTTTATGTGCTCTGAGGTCATTTCACAGGAAGCGTTTTGTAAGTTCTCTGGGATCATTTCGCTTTGAAGCGGGTTTTAAGTGCTCTGAGTCATTTCAGCTTTTTGAGTGCATTGGAGTTTTTTGAGTGGGTCTGGCTCTGTAGTCATTTCTTTGTTGAGTGCTCTGGAGTCATTTCAGCGGGTTTTTACATGCTGTCGATTCATTTTGTTGGAAGCGTGTTTTTGAGTGCTCTGTACTCATTTCGCTGGCAGCGGGTTGTTGAGTGCTCTGAGTCATTTCTTTGAAGTGCGCTTAACTGCTCTGTAGTCATTTCGCTGGAAGCAGGTTTTGAGTGCTCTGGAGTCATTTTGTTGGAAGCAGGTTGTTGAATGCTCTGGAGTCATTTCGTTGGAAACGGGTTTTTAAGTGCTCTGGGGTCATTTCGTTGGACGCGGGTTTTTAAGTGCTCTGGAGTCATTTCGCTGAAGGGAGTTTTAGAGTGCTATGGAATCATTTCTTTGAAGTGCGCTTTAAGTGCTCTGGAGTCATTTCGCTGGAGCGCTTTTTAAGTATTCTCCTGTCCTTTCATTGAGGCGTGTTTTTAAGTGCTCGGGTTCATTTCGCTGAAGCAGGTTTTTAAGTGCTCTGAGTCATTTCATTGGAAGCGGTTTTAGAGTGCTGTGGAGTAATTTCGTTGAAAACGGATTTTTAAGTGCTCTGAGTCATTTCGTTGGAGGCGGAATATTAAGTGTACTAGTATCCTTTGTTGGAAGCAGGTTTTTAAGTGCTTTGGAGTCATTTCTTTGAAGCAATATTTTAAGTGCTCTGAGTCATTTTGTTGGACACGGGTTTTAAGTGTTCTGGTGTCCTTTCTTTGAAGCGGGTTTTTAAGTGCTCTGGAGTCATTTAGTTGTAAGCGGTTTTTAAGTGTTCTGGTATCCTTTCGCTGCGGGTTTTTAAGTGCTCTTTAGTCATTTCGCTTGGAAGCGGGTTTTTAGTGCCCTGAGTCATTTCGCTGGAAGTGGGTTTGTATGTTCTCTGAGTCTATTCGCTGGAAGTGGGGATGTAAGTACTCTGATTCAATTGCTGAAACGGTTTTTTATGTGCGCTGATGTCATTTTTTTGGAAGTGTTTTTAAGTGTTCTGGTATCCTTTCATTGGAAGCGGTTTTTAAGTGCTCTGAGTCATTTTGTTGGAAGCGTGTTTTTAAGTGCTCTGGTGTCATTTCGCTGGAAGCGGCTTTTTAAGTGTTCTGTGTCCTTTCGCTGGAAGTGGGTTTTTAAGTGCTCTGGGGTCATATTATTGGAAGTGGGTTTTTAAGTGCTCTGTAGTCATTTCCATTGAAGAAGGATTTTAGTACTCTGAATCATTTCGCTGGAAGCGGAATTTTATGTGATCTGGTATCCTTTTGTTGGAAGCGGTTTTAGAGTGCTCTGAGTCATTTAGTTGGAAGCAGTTTTTAAGTGCTCTCAAGGAAATTGCTGGAAGCGGGTTTTTAAGTGCTCTGCAGTCATTTCGCTGAAGCGGGTTTTGAGCCTCTGAGTCATTTTCTGAAGCTGTTTTTTGCCGCCTGAGTCATTTCGTGGAGGTGGGTTTTTAAGTGTTCTAGTATCCTGTATTTTGAAGCGGATTTATAAGTGCTCTGAATCATTTCGTTGGAAGCAGATTTTTAAGTGCTCTTGAGTCATTTCGTTGGAAGCGGTATTTTAAGTGCTCTGGAGTCATTTCGTTGGGAGCGGGTTTTTACGTGCTGTTTATTCATTTCGTTGGAAGGGGGTTTTTAAGTACTCCTGAGTAATTTTGTTTGAAGCAGGTTTTTAAATGTTCTGGTGTCCATTCGTTGGAAGCAGAGTTTAAGTGCTCTAGGGTCATTTCGTTGGAAGCAGGTTTTAAATGCTCTGAGTCATTTCGCTGGAAGCGGTTTTTTAAGTTCTCTTGAGTCATTTCCTTGAAGCGGGTTTTTAAGTGCAGTGGAATCCTTTCGTTGGAAGCACGCTTTTAAGTGCTCTGGAGTCCTTTCGTTGAAGGGCTTTTTTTTGTGCACTGAGGACATTTTGTTGAACTTGAATTTAAGTACTTGGAGTCATTTCGCTGGAAGTGGGTTTTAAGTGCTCTGGAGTCATTTCAGAGGGAAGCGGTTTTTAATTGCTCTGGAGTCATTTCATTGGAAGCGGTTTTTGAATGCTCTGGAGTCATTTCAAGTTTGTTTTTAAGTGCTCTGGAGTCATTTCGCTGGAAGGGGGTTTTTATGTTCACTGAGGACATTTTGTTGAAACTGGTATTTTAAGTACTCTGAGTCATTTCGTTGGATGTGGATTTAGAGTGCTCTGGAGTCATTTTCTTGAAGCGGTCTTTAAGTGCTCAGGAGTCATTTCTTTGGAAGCGGTTTTTTAAGTGCTCTGATTCATTTTGTTGGAAGCGTGTTTTTAAGTCTCCTGAGTCACTTCGCTGAAGGGGGTTTTAAATGTTCTGGTGTCCTTTCGCTGGAAGCAGGGTTTAAGTGCTCTAGGGTCGCTTTGCTGGAAGCAGGTTTTAAAATGCTCTGTAGTCAATTTTTGGAAGCGGGTTTTAAGTGCTCTGATTCATTTCATTGAAGCGGGGTTTTTATGTGCTCTGGAGTCATTTCGCTGGAAGCGGTTTTTAAGTGCTGTGGAATCCTTTCGCTGGAAGCACGCTTGTAAGTGCTCTGGAGTCCTTTCGTTGAATGGCTTTTTTGTGCACTGAGGACATTTTGTTGTAACTTGAATTTAAGTACTCTGGAGTCATTTCGCTGGAAGTGAGTTTTAAGTGCTCTGAGTCATTTCACAGCGTGTTTTTAAGTGCTCTGAGTCATTTCGCTTGGAAGCGGTTTTAAATTGCTCTGGAGTCATTTTGTTGGAAGCTTGTTTTAGAGTGCTCTGAATCATTTCTTTGGAAGCGGTTTTTATGTGCATTGAGGACATTTCGTTGAACTGGGTTTTTAAGTGCTTGGGCTCATTTCGCTGGAAGGGGTTTTTAAGTGCTCTGTAGTCATTTCATTGAAGCGGTTTTTGAGTGCTCTGGAGTCATTTCGTGGAAGCGGTTTTTAAGTGCTCTGGAGTCATTTCGCTGAAGCGGTTTTTACGCACACTCAGTACATTTCATTGAACTGGGTTTTTAAGTGCTCTGAGTCATTTCCTTGAAGCGGTTTTTGAGTGCTCTGGGCTCATTTCGCTGGAAGCGGTTTTTAAGTGCTCTGTAGTCATTTCGTTGGAAGCAGGTGGTTGAGTGCTCTGGAATCATTTCATTGAAGGGTTTTTATGTGCACTGAGGACATTTCTTTGAACTGGGTTTTAAGTGCTCTGGGCTCATTTCGTTGGAAGCGGGTTTTTAAGTGCTCTGTAGTCATTTCATTGGAAGCGGTTTTTAAGTGCTCTGAGTCATTTCATTGAAAGCGGGGTTTTAAGTGCTCTGAGTCATTTCTTTGGAAGCAGGTTTTTAAGTTCTCTGAGTCATTTCGTTGGAAGCTGGTGGTTGAGTGCTCTGGAGTCATTTCACAGCGGTTTTTACGTGCTCTGATTCATTTTGTTGGAAGCGATTTTTAAGTTCTCCTGAGTCATTTCATTGAAGCGGGTTTTAAATGTTCTGGTGTCCTTTCGTGGAAGCAGGGTTTAAGTGCTCTAGGGTCGCTTCGCTGGAAGCAGGTTTTTAAATGCTCTGTAGTCAATTTTTGGAAGCGGTTTTTAAGTGCTCTGAGTCATTTCGCTGGAAGCAGGGTTTTTAAATGTTCTGGTGTCCTTTCGTTGAATCGGGTTTAAGTGCTAGGTCGCTTTCCTTGAAGTAGGTTTTAAATGCTCTGTAGTCAATTTGTTGGAAGCGGTTTTTAAGTGCTCTGAGTCATTTCGCTGGAGGCGGGTCTTTAAGTGCTCTGGGATATTTTAGTTGGAAGCGGGTTTTTAAGTGCTGTGGAGTCCTTTGGCGCTGGAGCGGGATTTTTAATGCTCTGGCTCATTTTCCTGAAGCAGTATTTTAAGTGCTCTGGCTCATTTCTTTGGAAGCAGGTTTTTAAGTGCTCTGAGTCATTTCAATTGAAGCGGTATTTGGAGTGCTCTGAGTCATTTCATGGAAGCGAGCGAAGTTTTTAAGTGCTCTGGGCTCATTTCTTTGAAGCGGGTTTTTAAGTGCTCTGTAGCCATTTCATTGAAGTGGGTTTTTGAGTGCTCTGGAGTCATTTCATTGGAAGCAGATTATTGAGTGCTCTGGAGTCATTTCTGCTGGAAGGGTTTTTAAGTGCTCTGGAATCATTTTGTTGGAAGCATATTTTAAAATGTTCTGAATCATTTCGTTGGAAGCGGATTTTATGTGCACTGAGGACATTTCTTTGAACTGTGTTTCTAAGTGCTCTGGGCTCATTTCGTTGGAAGCAGGTTTTTAAGTGCTCTGAATCATTTCTTGGAAGCGGGTTTTAAGTGCTCTGTAGTCATTTCATTGGAAGCGGGTTTTTGAGTGCTCTGGAGTCATTTCGCTGGAAGCGGTTTTTAAGTGCTCTGATTCAATTCTGCTGGAAGCGGTTTTAGAGTGCTCTGGACTCATTTCGCTGGAAGCGGTTTTTAAGTGCTCTGAGTCATTTCATTGAAGCAGGTTTTTAAGTGCTCTAGAGTCATTTCATTGGAAGCGTGTTTTTGAATACTCTGGAGTCATTTCGCTGGAAGTGGGTTTTGAGTGCTCAGGAGTTATTTCGCTGGAAGGGGGTTTTAAGTGCTCTGAGTCATTTCTTTGGAAGCGGTTTTTAAGTGCTCTGAGTCATTTCTTTGGAAGCGGGTTTTTAAGTACTCTGAGTCATTTCTGGAAGTGGGTTTTTAATTGCTCTGGAGTCATTTCAATTGAAGCAGGTTTTTGAGTGCTCTGGAGTCATTTCGTTGGAACTGGGTTTTTAAGTGCTCTGGGCTCATTTCGTTGGAAGCGAGTTTTTAAGTGCTCTGGGCTCATTTCACAGTCGGGTTTTGAGGGCTCTGGAGTCATTTCATTGGAAGCGGATTTTTGAGTGCTCTGGAGTCATTTCGATGGAAGCGGGGTTTTATGTGCTCTGACGTCATTTCGTTGGAAGAGGTTCTTTAAGTGCTCTGGGATCATTTAGTTGGAAGCGGGTTTTTAAGTGCTGTCGAGTCCTTTCGTTGGAAGCGGATTTTTAAGTGCTCTGGCTCATTTCGTTGGAAGCGGCATTTTAAGTGATCTGGCTCATTTCGTTGGAAGCGGGTTTTTAAGTGCTCTGGGCTCATTTCGTTGGAGTGGGTTTTTAAGTGCTCTGTAGTCATTTCATTGGAAGCAGGTTCTTGAGTACTCTGGAGTCATTTCTTTGGAAGTGGGTTTTTGAGTGCTGTGGAGTCATTTCGATGGAAGCAGGGTTTTAAATGTTCTGGTGTCCTTTCGTTGGAAGCAGGGTTTAAGTGCTCTAGGGTCATTTCCTTGAAAGAAGGGTTTTAAATGCTCTGTAGTCAATTTGTTGGAAGCGGGTTTGTAAGTGCTTTGGAGTCATTTCGTTGGAAGCGGGTTTTTAAGTGCTCTGGAGTCATTTCGTTGGAAGGGATTTAGAGTGCTCTGGAATCATTTCGTGGAAGCGGTTTTTAAGTTCTGTGGAGTCCTTTCATTGGAAGCGGATTTTTAAGTTCTCTGGAGTCATTTGGTTGGAAGCGGGTTTTTATGTGCACTGAGAATATTTCGTTGAACTGAGTTTTTAAGTGCTCTGGCGCCATTTTGTTGGAAGCCGCTTTTAGAGTTCTCTGAGTCATTTTGTTGGAAGCAGGTTTTATAGTGCTCTGATTCATTTAGTTGGAAGCGGGTTTTATGTGCTCTGAGGTCATTTCGCTGGAAGCGGGTTTTAAAGTGCTCTGGAGTTATTTCGTTAGAAGCGCTTTTTAAGTGCTCTGAGTCATTTCATTGAAGGGGGTTTTTATGTGCTCTGGGCTCATTTCGTTGGAGTGGGTTTTTAAGTGCTCTGTAGTCATTTCATTGGAAGCAGGTTCTGAGTACTCTGGAGTCATTTCTTTGGAAGTGGGTTTTGAGTGCTGTGGAGTCATTTCATTGGAAGCAGGGTTTTAAATGTTCTGGTGTCCTTTCATTGGAAGCAGGGTTTAAGTGCTCTAGGGTCATTTCCTTGAAAGAAGGGTTTTAAATGCTCTGAGTCAATTTGTTGGAAGCGGGTTTGTAAGTGCTTTGAGTCATTTCGCTGGAAGCTGGTTTTTAAGTGCTCTGGAGTCATTTTGTTGGAAGCGGGTTTTAGAGTGCTCTGGAATCATTTCGTGGAAGGGGGTTTTTAAGTTCTGTGGAGTCCTTTCGTTGGAAGCGGATTTTAAGTTCTCTGAGTCATTTGGTTGGAAGCGGGTTTTTATGTGCAC
Source organism: Meriones psammophilus (assembly GCA_036365155.1). Classification (NCBI taxonomy): domain Eukaryota; kingdom Metazoa; phylum Chordata; class Mammalia; order Rodentia; family Muridae; genus Meriones; species Meriones psammophilus. Next base: position 9,912 of record JAEOAE010002853.1, on the reverse strand, counting down.
TGAGAATATTTTCGTTGAACTGAGTTTTTAAGTGCTCTGGTCCATTTTGTTGGAAGCCGGTTTTAGAGTTCTCTGAGTCATTTTGTTGGAAGCAGGTTTTATAGTGCTCTGATTCATTTAGTTGGAAGCAGGTTTTTATGTGCTCTGAGGTCATTTTGAGTGCATTTCATTGGAAGCGGGTTTTAAAGTGCTCTGGAGTTATTTCATTGGAAGCGGGTTTTTAAGTGCTCTGGAGTCATTTCATTGGAAGGGGGTTTTTATGTGCACTGAGGACATTTTGTTGAACTGGGCTTTTAAGTACTCTGGAGTGATTTCGTTGGAAGCGGGTTTTAGAGTGCTCTGAGTCATTTTGTTGGTAGCGGGTTTTTAAGTACTCTGGAGTCATTTCGCTGGAAGCGGGTTTTTAAGTGCTCTGGCTCATTTATTTGGAGCGGGTTTTTAAAGGGCTCTGTAGTCATTTCATTGGAAGCGGTTTTTGAGTGCTCTGGAGTCATTTCTTTGGAAGTGGGTTTTTATGTGCACTGAGGACATTTCGTTGAACTGGGTTTTTAAGTGCTCTGGAGTCATTTCATTGGAAGCTGGTTTTTAAGTGCTCTGGAGTCATTTTGTTGGAAGCTTGTTTTAGAGTGCTCTGGAATCATTTCAAAGGAAAGGGGTTTTATGTGCACTGAGGACATTTCATTGAAGCTGGTTTTTAAGTGCTCTGGAGTCATTTCGTTGGAAGCGGGTTTTAAGTGCTCTGGAGTCATTTTGTTGGAAGCGGTTTTTAAGTGCTCTGAGTCATTTCAGAAGGGGTTTTTAAGTGCTCTGGGTTTTTTTTAATTGCTCTGAGTCATTTCATTGGAAACGGTTTTTTAAATGCTCTGGAGTCATTTTGTTGGAAGCATGTTTTTAAGTGCTCTGGAGTCATTTTGTTGGAAGGGGGTTTTTATGTTCACTGAGGACATTTTGTTGAACTGGTTTTTAAGTGCTCTGGAGTCATTTCATTGGAAGTGGTTTTTTAGAGTGCTCTGAGTCATTTTGTTGGAAGCGGGTTTTTTGTGCTCTGATGTTTTTTTTGTGTCTGGAGTCATTTCATTGGAAGCGGGTTTTAAGTGCTCTGGGATCATTTTGTTGGAAGCGGTTTTTGAGTGCTCTGGAATCATTTTGTTGGAAGCGGTTTTTTTGTGCTCTGATGTCATTTCGTTGGAAGCGGGTTTTTAATTGCTCTGGAGTCATTTCGTTGGAAGCGGGTTTTTGAGTGCTCTGGAGTCATTTTCATTGAAGAAGGGTTTTATTTTAAGTGCTCTGGAACTGTTTTTGGTCCTTCTTGAGTCAGGGTTTTTAAGAGGTGCTCTGGAGTCATTTCATTGGAAGCGGGGTTTTTAAGTGCTCTGAGTCATTTCGTTGGAACTGGTTTTTAAGTGCTCTGGAGTCATTTCATTGGAAGCGGTTTTTGAATGCTCTGAGTCATTTTGTTGGAAGCGGGTTTTAGTGCTCTGGAGTCATTTTGTTGGAAGGGGGTTTTTAAGTGCTCTGAGTCATTTTCGTTGGAAGCGGGTTTTTAAGTGCTCTGAGTCATTTTTTGGAAGCGGGTTTTTAAGTGCTCTGAGTCATTTCATTGGAAGCGGTTTTTAATTGCTCTGGAGTCATTTTGTTGGAAGCGGAAGCAGGGTTTTAAGTGCTCTGGAGTCATTTCGTTGGAACTGGGTTTTTAGTGCTCTGGAGTCATTTCATTGGAAACGGTTTTTAAGTGCTCTGGAGTCATTTCAGTGGAAGCGGGTTTTTAGTGCTCTGGAGTCATTTCATTGGAAGCGGTTTTTGAGTGCTCTGGAGTCATTTTGTTGGAAGCGGGTTTTTATGTGCTCTGAGTCATTTCGTTGGAAGAGGTTTTTTAAGTGCTCTGGGATCATTTTGTTGGAAGCGGTTTTTAAGTGCTCTGGAGTCATTTCGTTGGAAGCGGGTTTTTAAGTGCTCTGGCTCATTTCGTTGGAAGCGGTTTTTTAAGTGCTCTGGCTCATTTCATTGAAAGCGGTTTTTAAGTGCTCTGGAGTCATTTCGTTGGAAGGGGTTTTTAAGTGCTCTGTAGTCATTTCATTGAAGCAGGTTTTTAAGTGCTCTGGAGTCATTTCTTGGAAGTGGTTTTTGAGTGCTCTGGAGTCATTTTGTTGGAAGCGGGTTTTAAATGCTCTGGAGTCATTTCAAAGCGGGTTTTTTAAGTGCTGGGGTTTTTTTCAGTGCTCTCTGGAGGTCATTTCATTTCATTGAAGAAGGGTTTTAAATGCTCTGAGTCAATTTGTTGGAAGCGGCTTTTAGTGCTCTGGAGTCATTTCATTGGAAGCGGTTTTTAGAGTGCTCTGAGTCATTTTGTTGGAAGCGGGTTTTTAAGTGCTCTGGAGTCATTTCAGTTGGAAGCGGGTTTTTAATTGCTCTGGAGTCATTTCATTGGAAACGGGTTTTTGAATGCTCTGAGTCATTTCGTTGGAAGCTGGTTTTTAAGTGCTCTGGAGTCATTTCATTTGGAAGGGGGTTTTTATGTTCACTGAGGACATTTTGTTGGAACTGGTATTTTAAGTACTCTGAGTCATTTCAAAGGAAGGGGGGAAGCACTGGTTTTAGAGTGCTTTGGTGCTCTGGATTCATTTTGTTGGAAGCGGTTTTTTAGTGCTCTGAGTCATTTCACTGGAAGCGGTTTTTAAGTGCTCTGAGTCATTTTGTTGGAAGCGGTTTTTAAGTGCTCTGAATCATTTTGTTGGAAGCGGGTTTTTTTGTGCTCTGATGTCATTTCGCTGGAAGCGGTTTTTTAAGTGCTCTGGGATCATTTCGTTGGAAGAGGGTTTTTAAGTGCTGTGGAGTCCTTTCGTTGGAAGCGGGTTTTTAAGTGCTCTGGCTCATTTCATTGTTGGAAGCGGGTTTTTAAGTGCTCTGGATTCATTTTTAAGTTGGAAGCAGGTTTTTAAGTGCTCTGGGCTCATTTCTTTGACCCGGTTTTTAAGTGCTTTGTAGTCATTTCATTGAAGGGGGTTTTATGTGCACTGAGGACATTTTGTTGAAACTGGGCTTTTAAGTGCTATGGAGTCATTTCGTTGGAAGCAGGTTTTAGAGTGCTCTGGAGTCATTTTGTTGGAAGCGGTTTTTATGTGCTCTGGATTCATTTTTAGTTGGAAGCAGGTTTTTAAGTGCTCTGAGTCATTTCGCTGGAGCGGGTTTTTAAGTGCTCTGGAGTTATTTCATTGGAAGCGGTTTTGAGTACTCTGAGTCATTTCTTTGGAAGCAGGTATTTACGTGCTCTGGATTCATTTTGTTGGAAGCGGGTTTTAAGTGCTCTGGAGTCATTTCATTGGAAGCGGTTTTTTGTGCTGTGGAGTCATTTCGTTGGAAGGGGGTTTTTAAATGTTCTGGTGTCCTTTCGCTGGAAGCGGGTTTTTAAGTGCTCTGGGTCATTTCCTTGAAAGAAGGTTTTTAAATGCTCTGTAGTCAATTTGTTGGAAGCGGGTTTGTAAGTGCTTGAGTCATTTCTTTGGAAGCGGGTTTTTCAGTGCTCTGAGTCATTTCGTTGGAAGCGGATTTTAGAGTGCTCTGGAATCATTTCGTTGGAAGCAGGTTTTTAAGTTCTGTGGAGTCCTTTTGTTGGAAGCAGATTTTTAAGTTCTCTGAGTCATTTGTTTGGAAGCGGGTTTTTATGTGCACTGAGGATATTTCGTTGAACTGAGTTTTTAAGTGCTCTGGAGTCATTTCGCTGGAAGCGGGTTTTAGAGTTCTCTGGAGTCATTTTGTTGGAAGCAGGTTTTATAGTGCTCTGAGTCATTTAGTTTGAAGCGGGTTTTTATGTGCTCTGAGGTCATTTCGTTGGAAGTGGGTTTTGAAGTGCTCTGGAGTTATTTCTTTAGAAGCGGGTTTTAAGTGCTCTGGAGTCATTTCATTGAAGGGGGTTTTTATGTGCACTGAGGACATTTTGTTGGAACTGGGCTTTTAAGTGCTCTGGAGTCATATCGTTGAAACAGGTTTTAGAGTGCTCTGAGTCATTTCATTGGAAGCGGGTTTTTAAGTGCTCTGGAGTCATTTGTTGGAAGCGGGTTTTTAAGTGCTCTGGAGTCATTTTGTTGGAAGCGGTTTTTAAGTGCTCTGGCTCATTTCAAAGCTGGAAGCAGGTTTTTAAGTGCTCTGAGGTCATTTCATTGGAGCGGGTTTTTAAGTGCTCTGGAGTCATTTCATTGGAAGCGGGGTTTTAAGTGCTCTGAGTCATTTCATTTTTTTTTATTGGGGGTTTTTATGTGCACTGAGGACATTTCTTTGAACTGGGTTTTTAAGTGCTCTGAGTCATTTCAGATTGGAAGCTGGTTTTTAAGTGCTCTGGAGTCATTTTGTGTTGGAAGCTGGTTTTTTGAATGCTCTGGAGTGTTTTAGAGTGCTCTGGAATCATTTCAAAGGAAAGGGGTTTTTAATGCACTGAGGTCATTTCATTGGAAGCAGGTTTTTAAGTGCTCTGGAGTCATTTCATTGGAAGGGGTTTTTATGTGCACTGAGGACATTTTGTTGGAACTGGTTTTTTAAGTGCTCTGGAGTCATTTCATTGGAAGCGGGTTTTTAAGTGCTCTGAGGTCATTTTGTTGGAAGCGGGTTTTTAAGTGCTCTGGAGTCATTTTGTTGGAAGCGGGTTTTTAGAGTGCTCTGGAGTCATTTTGTTGGAAGCGGGTTTTTTGTGCTCTGAGGACATTTTGTTGGAACTGGGTTTTTAAGTGCTCTGAGTCATTTCGTTGGAAGCGGGTTTTTAAGTGCTCTGGGATCATTTGTTGGAAGCGGGTTTTTAAGTGCTCTGGGAGTCATTTCATTGGAAGCGGGTTTTTAAGTGCTGTGGAGTCATTTCATTGAAAGCAGATTTTGAAGTGCTCTGGCTCATTTCGTTGGAAGCGTTTAAGTGCTCTGGCTCATTTCGTTGGAAGCAGGTTTTTTAAGTGCTCTGGGCTCATTTCTTTGGAAGCGGGTTTTTAAGTGCTCTGTAGTCATTTCATTGAAGGGGGTTTTTATGTGCACTGAGGACATTTTGTTGAACTGGGCTTTTAAGTACTATGGAGTCATTTCATTGGAAGCAGGTTTTTAGAGTGCTCTGAGTCATTTCATTGGAAGCGGGTTTTTATGTGCTCTGGATTCATTTCATTGGAAGGGTTTTTAAGTGCTCTGAGTCATTTTTTTGAACTGGAGCGGGTTTTTTGAGTGCTCTGAGTCATTTCATTGAAGCGGGTTTTTGAGTGCTCTGGAGTCATTTCTTTGAAGCAGGTTTTAAATGTTCTGGAGTCTTTTTGTTGGAAGCGGTTTTTAAGTGCTCTGGAGTCATTTCATTGAAAGGGTTTTTAAGTGCTCTGAGTCATTTGTTGGAAGCGGGTTTTTAAATGCTCTGGAGTCATTTCATTGGAAGCGGGTTTTAAGTGCTCTGGGTCATTTTGTTGAAGCGGTTTTAAATGCTCTGGAGTCATTTTTGCTCTGGAGTCATTTCATTGGAAGCGGGTTTTTAAGTGCTCTGAGTCATTTCATTGGAAGCGGTTTTTGAGTGCTGTGGAGTCATTTCGCTGGAAGCGGGTTTTTAAATGTTCTGGTGTCCTTTCGTTGGAAGCGGGGTTTAAGTGCTCTGAGTCATTTCCTTGAAAGAAGGTTTTAAATGCTCTGTAGTCAATTTGTTGGAAGCGGGTTTGTAAGTGCTTTGGAGTCATTTCGCTGGAAGCGGGTTTTTCAGTGCTCTGGAGTCATTTTGTTGGAAGCGGATTTTAGAGTGCTCTGGAATCATTTTGTTGGAAGCGGGTTTTTAAGTTCTGTGGAGTCCTTTCGTTGGAAGCAGATTTTTAAGTTCTCTGGAGTCATTTGGTTGGAAGCGGGTTTTTATGTGCACTGAGGATATTTCGTTGAACTGAGTTTTTAAGTGCTCTGGCCATTTTCACAGCGGGGCTTTAGAGTTCTCTGAGTCATTTTGTTGGAAGCAGGTTTTATAGTGCTCTGATTCATTTAGTTTGAAGCGGTTTTTATGTGCTCTGAGGTCATTTCATTGGAAGTGGGTTTTGAAGTGCTCATTTCGTTTAGAAGGAGTTATTTCTTTTTCATTGCGTTTTTTAAGTGCTCTGGAGTCATTTCATTGAAGGGGGTTTTTATGTGCACTGAGGACATTTTGTTGAACTGGGCTTTTAAGTACTCTGGAGTGATATCGTTGGAAGCGGGTTTTAGAGTGCTCTGAGTCATTTCACTGGTAGCGGGTTTTTAAGTGCTCTGGAGTCATTTCGCTGTTTTAAGGGTTTTTAAGTGCTTTGTTGGCTCATTGAGTTGGAATCATTTTAAGTGCTCTGGCTCATTTCATTGGAAGCAGGTTTTTAAGTGCTCTGACTCATTTCGCTGGAGCGGGTTTTTAAGGGCTCTGTAGTCATTTCATTGGAAGCGGTTCTTGAGTGCTCTGGAGTAATTTCTTTGAAGAAGTGGGTTTTATGTGCACTGAGGACATTTCTTTGAACTGGGTTTTTAAGTGCTCTGAGTCATTTCGTTGGAAGCTGGTTTTTAAGTACTATGGAGTCATTTTGTTGGAAGCTTGTTTTAGAGTGCTCTGGAATCATTTCAAAGGAAAGGGGTTTTTATGTGCACTGAGGACATTTCATTGGACCTGGGTTTTTGGAGTGCTTCTGGAGTCATTTTTAAGTGCTCTGGAGTCATTTTGTTTTTTTTTAGTGCTGTCATTTCACTGAGGACATTTTGTTGAACTGGGCTTTTAAGTGCTCTGGAGTGATTTCGCTGGAAACGGGTTTTAAGTGCTCTGAGTCATTTCATTGGAAGGGTTTTTAAGTGCTCTGTTGTCATTTTGTTGGAAGCGGGTTTTAGAGTGCTCTGGAATCATTTTGTTGGAAGCGGGTTTTTTTGTGCTCTGAGGACATTTTGTTGGAACTGGGCTTTTAAGTACTCTGGAGTGATATCGTTGGAAGCGGATTTTTAAGTGCTCTGATGTCATTTCGTTGGAAGCGGTTTTAAGTGCTCTGGGATCATTTCATTGGAAGGGGTTTTTAAGTGCTGTGGAGTCCTTTTGTTGGAAGCGGATTTTTAAGTGCTCTGGCTCATTTCGTTGGAAGCGGTTTTTTAAGTGCTCTGGCTCATTTCCTTGGAAGCAGGTTTTTAAGTGCTCTGGGCTCATTTCTTTGGACCGGGTTTTTAAGTGCTTTGTAGTCATTCATTGGAAGGGGGTTTTTATGTGCACTGAGGACATTTTGTTGGAACTGGGCTTTTAAGTACTCTGGAGTCATTTCGTTGGAAGCAGGTTTTAGAGTGCTCTGAGTCATTTCATTTGAAACGGTTTTTAAGTGCTTTGGGTGCTTTCATTGGAAGCTGGATTCTTTTCTGGAGTCATTTTGCTTGAAGTTTTTTTAAGTGCTCTGAGTCATTTCGTTGGAAGCTCTGGTTTTTAAGTTTTTAAGCTCTGTAGTTATTTCATTGGAAGCGGGTTTTTGAGTACTCTGAGTCATTTCTTTGGAAGCAGGTTTTAAGTGCTCTGGAGTCATTTTTTGTTGGAAGCGGGTTTTTAAGTGCTCTTTCGAGTCATTTCATTTAAAGTGCTCTGGAGGTTTTTTTGAGTGGTTTTTGGAGTCAGTCATTTCGCTGGAAGCGGGTTTTTAAATGTTCTGGTGTCCTTTCGTTGGAAGCGGTTTTTAAGTGCTCTGGGGTCATTTCCTTGAAAGAAGGTTTTTAAATGCTCTGAGTCAATTTGTTGGAAGCGGGTTTTAAGTGCTCTGAGTCATTTCGCTTGGAAGCGGTTTTTGAGTGCTGTGGAGTCATTTCGCTGGAAGCGGGTTTTTAAATGTTCTGGTGTCCTTTTTTGTTGGAAGGGGGTTTTAGTGCTCTAGGGTCATTTCCTTGAATGAAGGTTTTTAAATGCTCTGTAGTCAATTTGTTGGAAGCGGGTTTGTAAGTGCTTTGGAGTCATTTCGTTGGAAGCGGGTTTTTCAGTGCTCTGAGTCATTTCGTTGGAAGCGGATTTTAGAGTGCTCTGAATCATTTCGTGGAAGCGGGTTTTTAAGTTCTGTGGAGTCCTTTCATGGAAGCAGATTTTTAAGTTCTCTGAGTCATTTGGTTGAAGCGGGTTTTTATGTGCACTGACTATATTTCGTTGAACTGAGTTTTTAAGTGCTCTGGCGCCATTTCAAGCGGTTTTAGAGTTCTCTGAGTCATTTTGTTGGAAGCAGGTTTTATAGTGCTCTGATTCATTTAGTTGGAAGCGGGTTTTTATGTGCTCTGAGGTCATTTCGTTAGAAGTGGGTTTTAAAGTGCTCTGGAGTTATTTCTTTGGAAGCGCGTTTTTAAGTGCTCTGGAGTCATTTCATTGAAGGGGGTTTTTATGTGCACTGAGGACATTTTGTAGGAACTGGGCTTTTAAGTACTCTGGAGTGATATCGCTGGAAGCGGGTTTTAGAGTGCTCTCGATTCATTTCACAGGTAGCGGGTTTTTAAGTGCTCTGGAGTCATTTCGTTTGAAGCTGGTTTTTAAGTACTATGGAGTCATTTTGTTGGAAGCTTGTTTTAGAGTGCTCTGAATCATTTCAAAGGAAAGGGGTTTTTATGTGCACTGAGGACATTTCATTGGACCTGGGTTTTTAAGTGCTCTGAGTCATTTCGTTTGGAAGCGGCTTTTAAGTGCTCTGGAGTTATTTCGTTGAAAGCGGTTTTTTAAGTGCTCTGGAGTCATTTCATTGAAGGGGGTTTTTATGTGCACTGAGGACATTTTGTTGAACTGGGCTTTTAAGTACTCTGGAGTGATATCGCTGGAAGCGGGTTTTAGAGTGCTCTCGAGTCATTTCGTTGGAAGCGGTTTTTAAGTGCTCTGAGTCATTTCGTTGGAAGGGTTTTTAAGTGCTCTGGCTCATTTAGTTGGAAGCGGTATTTTAAGTGCTCTGGCTCATTTCGTTGGAAGCAGGTTTTTAAGTGCTCTGGGCTCATTTTGTTGGAGCGGGTTTTTAAGGGCTCTGTAGTCATTTCATTGAAGTGGGTTCTTGAGTGCTCTGGAGTAATTTCGTTGGAAGTGGGTTTTTATGTGCACTGAGGACATTTCGTTGGAACTGGGTTTTAAGTGCTCTGGAGTCATTTCGTTGGAAGCTGGTTTTTAAGTACTATGGAGTCATTTTGTTGGAAGCTTGTTTTAGAGTGCTCTGGAATCATTTCAAAGGAAAGGGGTTTTTATGTGCACTGAGGACATTTCATTGGACCTGGGTTTTAAGTGCTCTGAGTCATTGCTCTGGAGTCATTTTTAAGTGCTCTGAGTCATTTCGGGCGGTTTTAAGTGCTCTGGAGTCATTTCATTGGAAGCGGGTTTTTAAGTGCTCTGGAGTCATTTCATTGGAAGGGGGTTTTTGCTGTGCACTGAGGACATTTTGTTGAAACTGGGCTTTTTTTAAGTACTCTGGAGTCATATCGTTGGAAGGGATTTTTAAGTGCTCTGGAGTCATTTTGTTGGAAGCGGGTTTTTAAGTGCTCTGGAGTCATTTTGTTGGAAGCGGGTTTTAGAGTGCTCTGGAATCATTTTGTTGGAAGCGGGTTTTTTTGTGCTCTGAGGACATTTTGTTGGAACTGGGCTTTTAAGTACTCTGGAGTGATATCGTTGGAAGCGGATTTTTAAGTGCTCTGATGTCATTTTGTTGGAAGCGGGTTTTTGTGCTCTGGGATCATTTTGTTGAAGCGGGTTTTTAAGTGCTGTGGAGTCCTTTCATTGAAGCGGATTTTTAAGTGCTCTGGCTCATTTTTGGAAGTGTAGTTTAAGTGCTCTGGCTCATTTCGTTGGAAGCAGGTTTTTAAGTGCTCTGGGCTCATTTCTTTGGACCGGGTTTTTAAGTGCTTTGTAGTCATTCATTGGAAGGGGGTTTTTATGTGCACTGAGGACATTTTGTTGAACTGGGCTTTTTAAGTACTATGGAGTCA